>BLBF01000081.1:1106133-1126181 GCA_015471245.1 Laticauda colubrina
TTGAAGTCCACAAGTTGCCAAGGCTGGAGTCCCCTGACTTGAAGCAATGTTGATTGTGTGGCTGTTACTGTATGCAGGTGGTGTGCGGCCATGGCTCTCCGGACCCTCTCCCTTTCCGGGCCATTAAGGAAGGAGAACTTTACTTCCAAGAAGATCGCGAGGTCAACCTGGTAGAGGTTGCACTGGCCACCAGCATCCCCAAGGACTGTGCAGAGACAGCTGTGAGAGGTAGGCAACGGGGAGAAAAAAGGTGTCAGCCTGGCAACCAAATCAGGGGAGGAGGAGGAGGAGGTGTGGGAGTCAGGGTTAGCATCAGGGCAACCTGAGAGCTCCGAGGGGGAAGAGAGAATGGAGCTGGCAAAAAGAAAGAGAGAGGCAGAGGCAGAGCGTGGGCCATCCGTCAGCCCTCAAATGAAGAGTCAATAGCCCCCAAGTTTGCAGGTGGCTGATGAGGAAGAGGAGGAACAGCTGGATTCAGTGCCTGATGTGCGGATGTGCAGAAGGCAGAGGAGAGGACAGCAGGGGAAATCTATGGGCCAGTCCTTGAGACAGAAGAGCCACCACTGCTAGCAAAGCCCCAGCCTACCTCTGGGAATAAAAGGCATGAGGCGGAGATGAATAGATGTGGCAGACAACAATTCAACTCCCTGCCGGACAGAGTTGTTTAGCCTGAGGTGAGAGAGAAACTTTTTGTCAGGGCTGTCGCCATTCGTAATAAAGGAGTCATTGATTGAACTTCAGAGGGTTTGCTGTGTTTGGAAAGCTGAGTCAGAACACAAGGGGGATGGGAGGCCACCCAGTGATCTCCTCCAAGTCACTTCCTGACGATGGAGCTGTCTTCCTGGGGTGGCATGGCCTTGCCTTTCCATCGGACTCTGTTAATGCTGATAAACTGTCTTCGTGCAGCTTATAAATGAGGTGTTGCATGAACATTTGTACAGAGCTGTATTGGTATATCTTGATGATATATTGATATATACGGATACATTTATATTTTCTTTGTTTTCGGACTAAATTTCCTCCGCTGAAAAGATGGTTCTTGGGAGAGTTTTTTCTCCAGCTGAAGGTAACCTGGACATTGGGGGCAAAGTTGGGGATATTAAAGGGACTTTTCTTACTGATTTGGCTGTGTTGCCTTTGTGCCATGCCCCTGTGGGTCATCACACCTCCTTGCAGCAAACAGCCTGTTTCTACTTCAGCACAGCCTGTTAGCACAAACAGCTGATAGGTGGTTGGATCAGCCTCCCAACAATCAGCTGTTTCGGGTTGCAGGGATTGCCTATTGCTGCCTCTCCATTTTTGGCCTCCGCGTGCCCTGTTTTCCACCCGTTCAGATCCCCACCTCCCGGAACGCGGTGAAAATGGAGTGTGCAGAGGCTGAAAATGGGGCACGCAGAGGCAGCAATAGGTGATAGCAATCCCTGCAGCCTGATACAGCGAATCGTTGGGAGGCTGATCCAACTGACAATCAGCTGCTCGTGCTAATCAGGCTGTGCTGAAGCTGAAACTGGCTGTTTGCTGCAAGGAGGTAAATTTCTGGGGCAGAGTTTTCTTCTTATTTTCCTCCCCAAAATCTAGGTGCATCTTATACTTCGGAGGTCTTATATTCCAAAACAATACAGTACTTACTGCCCATGGAAAGAAGCTGTTTTTCAGCCTATTTGTCCTTGTTTTTATTATTCTCCTGTACCGTCTGCCAGATGGTAACAGTTCAAATAAAAGAGTTCCCAGGATGAGATGGATCTTGGAGAATGTTTTGGACTTTCTTAAGGCAGTGGGAGCTATAAAGCTCTTCCAAAGAGGGGAGAGGGCAACCATTATTTTGGGCAATGACATTCACCCTCTGGCGTGCTTTCCTATCTGTCCCTGTGCAATTGGCAAACGATACAGAGGTGCAGTAAGTTAAGATGCTCTCTTTGGTGCAGCGGTAGAAGGTTACTAGCAGTTTCCCATTGGTTTCTGAGCAGCATCTCTGCCACTGATGCTCTCTTCTCTTCTAGTTCACGTCTCTTACCTTGATGGGAAAGGTAACCTTGAGGCACAAGGCTCAGGTAAGGATTGTTAATGCGGGTTTGGTTGTACTTCTTGAAACAGGCCAGCACAATCAGGGATCACATGTTTATTTGGCGAAGTCTGAGAGCAACAATTGCTTTTTTTTTTTACGTCATTCATCAGAGGATTACTTTAGTTCATTGTCATTGTACCTCATAAAACAAAATTAAATACAATCTTCAGTGTACATTATCATATCTATAAAAATAAGACACAAACACACATTCTTCACATTCTATACATTGAATTGAAAACCCCTGATAATGCACTCATATTGCACTATACAGTATAATTCAATAGAGTTACTGCCCTGGGATAGAAGTTGTTTTTCAACCTGTTTGCCCTTGTTTTCTATTATCCTTGCCATCTGCCAGAATGTAATAGTTAAAAAAGAGAGGTGCCCAGGATGAGATGGATCTTTGAGAATGTTTTGAACTTTCTTGAGGTATTGGAGTCTTGGAGTGTTTCTGTCAGCCTTCAAGATGTTCTCCCTTTGCTTTGCATCTTTCAACTGTCATAAGTAATGGGGGGAGGAAGGAGGAATATGGTTATGGGAAGGAAGCTGGAGGTGTTACAAACCAGAGCTGTATAGTGCATTCTTGCTTAGGTTTTTATCCTATGCTATGCACAGCTGCAACTCTTTATCAAACTATGTCAAGGTCAATGGACAGAGGCCTCATCACCACCTGGAGATGCCCACATGATGCTATACACCACTTTTAATTGGATGAGCCAATTGAACTGTTGGGGGTGGGAATGTTGCCATGACTTTGTATATGTGATTTACGCGCCCATTTTCTCAGATTCAGAATTCTTTTGTTGCTACCACTTGATTTCCAGTAAAAGATATCTTTTCTCTGATTAAAGGAGTCTAAGTATTTCTTTCTTGGATTTTGAATGGAGCACCAGCTGACAGTTTCTCCATCTCGCCAACTTTAGGATGTGTGGAGTTCAATTCCCAGAATAGGGCTGGCTGGGGAATTCTGGGAGTTGGAGTCGATCCATTTTTGAAGCATACTGGCTGGTGGATTCTGGGAGTTGGAGTCCATACATTCTAAAGCTTCCTGGGTTGAAAAACATTGGTGAATTGGGATAGTTAAGTTGTGAATTGGTGAATGCTTCATGGAACACATGGAGAATCTGAGCATATTTGTCAGCAGCTCCCTCTGTGAAGGGACGGGGGATCCCCGGGAGCTGTCATTCAACTGGTAGTGTCTATTCTGTCGATCAGAAAGGTTGGCAGTTTGGCGGTTTGAATCCCTAGCGCTGCGTCACGGAGTGAGCTCCCGTTCCTTGTTCCAGCAGTTTCTGCCAACCTAGCAGTTTGAAAGCACGTTAAACAAAATGCAAGTAGGAAAATAGGGACCCCTTTGGTGGGAAGGGAACAGCGCTCCATGCGCCTTCGAAGGCATTTAGTCCTGCCGGCCAACTGACCACGGAGACGTCTTCGGCCAGCACTGGCTCTTTGGCTTTGTGACAGAGATGAGCACCAGCCCCTGGAGCAGGAAACGACTAGCATGGATGTGCGAGGGAAAGAACCTTTACCTTTTCAGAGTCTGTTGGTTTCCCACTGTACCCTTTCTTTCCCTTCCTTTTTGGGGTTCCAAGATCTCTTCATTTCTGTTTCCAGTGCCCAGTGCCGTCTCCATGCTGACAGATGACCTGTTGAAGTATTACCAGCACGTGACTCGGGCCGTACTGGGCGATGACCCTCAGCTGATGAAGGTGAGTCAGGGGAAGAGCCTCTGCTGATATGAGAGGACAGGAGGCGGAGGAAAATGAAGGGATTTGCAGATAGTGGTCCTGAAAGAACCCTCAAGACATTTACAGATTAACAGAGTTGGAAGGGGCCTTGTAGGTCATCTAGTCCAACTCCCCTGCCCAAGCAGGAGACCCTACACCATTTCTGATAGATGGGAGGCCAGTCTCTTCTTGAAAGCCTCCAGGGATGAAGCTCCCAGAATCTCTGAAGGTAACTTCTGTTATATGGGTTGATTGTTCTCTCTGTCAGAAATTCCTCCTTATTTCCAGGTTGAATCTCTCCTTGATCAGTTTCTCTCCATTATTCCTTCTCTGGCCTTCAGGTGCCTTGGAAAACAGCTTGACCCCCTCCTCTCTGGGGCAGCCCCTCAGACTGCTATCCTGATTCCTCTGGTCCTTCTCTTCCCTAGAGTAGCCATGGCCAGTTCCTGCAACAGTTCATCATATATTTGAGCCTATAGTTCCCTCATCCTGGTTGCTCTTCTCTGCACCCTCAAATTGGTCCCTGTGGCTGATCTCAACCTCTGTTGGGAAGGCATTTTGGGTAACCCCTCCATGTCACGTTCAGTTCGAGGAGAAATTTTCTGACAGAGCAATCAACCCATGAAACAGAAGTTGCCTTTGGAAGTTGTGGGAGCTTCCATCACTGTTGGCTTTCAAGAAGATCTCCCCTCTATCAGAAATGATGTAGGGTCTCCTATTTGGATTGAGGGTTGGATTAGATAACCTACAAGGCCTGTTATAAATGTTGACCAATATCAGCGAGTTGAACCCTTCTCTCTCCTAGGTTGCCCTCCAGGATTTACAGACCAATTCAAAGATTGCAGCTCTCCTGCCTTACTTTGTCTATATCGTGAGTGGGGTGAGTGAAGGATTCATTCATTCATAAATTGCTCCTCCATTCACAAGGATCTGACCAAGATCATTCACCACTTTAGTTTAACTGTGATGACCCGGGAAACTGTACAAACGTAACAAATTCCCAAATGTAAATAAATTTCCTTTTAATACTCCAACTTGGCCCCACTGTTCAATTGTTCTCAGTTGGAGATTAAGTTGTTTCCAAAATAATCTCCAAAAGATAGAAATACAGTCCAAACTCAAAAGAACAGATAATGGAGAAATAAAAAACCGAAACAAACCACACTGAAGGAATTTCCACAACAGACCAGTATAATTAATTACAAACTTCAAGAAGATAACAAGGTGCAATCTGTTGGAAGAACACCAACCAAGATAAACCTCAGCCAGAAATAAAACACACTTTGCTGGTAGCAACGCTGTGTTTTAAACGCCCCTCCTATATATTATTTCCCCCAGCTGTAGCTAATGACCGGAGGATCATGGCCGCTTCCTCTCCCATAAGCCACGGGATGCAACCAGATATTTTCATAAGGATGGAACGATAGGCTTAGAGGGCCTTAAAACGGAAAAAGAGACTCTTTGTGCAAAAAGAGAAAGTTAACTGGCCGATCTTTTATGCTCACCAGTGTGAGGTTCAACTATTCTAGAAGATAATCTATCTGCGATTCCAGGTCATTTATGCCCATTTCCCTTGGAGAAAATCAATCAATAGCATGCAGCCTATTTCGTTGTTACCCTTGTATTTAAATTGCTTTAAAGATTAAATTATATGGGGCTGGAAGGGACCTTGCTCGAGCAGGAGACCTTTTCAGACAAATGGCTGTTCAGTCTCTTCTTAAAAAAAAACTCCCATCATGGAAGGGAAGCCATTCCACTGCTTATGATTATGGCTTCCCACAATGCCTCTAGCCCAGAGGTATCAAACACGATTTCATTGAGTGCTGTATCAGGGTTATTGTGATGACCCAAAGGGGCATGACACAGAGGCAACCTAGTCAAATAATAAGAATGCCTTTATTATCTCCAACTTTGCCTCCGATGTCCAGATTACCTTCCGGCTGGAGAAAAAGTCTCCCAGGAATAGCCTTTGATTGCAGAAAATGAAGTCCAAAACATGAGCAACACAAATTGTAACTTAAAGTCCAAACAAACCAAGCTGAAGTAATTAGCTTGGCAGGGCAGGAGCAAGAATTTCAGACTTGAAGGCAGGGCAAAACTCACATGGTTGGTAAGATGCCAGGAACACAGATAAGCCACGACAACACAGGATACAGTCACGTTTGCTCCCAGCAGTCTGCCTTTCTTATCAACTCTCTTCCCAGCTGTGGCTAATGAAGGGAATCAGGGCCCTTTCCTCCCCGTAATCCACACAACCCACATTGCTCCCTTCTCCATTCCTCCTTGCGTGCCCTAGGATGGGGAGGGGGTGGGCCTGGGTCTTCCTCCGAATTCCCTCTCCATTGTTCTACCTCCCCCCTGCTCTGCCCAGCCAGATTTTGCCCTTCTTCAGATTCCTCCACAGCCAACGGAGCCCCACTCCTACTCCCACTCCCTGTCAGCTGTTCATCTTCCTCCTCAGATTTAGGCTCCGATAGGGGCATGACAGTTATGTTTGACCTGGGGGGGAGGCATGGCCAGGGTAGGCATGGCCAACTTCAACATCACTCATGTCAGGGGCACTTGTGGTGGCCGAGATGGGGCCGGGGAATCCATTGTCTCCAGTGGAGGAAGGCGAGACCAAGAAGAGTGCCAAACCCTTGTTGTCCAGCGGAGCCTTGCCATCTTCTAGTGGACAAGTGCTCAGGCGGGATTTTCCTTCCCTCCCTTCCTTCTTTTTCCTTCCCTCTTCTCCTTTCTTCTTCCTTCCCTTCTTTTTCCTTCCTTGCTCTTTTCCCTTCTTTCCTTTTTGTTTTGTTTTTCTTTTGTCTTTCCTCTTTCCCTTTTCTTCTTTCCTGTCCCTTCTTGCATGCTCAAAGGCAAAAGGGGAAACATTTCTCCTTCTGTTTTGCTTTTAGTTAACCCTCCCAAGCTCCATTTTCGCTGGCGGAGGCACCGTGGGCCAGTCCTTCACCGTTTCCACAGCTGTCCCGCGGGTCAGAATTAAACCTCCCCATGGGTCAGATATGGCATCAGAGTTTGAATTTTACACTCCGGCTCTACCCTGTGATGGCATCTGAAGCTCATCTGCCTGGAAGGGGGGGGATCTCTCCCCTGTTTTCAAGATGGTTATCCTTGACACAACCTAAGTAGGAAGGACCACTCCAGGGAGGCCTTGTGTTCTGACCAAGACTTCCTGAGACCATAATTAAGCACACGCTTAGTTAAAACAACTCTTGTTTTATTTCAGTGCTGGGAATTATGTGCATTCCCAGCCTGTAATGAGATCCAGACAGTTTCTCGGAATAAGCACCCACCTTTCTTTCCTTGGAATTGCTGCCAACAACTAGAGTGCCAAATGAATTATAAAAAATCCGCCGAAGTACAAAGTCCACACAGAGCTTCAAGGATTAATCCGAACAGAGTGAACAAAGTTGCTTCCTGCAAAGGTTTCTCTACCTTTGCATTTCCTTTATCCCTTAGGGGAGGGGCAATCACCTCCCAGCCTTACCCCCGAGTCGCCCCTTCTCTTTCAGCTACTCTCACCTTCTGGCAGCTCTGAGCACACGCGCACTGGGAACAGGCTCCCTGGGGTCCTCTGCCTTGCTGCTGCCAGACTCTGGAAGCTCACATGTCAGGGCTCCAACAATCCACCTTCATTCAAATCAAGACTCTCTAACTGCATCTCTCAGAGTAAAAAAAATGATTTATTAGTAGTGACCATGTTGGCGTTACCTGGGTGCAGCCGGCTCTAAGACATCATTCATTTCCCCCTTGACCCTGGTCTTCCGCCCACCCCCTGGATGTATATTGTCCAATGGGACACATCCATAGCCAAGAGTCATCAATCATGCTCTCCGGTAATAGTCATGGGTGCCAACAGCTTCGGCTGCCAAGGCGATTATCTGAAGCATTGAAGGAATACACTACTTTCCCCACTCTGAAAAGACCAAATAAGTGTTTTTTAGTTGACAACACAACTCCCAGATAGTTCTGGCACCATCTCTGCATCGGAGGACCCTCATCCAAGTCCTCTCCAGACTCCCAGACTGGTCCCTGTTCTTCCCCACTGTCCGATTCCACTGCCATCTGCATAGGCTGCCGGCAAACCACAAAACCTTGAGTGAGATGTTTGCTCTCTGCCTTCCTTTGCAGGTCAAGTCAGTGAGCCATGACCTGGAGCAGCTCAACCGCCTTCTGCACATGGCCAAGAGCCTCATCCAGAACCCCTACTTGTGCCTGGGGTCCTATGTCAAAAGTCTCATTGCCAGCGTCATGTACTGTGTCCTGGAACCTTTGGCAGCCTCCATCAACCCCCTGAACGACCACTGGACCCTGCGTGACTACGCGGCCCTGCTGCTGGGCCAGATCTTCTGGTAAGGACCCCCCAGGCCCAGTGGCCCTTGACTCAGTGCCCCATGCTTGCAGTTGCTGGCCAAAGTCAGCAGAGGGTGGTAGGCATTCCAGAGCTTCTGCTTCAAAGGTCTACTCATCCTCTACTCCAGGGGTTGCCAACCTTTTTGACCTGAGGGACCACCAAACTCCTAATTTTAAATCGCACGGATCAGAGACCCTGAGAACATCCCAAAAAAGTCTGCAGGAAAATTTCCCACCCTGTTTTCCTACCGATTGATCATTCTTTGTTTGGGATTGCAGGATACATGTCCAGCTCCATTCTTGGGGGGGGGGGGGGGAGACTTTTGGCTTCATGCAAGGAAAACAGCAGAAGCAGCAGAAGTCTTTCTTTCTCTCTCCAAACTCCACCAGAAATGAGTCTTTGCCGGAGCAGCCTCTTGGAGCAGGAGGCCTTGCAGGGTCCCAAAGACTCATTTCTGGCGGAGTTTGGGGGAGAGAAAGAAAGACTTTTGCTGTTTTCCTTGTGTGCAACCAAGGGCAGAAGAAGGAAGAAGTTGGAAAGAAGCAGCCCGGTGGCCAGGCCAAACGTGTAGGGCAAGTGGGGCAAGTCCCCCCCCCTCCCCTCACTACCTCGTGTTGTTCACAATGCAAGTGACACAAGCCTTGTGTTCCCGCGGGCCATGTGGGCAGCTCAGCCTTATGTTCCCACACTGCCTGGATTCATTGCTTTGGGGGGGGGGGGACATTTCTCTGCTGTTGAGAAAACACTGCTGAGAAGGCTGGGAAGCTGAAGCGGCTTCTTGGCTGAGGAATTCTGGGAGTTGAAGTCCATGCCTCTTCAAGCCGCCACAGTTGATAAATCCTGGTTTAAGACGTTGTGTCAACTCACCAATCGGAGGCAGCCAGGATTAAGCCAAGGTTGTTTAGATTGTGCATAACAGGCAAGACCCAGAGTTGGAAGGGACCTTGTAGGTCATGTAGCCCAACCCCCACCCCCCTGCCCAAGCAGGAGACCCTACACCTTTTTTGACAGATGGCAGTCCAATCTCTTCTTGGAAGCCTCCAGTGATGAAGCTTTCACAACTTCTGAAGGCAGCTTCTGTTCCACTGGTTGATTGTTCTCACTGTCAGAAAATTTATCCCTATTTCCAGATTGAGTCTCTCCTTGATTAGCTCCCATCCAATGTTCTTTGTCTGGTCTTTGGGTGCTTTGGAAAATAGCTTGACACCCACCCACCCCCATCCTCTCTGGGGCAGCCCCTCAAATGCTGGAAGATGCTCTCCTGTCTCCCCTGGTCCTTCTCTTCCCTGGACTAACCAGGCCCGGTTCCTGCAATCGTTCATCGTATGTTTTAGCCTCCAGTCCCCTCATCATCCTGGCTGCTCTTCTCTGCACTTTTTTTATATATAGTCCCAAACTGGATGCAATACTCTAGGTGTGGTCTTACTAAGGCTTTCTAGAGTGGTATTAGTACTTCCCTTGATTTTGATTGTATCCCTCTGTTAATACAATTTAGGATTGCATTAGCTTTTTTGGCTGCTGCTGCACACGGCTGGCTCCTATTTCTCTGGTTGCCCACTAAGATTCTGAGATCCCTCTGACAGTTCCTGCTATTGAGCCTGGTTAATTAAGATTGGATTTTCTTTCCCCTTTCTCAGGACTCACGGGGATCTGGTGAGCAGTTTATACCATCAGATCCTGCTCACCCTCCAGAAGGTGTTGGCTGACCCCGTCCGTCCCCTCTGCTCCCACTACGGGGCCGTGGTGGGGCTCCATGCCTTGGGATGGGAGGTAAGTTGTGGCCTGTCCCTTCAGTGGTTTTGAGGGTGCCTCCCCAGTGCCTTCTGATCTCTTATATGTCAGCATTTCAGAAAACTTCCACTCCAGCAAATAACTCTGAGGCAGACATCGTCTCCAAACTTATTTTTTATTTGGGGAGTAAACTGGCACTTGTGGGAAATCCCAAATCTGAAAGTTCCAGGTTTTCTTGCAGTAATTACAAATCCACCCCCTGCATCCCTCATGGCATTGCATGCCCTAATCCCCATCCATCCCATCTTGAGATATCCTCTCAACCAGGTACAGAAATGACATGACCTTGTTCTGACCCAAACCTGGTTCCAAGAGAGCAAACAGAAGACAAAGGAAGCAGCCCAACCTTTTACTTCATTTACAACTCCTGTTTCTTCACAGATAAAAGGCTGTTTCCCACTAATTAGCTCCAACAAGAAACAGCCCTGCCAAGTTTTTGCAAGACTGCCAAGAACAACAGATAAAGTTCCTAAACAATAAATCAAAGAGTCTTCGAATACCAACTCAGATATTCTAATGTCCACCAGGCTTGAGTGCAAAAACTGCTTTGCTTCCTGCAAAGAACTCTGGTTTCTCAGCTGGCTTTTATCTCTTAAGGGAGGGGCCATTACCTTGCAGCCTTACTCCCGAGTAGCCTGTTCTGCTGCAGCTGCTCTTTCCTTAGAACAGCCCTGGGCACACACGCACTTGGCACAGGCTCCTCGGGGGTGTCTTCCTCACTGCTGCCAGCCTCCACAACCTCCAAAGGTAGCACTCCACTCCCTGATGGTCCTGGCCCATCCCTGCCCCACACGCAGGCCCCTCATCCAAGTCCTCGCTCTCCGAGACCTCAGCTGTCCGCACCTGCTGCCGGCGAACCACAACAGACCTTACAAATTACAAAACCACCCCCTGCACTCCTCATCGCATCACATGCCCCATCTGTCCCAGCTTGAGATGTCCTCTCACCCAGATGCAGAAATAACATGACCTTGACTTAGAAGAAGAATGCAATTATATCTAACTACATACGCTCCAGGAAATTCCCCCCTCCCATTTTCCCAGGCTCAAGAAGGTGGCAGTGTGGAAGCGTCGGGTGCTAATGTGGTTTCCAAAGCTGACATTATGGGCCTCTCCCACACAGGCTGTGCAGCGGGTCCTGTACCCCCACCTCTCGACCTACTGGTCCAACCTGCAGGTGGTGCTGGACGATTATTCGGTGTCCAACGCTCAGGTCAAGGCTGATGGACACAAGGTCTACGGGGCCATTCTGGTGAGTCTTGTTTTCCAATCACTGCAACATTTGCTGGTAGTCCTCCGCTTACGACAGTTTGGTTAGTGACCGTTACGAGTTCGGATGGGGCCTCTCTTTGGCACGGTGGCCACTCCAGCTGGAGGATTTTGTTTTCTAAGCAGGCAAGAACAGGCCTTTGCAGGTAGTCCTCGACTTAATGACCACAATTGCCACTGTTTAGGGATTCAATTCATGAAGGGAGACACCCCTGGTTTTACAACCATTTTTTTATTTTTCCTGTGGTCGTTATGTCCATCCAACTTTCCCCATTGATTTTGCTTGTTGGGAGCCAGTTGGGAAGGTCACAAATGACAGTCACGTGACCCTGATGTGATCCAAAGGAATGTGGCACAAAGGCAACCCAGTCAGATAATCAGTAGGAATCCCTTTATTAGCTCCCACGTTGCCCCCAATGTCCTGGTTCCCTTCTGGCTGGAGAAAAACTCTCCCAGGAACAGCCTTGGGTTGCAGAGAATCAAGACCAAAACATGAGCCATAGGTTCGCTGTCACGGCCAGAGGCTAAACAAATAAGGGGCTGCCTTGAATTCTGACTGGCCCAAACCCCTTTCAGCACAGTGGTGTCAGGATTCCAGCCGTTACCCCCATGAAATCCTGAGTCTCAAGCCAAACTTCCAAAACTTCAAAAGGATTTATTGGGAGTGAACATGTCCAGCACTGCCTGGATGTAGTTTCAGTTTGCAAGCTGCCGCATTGCTCCCCCCTGCCTTTCTGTTGGCAACTCTAAAAAGACCGTACAAATATTTGATGAGTTGACAAATGGTGTATAAGAGAACTAGTGGCTTGAATTGGAAGATGATTATGGTGTTTAAATTATGCCCATCCTGCTCTCCCTTCAGGTGGCTGTCGAGCGGCTTCTCAAGATGAAGGCCCAGTCCCTCTCGGTGCCTGCCCAGGCTGAGGGCGCAGGTTCAGAGGGGCGCCCGCGGGACGGTGTGCCTTGGCTCAGCCCCCTCCAGGACGCCCAGGTGGAGTTTGGTTTCGGCATTGCCAGCCACCTGTTGCAGCTGGGCAGCGGGGTGGGCATCCCGCCCAGCCCCCCAGCCGTCTCACTGAACGAGATTTACCAGGAGCTCTACTACTTCTTCGGGGACAGCCTGGCCACCCGCTTTGGCACTGGCGCAGGGCTGTGTCCAGCGGGGCCGATGTCAGCCAGCCCTCCCAAGGCCGCTGACACCAAGAAGGAGCAGCCGGCCTTCGGCGCTGGGGATGCCGTGCGCAAGATGCCCCAGCTGACCGCCAGTGCCACCGTCAGCCCTCGGGAAGAGGAGAGCCCCCGCATGGATTTTTCGGCCGGCCGGCCAGCCTTGCACCGCTCAACCAGCCTGGCCCGTTCCCGCAGCGCCCTGCGCCAGCAAGGCCACCGGCCCGTCGCCCGGGACGTCTTCCAGAAGTGCCGTTTCTCTCTGCAGGGGGCGCCCCACTTCAGTTTTGTGATCGCGGGGAGGCAGGTCGACCGCCATTGCCAGGGACGCCTCTTCCAGACCTGCTTCTTACAGCACCACGGCCCCACCCACGTCTCGCGCTACGCCCAGAAGCTGCCCATGATTGGCCGGACCAGCAAGCCCACGAAAAAGTGGGGCCAGTCGGATTATTCCCTCTACTTACCTCTCTGAGCAGTGGTTCTTTTTTTTCCCACAGGGAGGACCTGCCTGTCCTTCTCACTCCAGAAAGTAAAGACTGTCAAAAACTGAGCCTTTCAAAAGGAACCTTTTATTGAACAGAAGTGAAAACAGGACAAAGGCAAAGCAGAACTCTAAATCCCCTTCGGCCAGGGGTCTCCAACCTTAGCCACTTTAAGACAAAGCTGGCTGAGGAACTCTGGGAGTTAAAGTCCACAAGTCTTAAAGTGGCCAAGGTTGGAGACCCCTGCCTTAGGCAATAGTTAGACTTAAAGCAGAAGAATTCCCTCCCTCCAGTCCAATGTGGATTCAGCCAATCCACGGGTGTGGAGATGTTATCGTAACTGCCATCCTGAGCATCAGATAAGTAGGCATTCCCACAGGCCATCTTCTGCTGGCTTTCAAAATGAAACAATCCACATGGCCCTCCCCCCTTATACATTCCTCAAAAGGTGAGAAAATTTCAGAGCGCTCAGGT
Organism: Laticauda colubrina; assembly: GCA_015471245.1. NCBI lineage: Eukaryota > Metazoa > Chordata > Lepidosauria > Squamata > Elapidae > Laticauda > Laticauda colubrina. The sequence continues at coordinate 1,119,469 of BLBF01000081.1, forward strand.
TATAAAATAGCAGTTGTTCAAAGCAAAAGAAAGCATCAGATAACAGATAATCAGAATTGGAAGGGACCTGGGAGGTTATCTAGTCTAACCCCCCACCGAAGAGCAGTAGACCCTACACCATTCCTGACAGATGGTGGTCCAATCTCCCCTCCAGGGATGAAGCTCCCACAACCTCCTAAGGCAACTTCTGTTCCAGGGGTTGATTGTTTTCACTGTCAGAAAGTTTCTCCTTGTTTCCAGGCTGAATCTCTCCTTGATCAGCTTCCATCCATTCCTTGTCTGGCCTTCAGGTGCCTTGGAAAATAGCTTGATCCCCCTTTCTCCTCTCTGGGGCAGCCCCTCCAATATTGGATCACTGCTCTCCTGTCTCCTTCTCTTCCCTAGACTGGCCAGGCCTGGTTCCATTCGAGGTCCCCGCTTCTCCCAATTGAATGGCAGTATCCCTTTAGAAATCTGACAGCACCCAACCATTTGGGAGTTCCTGGTGCCCCACGTGAGATCCCCCCCTCCAAACCATTCTGGGGCCACTTCCATCCAGGACTTGTTCCCAATCCTTTGGAAGCCCCCCCCCTCCCCCAGGGATTGCAGCGTGACAATCTGGGGCTACCCCTTGGAATAACCAAGCCCCTTTCAAAATTCAGAGGAAAGGGAGCGAATGTGTTGTAGGTCCTCTTGAATTCCCCAGCCATGTGCTTATCTGTCCGCTCAATTTTGCAATAAAATGGAACAATGAGATTGGTACTTAACTCTTCCCCCAAAAAACTCTGCTTTAACCAGAAGCCCAACCTGCCAAAAAAAAAAAAAAAAGTTGGGGGGGAGGCAGGACTTTTGTTGGAGGGATGGGTCACTCTTTGAATTTTTATGGGGCAGAAAGAAAGCAGAAAAATTGGCTTTGATTTTTTTTTTAAAGGGGCAGAAAGTATGTGTGATTTGCTAATGGAAACCTTTTTTAGCTGAGCTGAATTGATTTGAAAAACACTTTGGAGATAGATCCAGTTAAAAGGGGGGGGGGCTCTGCTGATTTCCAACCCCCACCCAAAAAACTTCATTCAAAACAGCAGCAGTTTTGCTGTTTTGTTCCTGCTCAGGGATAAAAAAGATACTTCCTGAATTTATGCTCGGATTTCAGTTCCCAACATTGGAGTTGAACTTTGGAGCCTGGGATAATGAGTCTTTTTGGGGGGCAGGAAGGAGCAATGAATGGGCCAAGGCCAATCCTTGATCCGTTTGGAAAATACATTAAAAATAAATGGTGGGAATCATTTGAAAACATTTCCCCTTCCAGTTGTAAAACGGAAACGGTTTATTCAAATGAGCACTGAATATGGTTTTGCAAAGAAAAATAAGAGAAATTGAATTTCCTGTTTTCTAGAAAAGGGCGGGGTGAGTTTCTGTCCCTCTTGCTGCTAAAATGGACAGCCTGAGCTGACTGGGAATTAAGGGAGCCAGTTTGAATATGTCCCACACTGCCTGCTAGGCTAAAATGCAGATGGGGTAGCTTGTGGATCTTTCTGTTCTTCAAATATAGTCCTTTTTGCAATTTTCACTCCCTTCTCTAGCCTGTCCCTGAGATCTAGTTCGGCATTTCTCAACCTTGGCAAATTTAAAATGGGGGGACTTCAACTCCCAGAATTCCCCAGCCAGCAAAGAAAGTGTTTCTTGCACTGATGGTATTACCTAGTTGGGTCATGAAACACTTGCAAGTAAATAGCCACGCTCAGAAAGTACCAAGGAGCCCATAGTCCTCCTCGGCAAACCCTGCTCCTAAGTAGCACTGACAATGTTACCGAGTTGGGTCATGAAAGGTTTGCAAGAAAACCACCAAGCATAGAGAGCACCAAGGACCCTACAGTTCAACCCTGTGCTGGTATAAATCTGGTATAAATTGCAACCTCTTTATTAAATGCATCACAAAGTGATGTGTTCTCTGGACTACAACACAAATCGAGAGCCCCCAATACACACATTGCTGCAGCTGCTGCTTTCATACACATTTGCAAAATTTAAGCCATTGTCATTAGCAAGCCTTGGGGATTAAAGGCGCAAGAAATAAATGAAATCGCTCCAGTAAAGAATGGCCCTCCCAGCCAAGGCCTTCCCTGCTAATGTATTAGAGCCGCCCTCATCCTTCGGTCCCCAACTATTGAGGTTGGTAAGTGAAACTTTGAAGCAACAGAAAAAGGGAAGCCAACCCTGGCCTGGTTATCCAGGAGCCACCTGGGAATTTTAGGGCAAGGATGGTTCAAAGGAAAAACGGAAGTGAGCAAAATGAAGGTGTTTTGTTTTTATTTTTGCAAGAAAATGGGATTTCTGGGGCTAAAAGCAGCTAATACCACTCCTATAGTTACATGGTTTCACCAGGGTTTCCCATCCACACGCACCTCCTCTGACCCCCTTTGGATAGGCTCAGGGGGTCAAACCTGCTAAACCCTAGGCACTTTTGTCAAACCATGGTTTGCTTAAGCAAGGTACTTTGCCAAACCCTGCCTTGTTCAAGCGAGGTAGTCTGCCAAACCCTGGTTTCTTCAAGCAAGTAGTTTGACAAACCACACTTTGTTCAAGCAAGGTAGTTTGACAAATCCTGGTTTCTTCAAGCAAGGTAGTTTGCCAAATCCTGGTTTATCTTAGCAAGGAAGTTTGCCAAATCCTCATTTATCCAAGCAAGGTAGTTGCAAAGGTGCTTTTTTTCCCAAGGGGCAGCTGGACTTTGTTTTCTTTGAATCTATTTTTGCTTCTTATCCAAGAAGCTTCAGAGCTGAAGAAGAACGAAACGTCTTCAAGGAAAAACCAGAAAGTCCAGTTGCCTCTTGGGGAGAAGGGAAAAAAAAAAAAAAAGCACCTTTGGCCCAGCCAGGACCCGGAGGACGGAGACTCTTATGACTGGCGGACTTCAAGGCCCAGAATTCCCCAGCAGGCAGAGCTTTTAAAAGACGATGAGCACGGCTGGCTGGGGAATTCTGGGCCTTGAAGTCCGCCAGTCTTAAAAGCGGCCGAGGGTGGAGAGCTCCGGCCAGACCTTCACGGGAGGCGGACTCCAGCCGGCTGGCCTCTGCGCCCGAGGAAGCGGGGCTCCCCAAAGCCGGCTCCTTCCCCGCGCCCACCGCAGCCGAGCCGCGGGACAAGCCGGACTCCGTCCCCTGCGCTGCTGCCGCTGCCGCTGCTGCTGACGCGTCGGGCGGGGCGCTTGCCTGGCCCCACTCCCAGCCCCAAGATGGCGCGCCCGTCCGGCTGGCTGCTGCTGGAGCTGGCGCTGAACGCCGCCGCCCTGCTCGCCGCCCTCGGCTGCGCCGCCGCCCTCAGCCTCGCCCAGGTGAGCCGCCACGGGGGCCTTCGGTGCCCACCGGCCCCGCCTGTCGGGCTGCCGGACGCCCGGGAGGGACGGGGGGGGGGCGGTGTTCCGTGCCCGTGACGCCTCAGCGACGGGGCTCCGAAGGCGGCACCGCTGGCTGGGCTGAACAGGCCTCCAGCCTGGACCCCTTCAAGACTTGTGGACTTCAACTCCCAGAATCCCTCCAGCCAGCCATGCTCATCATCTCTTGAAAGCTCTGCTGGCTGGGGAATTCTGGGAGTTGAAGTCCACAAGTCTTGAAGGGGCCCAGGTTGGAAACCCCTGTTCTCAGGCACAGCTCTGGGTTCAGGTCTGAGGAAAGTCGGGGTAATTTGTTAAGCGAGTTTTGCCCCATTTTACAACCTTGCTTGCCACCGTTGTTAAGTGAACCACTGCAGTGGATAAGTTAATAATAACCTTGTTGTTAAGTGAATCCGGATTTCCCCCATTGATTTTGCTTATCAGACAGTTGCAAAAGGGGATCATGTGACCCTGAAACCGTCATAAATATGTTCTAGTCCCACCTTAGGCATGAAAGCCAACTGGACTTTGGGCCAATCGCCAGGAGACGGGGAGTTCTTGTCCCGCTTTTGGCATGTAAGCCGGCTGGGTGACTTTGGGCCAGGCCCTCCCTCAGCCCGGCCTACCTCACAGGGTTGTTGTGGTGGGGAAAATAGGAGGCAGAAGGTGGGATGGATATGGCTCACTGCTTTGAGTCATGAATACGAATAACAAAGGCAGGATTGAAACAAAATGGAAGAATAGAAAAAAAGAAATCTATGGAGCAAACACCTCCAGCCCTTCTCCATTGCAGCCTTCAACCAGGTCTTGGGTTCTGGATCCCATCCTCCACAGAGACTGGGGGGGGGGGGGGAGTCAACACCAGAAGTCCCTTTCTTTGGCCAGCAAGCCAGTCAGTCACTCCTCTGCTGCCCCCCTTCTCCTCCCTCTCTCTCCCCTCCTCAGGGGGGCTTTGGCGGCCGGTGCATTCTGTACGGGTCGGTGGGCTACAACGGGACGCTGAGCCTCCTGAGTTCCAGCCCTCCCTCGCTCTGCTACTTCATATCCGCCATCTCTGGGTTGACGGCCACCTTCACCCTGGTCTCTCTGCTCCGCTACCTCTACAGCTTGTGCTATGGCGACGGACACTTGTGAGTGAGGGGCCGGGAGGGGGATGGACCACGGGGTGGGGGGACATCAGCCATGAACCAATGGGCTGGGATCACGGATGGAAAACAGAGCTGAATTTTCAACATCCAAATATCGAGTGTCAGACTTGGAACCTCCGAGGCTGCCACATTCAGCGCCTGGGAATTTGGGAGTGGGAGGGGGGGGTGTTTCGTAGAGGGGATTAGAAGATTAGACTCAACAACATTCTTTCTCAGAGAGTCAAGGACATGTTGCCCTTCACCTGGAGGGGAGTGACTGGAGGGATGTCTCCAGTGGTGGGATTCAATTTTTTTTACTACCGGTTCTGTGGGCGTGGCTTGGTGGGTGTGGCAGGGGAAGGATATACTGCAAAATCCCCCTTCCCTCCCCACCCCACTAACCTGCTTTCCGGCTCCGTTCTCCTGTGCAGGGCAACCAAAGGAGACCCAGCCGATCAGCTGGGACTCAGGAGGCAGAGAAGAGATGGGGTTGACGGGGCCAGTCAGAGGTGGGATTTATGCTGGTTCTCCCAACTACTCAAAATTTCCGCTACCGGTTCTGTAGAACCGGTCAGAACCAGCTGAAGACCACCTCTGATCCCAGGTGCTGAGGCTGCTTCTCCTGCTCTCCTGCAGGGTCCACTCCTGGATCAGGACGTCCTTGGTGGTCTCGGCCACCTGCCTCTTCTTCCTTCTCGTCTCCGCCTGCGTTCTCCGTGTCGGCATGGACGTCTTCTGCAGCTCCATTCAGAAATCCAAAGCAGCGGCAAGGTAAGGACCCGGGCAGAGGAGGGGCTTGGCGAGGATTTCTTTGGGCTGCATTCAGACAGGTTCACATGGATGGGGAGCAAACCCTTTTCCTGGCTTCACACAGGGCCTTGAACGTTAAGCAAGCAAACCGGTCAGATTATTTGCCCCACCTGCTGAACCACAAAAAATAGAATAGAGAATAGGACAGGACAGAGTTGGAAGGGAGCTTGGAGATCTTCTAGTCCAACCCCCTGCTCAGGCAGGAAACCCTGTAGCGTTTCAGACAAATGGTTATCCAATCTCTTCTTAAAAACTTCCAGTGTTGGAGCATTCATAGCTTCAAGAGACAAGTTGTTCCACTGGTTAATTGTTCTCACTGTCGGGAAATTTCTCCTCCATTCCAGATTGCTTTTCTCCTTGATTAGTTCCCATCCATTGTTTCTTGTCTTGCTTTCTGGTGCTTTGGAGAATAGCTTGACTCCCTCTTCTTTGGGGCAGCCCCTCAAGTATTGGCACAGTGCTATCCTGTCTCCTTCTCTTCCCTAGACTAGCCAGGCCCAGTTCCTGCAACTGTTCATCGTATGTTTTAATCTCCAGGCCTTGGATCATTTTAGATAGATCCAGATTAACAGTTGGAAGGGACCTTGTAGGTCATCTAGTCTAACCTCCCACCCAAGCACGACACCCTGATCCTTCTCTTCCCTAGACTAGCCAAGCCCAGTTCCTGCATCCGTTCATCATATGTTTTAGCCTCCAGTCCCCTCATCATATTGGTTGCTCTTCTCTGTAATATATAATATATAAATAGCTAACGGAAATTTGCCTGTGGTGGAAATGATCCTGGTAGGCCTTTACCTAAGCAGATTACCTGTGTTTTAAGTATGCACTGATGACACACGGCAGTTATCAAATAGTGCATCGTAGTAGTACTAATAGTAGTAATACAACCAGTTTTGGTCACCACGCTACCAAAAATATGTTGAGAGTTTGGAAAAAGTTCAGAGAAGAGCAACTAAGATGATCAAAGACCTAGAGACTGAAACATATGAAGAATAGCTGTGGGATTTGGGTCTGGCTAAAGAAAAGAAGAATTAGGGGGGATATGATAGCAGCATTCCAGTATTTGAGGGGCTGCCCCAAAGAAGAAGGGCGGGGGGGTCCATTTATTCTCCAAAGCACCAGAAGGCAGGACAAGAAACAAGGGATGGGAACTAATCAAGGAGAGAAGCAACCTGGAACTGAGGAGAAACTTCCTAAAAGTGAAGACCAATAACCAGTGGAACAGCTTCCCACCAGAAGTTGTGGGTGCTTCATCACTGGAGGCTGTTAAGAAGAGACTGGACAGCCACTTATCTGAGATGTTATAGGATCTCCTGCTTAAGCAGGGGGCTGGACTAGAAGACCTACAAGGTCCCTTCCAGATTCTATTCTATTCTATTCTATTCTATTCTATTCTATTCTATTCTATTCTATTCTATTCTATTCTA
>BLBF01000081.1:1126191-1141079 GCA_015471245.1 Laticauda colubrina
TATTCTATTCTATTCTATTCTATTCTATTCTATTCTATTCTATTCTACTCTAACAGAGTTGGAAAGGGACCTTGGAGGTCTTCTAGTCCAGCCCCTTGTTCAGGCAGGAAACCCTATACCATTTCAGACAGACGGCTGTCCAGTCTCTTCTTTAAAACCTCCAGTGATGGAGCAGCCACAACTTCTGGTGGCAAGTCGTTCCACTGGCTAATTGTCCTCACTGTCAGGAAGTTTCTGCTTAGTTCCAGGTTGCTTTTCTCTTCCATCAACCTCGACTCATTCCTTCCTGCCCTGGGCTGGCCTTGAGGGCTTGTTCTCAGAGGGCATTGCAAACCCCTTGTTTCCTTCCGTGCAGCTGCCAAGAGGCTCAGCAGCGCTCCTGGGCCCAGCCTTATCACCCTGGAAAGTTCTACGACAACCTCTACGCGGCCCAGGTGAGCGGCTTCCTGAATTCATCCCCATGGCACCTGTAGTGGGCTTCAATTTTTTTGACAACTGGTTCTGTGGGTGTGGCTTGGTGGGCGTGGCCATGTGACTGTGTGGGCGTGGCTTTTTTTTTACCCCTTGCTTTTTTTGCAGCCAATCCCCCCACCTGTTTTTTTGGGCCTTCTGGGCCTCAGAGGAGCCTTGGGGAGGGGGGGGGGAAGGTGCTTTTGCTCCCAGAAGGCTCCCCTGGGGCTCAGGAAGGCGAAAAATTGGTGGGGGGCTGAGCCCCTCCCTCCATTTTTGGCCTTCCTGGGCCTCCGCAAGGGGAATCCCGGCGCAGCTGATCATATGAACAGCTGATGGTTGGGAGGGGAAAAAAAGAAATAGCTTAAGGGGCCAGCATCAGGCGGGTGTGAGTGAGCATCGGGTGGGCGGGGCAAGCAAGCCAGGACGACTGGGTCGGGCGGCATGGCCAACCAGAATTTACTACCGGTTCAGTGACCCATCCTTGCTACCTGTTCACCTGATTCGGTGCAAACTGGCTGAATACCACCACTGCCATGCACCCATCCTTGGTTTCTCCATGCAAGAGGGCACAAAAGGCTCACCTGAACATCCAAAATGCCTTATTGTGGGGGGAAAACTTAAAAGGTTGCCTGGGATAATCGCCCAATGATCCCAGGCAGCTCACAACAATTACAAAAAGAATTACAAAAAGAATTAAAAGAAGAATTACAAAAAGAATATAAAACCAATCAGACCGTGCCCACCGTGTGCCAGACCCCTATCATGCCAGGGACCCCCATCCTCAGCCCACTGTGGAGGGAAGAGGTGGGTTTTCATGGCCTGTGGAAGGCTAAAAGCTAGCAGCATGCCCATAGTCACATGGTCAAAATTACTGACATGTTTTTATGATGGATTGCAACGTGATCCCCTTTTGCGACCTTCAGACAAGCTAATTCAATGAGGCAAGTTAGATTCACTTAACAAACTGTGCTACGAAATTAACCACTGCAGTCATTCCCTCAACAATGGTGGCAAAAAAAAAGTTGTAAAAAGAGGCAAAACTCAGAACCACTTTCTCTTGGCAACAGGAATTTTGGGCTCAATTGTGGCAGTCTGTTGAGAATTAAATATTGTTTTTCAAAAGTCATCACTTTTTTAAAAAATACATTTTTATACAATAAAAACAACACAACAAAACAACACAAATACAATCTTTACAATGTTGTGACATCTACTTTCCCAGTTTTTGTTAACTATCTACCTATACATATATTCATACATATGGTACATGAATACATACCTACATTTATTTGTTTATATTATTTTTTATTCTTATTGTCTTATCCTCCAACCAATTATACCATTTTTCCAGAATGTATAATATTCTTTCTCTTCCTTCTCTTGTAATTCCAACGTGAGTTTTACCATTTCTGCAAATTCATCATTTTAACAATCCCATAATCTCTTGTGGAGTGGAGTCTGGGCAATTGAATGGAGTTAGCAGGCTGTTTACTGGCCAGATGCCCTCCCTGTCGCCAGGGCAGATTTTTTGTTCGGCAGATATATTCTCATTATGCCCAGAAAGAGAAATCTCTACCTAGGATTGAACTCACAGGGGAGGGTGATGCAGAAAAAAACCCATTGCCATGCCCACCCAGTCACGTGAGCACCTGGCCAGGCCCACCACACTCACAGAACCAGTGGTAAAAAAAAATTTTTGAACCCCACCACTGGACTCTCCACCCTTGGCCGCTTTAAGACTTGTGGACTTCACTTCCCAGAATTTCTCAGCCAGCAAAGCTGGGAATTGAAGTCCACAAGTCTTAAAGTTGCCCAAGGGTGGAGACCCTTGCTCTAGAACATCCTTCTCATTTTAGGAGACTGGATGGAAGCCATCCAAAACCTGAGACCTGGGAGAGAGCAGATCCACCAGGACTCACCCACCTCCAGTGGAAGTAAATGAACCTGCTGCCAGGATTCGAGCAATCGGCCTCATTAAATCATGATCCTCGAGCCAAACTTCAAAAAACTTCAAAGGATTCATTAGAGGCGACTTCCTGGCCCTGCCCTGTATGAAGCCAACTCTGGCAAATGTCATTTACAATCCTTCCCCTGTAACCCTGTGCCCCCCCCCCCCGGGGTGTGTCATGAATCAGATTCTCCAGTTGAACACCTTCATGGGCCGGGTGTCATCCTTCATGTTCTCCAATTAAATATATTTGGGGCAAAAGCTCTGGTATTTTAGTTACAATCTTTTAAATATAAGAGTTGGGCTTTTGCTTTCCGTCCCCTTTTTTATGGGAACCACTAAAACAGGCATATTTTATGAGTTGAAAAAACCATTACTACCAACCTGCCTTCCATGGAGGACCAGTATATCCTGCATGAGTCAAAAAGAGGGCCGTGAAAATATTTGCAGACCCCTCACATCTTGGACATAAACTGTTTCAACTCCTTCCCTCAAAACCACGCTTTAGAGCCCCGCACAGCAGAACAACGAGACCCAAGGACAGGTTTTCCCCCAAAGCCCATCACTCTGCTAAACAACTAATTCCCTCCACACTGTCCAACTATTTACTAAGACTGCATGACCACTACTATTAATCTTCTCATCACTCCTTTTCACCCATCCCCTCCCACTTGTGATTGTAACTTTGTTGCTTGTATCCTTACGATTTATATGGACTATTTCTTAGGATGATTTGATCGCTTATTGTATCCTATGACTATCATTAAGCGTTGTACCTTTTGCCTCTTGACGAATGTCTCTTTTATGTACACTGAGAGCATTTGCACCGAAGACAAATTCCTTGTATGTCCCACCACACTTGGCCAATGAAGAGATTCTATTCTGTTCTGTTGATACCCGAGGCCTTCGGTTGGAGTAGTTGACCTCCAAGGTCTCATCTGATCTTCTCCTCCTTTCCGCTCCCACCCACTCTTCTCTTTTCCCGGCCTTCAGGCAACCGCTTGGGTGAACTTCTTCTTCTGGTTCTTGATGTGCTTCCTGCTCTTCGTGGAATGCATCCGCAAAGCCCCCTACCAGCCCATTGAGGAGGAAAGTGCCCGGACTGACAAGACAGTGCCTGCCTTTGGCGACCAGTCTTCTTGAGGAGGAGGAAAGGAAGCGCCACCATGGCTCCCCCAGTTCGGACTGTCTGCCATCTTCTACTCAGGTAGCAGAGGGCACCATCTAACTTGCTTTGACAAGAGAACTGGACTGTTGAAGGTCCCTCTCTCTCTCTTGGGTTACCCAGAACGACGTCCGGAAAGGTCACAACTGGAGCACCTCTGGAATTCCCTCTCCTATAGATTCACATCCCTAACCCAATCAAGTTCTCGTGAAGGTTACTATGGAATAGAGGGTTCCCACACCCAAGGGCCACCTGGGAAGGACAATCTTGCCACTGAAGGTCTTGTATGTTGAGTGAAGTGCGATGAAGTTGTGGCATCAACAAAACCCACTTTTATCGGCAGCCAACAGTTGCTTTTTTTGTGTGCCTTGAAGACCACGAGCACCATTCAGTCTGCTTCTTCTGATGTTGTCTCACTGTCTCCACAAGGGGAGCACCAACATGGTGACGGTGTTGAAATTAGGTCAGGGGGATCCCTCCAACTCAACCTCTCCACTCTCTAATCAGGGATATTCACTTGTGAAATGAAGACTCTCTCTCTCTTCCGGCTACGCTACTCCTCCTGGTTTTTGGTGTGGAGAAAAATTGCAGGGAAATCCCCCTCATCCTTGGCTTCTGGAGGTACCCGGGGGTCAAACCCTGAAGGACAGGTCCACCTTATCTCATGGGGGGAAGAAGGGGGGGGAAATTCAATTGGGAAAAACTTGCATCTTTCCTTCTAAATTTGTCCGAATCTTATGCAGCTTTTCATGCAGACGGAACCGCTCTAAAGCAAACAAATACACTGTTTTCCTGAACTCGTTTGTTTTTATTAAGTCTGAGAACGTAAAAAGAAGCAGGACGGGCGTGGGAGGACAGAAAAAATAACAAAAGATGGGAGAAAGAGTAGGGTTTGATTCAGCATACAAAACAAGACACACACACACCCAATTTTCTGACTTTTGCTAGAATCTCCCTGGGGAGTTTCTTCCAGCTTTACGCCCAGCAGGCATCTAAATGAATGTTTCTCAGCTTTGACAACCTGAAGATCTGTTGGACTTCAACAGATCTTCAAGTTGTCAAGATTGAGAAGATGCTATAACTGGGGGGAAACAGGCCCGATATCTTGATCTCCCAGAACGTCCCGGGTCCCATCTGAAACGCTACAGGAGTTGATAAGAAAAAGCAAAACACTTGGTCACTGGACATGGCCCAAAGTGGAAACGAGGGTGGGGCTGCAAGACCGGGCCGCCTCAGCGGAACTGCAGAGGGCTAATCCTCAAGCCAATGACATCTTTGCCAATCTCCGTCACCTGCATCCAAAGAAAATATCATTAGTGATCCCTCCCTATTAAAAAAAAAAACTCCCTTTACAGATTTTTGCAACTTTCTTGTCTTCTCTGAATCCAGAGGGCATGCAACATTGGGGTTATATTGTCAGGTTTCCAGCAGTTAGCCCCATTTAAATCACGAGTCTTGAGCCAAACTTCCAAAACTTAAAAAGGATTTATTGGGAGTGAACATATCCGGCATTGCCTGGGTGGAGCCGACTCTAAGACACATCATTCACTGTCACCCTTGGCCCTGGTTTTGCCCCATCCCCTGGGTGTATCGTAATTCATAGTCTCCAATGGGACACCTCCATAGCCCAGAGTCATCAATCAGGCTCTCCAGGTAGAATTTTGCAAGGCAGAAACTTCAGGCCCCCAATTACTATCTTTGAAAACATTTGTGGAATGCACTTTCGGTTTGCAATCATCTGTCCTGCCCTTTCTGTTGACAACTCTTATATAAATATTTTATGAGTTGACATATATCTTGTTAGGGGCAGCCTCCCTACAATATGGATGCTATTGATGTAGTTCACCCACAAACTAGATCATGTGTTGGCTTGAGCTCGGTGAGATGGAGAGGGCTGCCAATGGTGGCTTAACACAACTCTGTGCTTCTGAAGTTAGATCTCTGGTTTTAGCCAGGTATAAAACCAAAAAGGGGGCTAAGCTAAGAGTCCCCACCTGCTAATCTCTACCCTAGGTGGGCAGACCAGTGGAAGAATAATATAATAACAGAGTTGGAAGGGACCTTGTAGGTCATCTAGTCCAACCCCACACCCAAGCAATGGACCCCACCACTTCCAAAGGCAACTTCTGTTCCATTGGTGGATTGTTCTCCCTGTCAGGAAATTCCTCCTTATTTCCAGGTTGAATCTCTCCTTGGTCAGTTCCCATCCATTCTTCCTTGTCTGGCCTTTTGAAGATGCCTTGGACAATAGCTTGACCCCCCCCCCTCCTCCTCTCTGGGGCAGCCCCTCAAATATTGGAAGGCTGCTATCATGTCTCCCCTGGTCCTTCTCTGCCCTAGATCAGACTAGCCAGGCCCAGTTTCTACAGCCATTCGTTGTATGTTTTAGCTTCCAAAAATATTACAGGAAGGGAAGCTGGCAATTTTTTCAAAAGAACAGATTTTGCCTGCATCTTCAAGTCATGAGAAGAGGTGAGAGAATTACTCAGAGGTCATTTAGACCATCCAGTGGAAGTGTTACAATACTTTCCCTTGTGGTTTGTAGTAGATGACACAATGAATGACTTTTATGCTGGTAAGTAAGCCAGGTGATGCTTTAGGTAGAGTGTTCCTCATCTTTAAGGCAAGGCTGGCTGGCTGGCTCTTGATCTTGGCGACTTTAAGACATATAGATGTCCTAAGCTGGGGAATTCTAGAAGTTTATTTAAGAAAATTTATATGGCTGCTGTTGTGGCCTGTTGGCTGCTGACCCCTCAACAGCTGAATCAGAGGAGGAGGAGGAGGCGTGAGAGTCAGGGTCAACATCAAGGCAACCTGACAGCTCCAAGGGGGAAGAGGGAGTGTATCTGGCAGAGAGAGAGAGGCAGAGGCAGGGCCTGGGCCATCCGTCAGCCCTCAGATGGCGAGTCAACCGCCCTCAGGTCTGGAGGTGGCTGATGAGGAAGAGGAGGAACAGCCGGGTCCAGTGCCTGACAGAAGGCAGAGGAGAGAGGAGAGCAGTGGAAATCTATGGGCCGATCCTTGGGATAGAAGAGCCACTGCTGCTGGTGAAGCCCCACCCTAGCCCTGGGGATAAAAGGCAGAGGGTGCAGATGAATGGATGTGGCAGACAACTATTCATCTCCCTGCTTGACGGACTTGTTAGCCTGCAGTGAGAGAAACTTTTTGCTGGGGGTGCCAGCGCTCTTAGTAAAGGGAGCATTTAGTTAACTACAGAGGGTCTGTCGTATTTGGGAGCCGGGTCAGAACAGCCGTCTAACTCAGTGACTCCGGACAGCTTACAGAGATACATAAATCATGCTGATTGAGGAGTTCTGTGGAATTCTGAGAGTTGAAGTCACCAAGGCTGTGAAGCCTCAGCTTGAGAGATGTGTCCAAAGAGGTGATAGAAGAAAAAGCAAACAACTCACAGTTGTGACTCTGCAGATCTGGCTGCGGAACTCGGGCGAATAGCAGGCCCCGCTGAGCGGACACTTCTCCACGGGTTTGCCTCGGTAGATGGGCCGGAAGGAGGCAGCGCAGATGTCGAAGGGGTTGTGCATGTCATAGTTGAGCTGGTGAGCGTCACTGGGGTTCTTCTCGCAGGCAGACAGGATCTTCCGGGTCTGGAGGAGCCAAGAGGAACAGCCAGAGGGTGGGAGGTGAGGAGGGGGCCCTGAAACAGCAGCTGCTCTGTGCCCCTCCACGACCCACCCCAATTCGGGCACTGGGAAGGGAACCTGAAAACACTGGAATTGGGCTTCTCCACTTTGCCTAGAAGAGCCTTCTTTTTAGAGAATCAATCTCTCTCTCTCTTTTTTTTCTTTCTTTCTCTTTCTTTCTTTCCTTCCTTCCTCTTTTCCTTCCCTCCCTCCCTGCCCCCCTGCCCCTTCCTTCCTTCCTTCCTTCCTTCCTTCCTTCCTTCCTTCCTTCCTTCCTTCCTTCCTTCCTTCCTTCCTTTCTGTCTTCCTTCCTTCCTTCCTTCCCTTCCTTCCTCTCTCTTTGCCTTCCTTCTTTCCTTCCCTTATGTCTGTCTATCTATCTACGCTACCTATCTACCGGGGGGGGGGGGGATTCTACTGGTTCGGACACACTCATCAAATCGGTTGTTAGACCGGTTGAATCCCACCCCAACCGACCTATCTATCCATCCATCCATCCATATCTATATCATCTATCTATCCCTGTCTGTGGCAGTGGTTTGCTCTCCAACCTTGTTTCTGAATGATTCGTTACCAGACTGGGTAACATTCGCAAAAACTAAACTGAAACAAGTTTGGAGAGCAAAAGCTCTGCCAAAACCTAAAACCCGAGCTGCAAATATTTTCTACTATATCTGTTTGTTTCTCTTTCCTTGTTTCTGTCTGTCTGCTATTCTGTCTGTCTGTCTGTCTGTCTGTCTAATTCATATGGTCACCTATCTCACAGAAAGTGAGCCTGGGAGGCAAACAAACCACTCAAGAAAACAATAAGGCCTTTATTTATTAATCCCTCAAGACAAGTTTGGGTCCCCAAACTTGGCAACTTTTAAGACTTGTGGACTTCAACTCCCAGAATTCCTCAGCCAGCAAGCCAAGATCCCAAACTGTTGGCTTGGGAATTCAGGGAGTTGAATTTTATATATCTTAAAGCAGGCTGAGTGGGGAATTCTGGGAGTTGAAGCCCACAAGTCTCTAAAGTTGCCCAGTTTGGGGACTCCTGCCTTAAGGCCTCAATGTCCTTTCAGAGAAAAGCTGGCTTAATCCACCAGAATATGGTGGGGGGAATGTGATCCCCGCTTTTAGCTGGGCAATCCCTCCACCAAAGTAAGATGATATTCTCCGCTCTCACATAAACGCTCCCCTTCCAGGCCTCCCACTCTAAGTCTCTTCCAAGAGTTGAAAGAAAAGACCCCAATTCCCTCTGGAGACCCCCGTCCGGCCTCTTCTCTTCCTTCAGGGCACCCACCTGCTGGGCCACTTCGGGCTTGGGGCCGAGCTCCAAGAGGCGGCGAGCGAAGGTGGCGGCCGTCTTGAAGTTCTTGAGCTTGAAGAAGAGGTTGAGGGCCGTTCGAAGGACCAAGATCATGTGGACAGGCTGCAGGTTGGCGTGGGTGAAGTAGGCGGCCATCTGCAGGGGACAGCGTGAGATCGGCATGAGATCAGGGTGGAGGGGGATTTGCAGGAAAGGGGACAGGGTCTCAGACATAGAGGCTCCAGGGTCACTGCAGGGTCTGGGTTCTGACCCAGCTCTGACAAATCCTTTGCAGTGAACTCAAAGATTCCTTTAATTAGGAGCGCCGGCAGCCGTGGCAAAAAGTTTCTCTCTCACCGCAGGCTAACGAGTCTGTCTGTCCAGGAAATGAGTAGTTGTCTACCACATCCATTCATCTCCGCCCCCTGCCTTTGATCCCAGGAGTTAGGGTGGGGTTTCGCTAGCAGCGGTGGCTCTTCAGTCCCAAGGACCAGCCCAAAGATTTCCACTGCTCTCCTCTCCTCTGCCTTCTGTCAGGCACTGGACCCGGCTGTTCCTCCTCTTCCTCATCAGCCACCTCCAGACCTGAGGGCTGACTGATGACTCAGGCTCAGTCTCTTTCCCTCTCCCTCCCTCTCTCTCTGCCAGCTCCATTCCCTCTTCCCCCTCGGAGCTCTCAGTTGCCCTGATGCTAACCCTGACTCCCACACCTCCTCTTCCTCCTCTGATTTGGCTGCTGGAGGGGCCGGCAGCCTACAGGCCACAAGAGTCTGCTCCTCCATAGTTTTGGCCAGGTATAGGAATCCAACACCCCCATAATAGCAATAGCACTTTGAGTTTTATACCGCTTCACAGAGTCAGCCTCTTTCCCCCAACAATGTGGGTCATCATTTTACCCACCTCGGAAGGACGGAAGGCTGAGTCAACCTGGAGCCTGGTGAGATTCACACTGCCAAATTGCAGGCAGCCGGCACTCAGCAGAAATAACCTGCAGTTCTGCGCTCTGACCACTGTACCACCATGGCTCAATTCCCTAAAGCAGCTGAGACCTGACTCCATCCTATCCCGGGACCACCCACAAAAGGCAAAGAATGCAGCTCCAGGCTGTCACTTCTTAGCCTGTAACCCACTGTCTGGAATCCCACATTGGTCCCACCGAGAGCTGATCAACTGTCAGGCTCAAAGGAGCCATGAAGTTGAGGCTCAGAAGGTTTATTGCCTGAGATTCTCCATGAAGATCTAGTCAACCAAGGTCCAATGCTCAATTGGCACCAGATTAGGGACAACAGAATACAAGTGGGTTGGATTTAGACCGTTTGATAGGAACGCAATGATTCTAGGATGATGACTCGCTTAACTCCACCCCCATCTCTGCTTGCTCTTCTGGATCAGTGTTTTTCAACCTTGGCAACTTTTAAGACTTGTGGACTTCAACTCACAGAATTCCCCAGCCAACTCTGCTGGCTGGGGAATTCTGGGGATTAAAGTCCACAGTTCTTCAAGTTGCCAAGGTTGAACACCCGCGCCCTACACCCACCTCACAAATGCGCTTCTGTTCCTCAAGGGTATCCTTGGGCAGCTTCTTCCTCTCCAGCTCCATGGACAGCCCCACAATGTACTCCCGGCAGATGGCGATCAGCTGCTGGGCCTGCAAGGCAAGAAGACCCCAAACCCGAGTCTCAACAGATGACAATCTGCAAGAGGGCGTGCTTCGGTCATAAACCTTGGGGGGAGGGAGGGGAGAAAAGAAATACCAGCAGGTGGGGGAACCCTTTGTCTTGGGGAGGGGATTTCACAGCCACAAGAAGAAATGGGTGGGAGCTATTCAGAGACCTTCAACCTCCTGACAATGAGGACAATTAACCAGTGGCCTCCAGATGGTGCTCCATCACAGGAGGCTGTTAAGAAGAAATTAGACAGCCAGGTGTCCAGAATAGTGTCGGGCAGTGATGGCCCCGGCCCCCTGTGCATGCACGGCATATACCCAAAAATCAGCTGGCTGGCAGGAGGCGTGCATGCGCAGTGGAGCTGAGCTGTAAGGAAGTCATTCTTCGCTCTGGAATTACAGGAAGTCATTCCGGTATTGCAGGAAGTGACGAAACGGGCCTGTAATTCGTCCTGAAAAGCCTTGCAGAGGATTTTTCCAAGCCTCTGGGAGGCCGAAAAAGGCCTCAAACCAGCCAGTGGGGAAAAAAAATCAGCTGTGAGGTGCACGCATGTGGTAAGTTTGCCTGCGGCTTCCATGCCAGCACAAATGGCTTTGCATGCCACTTGTGGCACACGTGCCATAGGTTTGCCATCACTATTCTAGAGTCTCAACCTCTTTTTTACATCATGGTGACCAAAACCAGATGCAGTACTCTAGGTGTGGCCTTACTAAGGCATCATAAAGTGAAATTAACACTTCACGTGATCTTGATCCTATCCCTTTTATTAATGCAGCCCAGGGTGGCCTTGGCCTTTTTGGAAGCTGCAGCACATGCCTAGCTTAAATGCATTAAGTATTAACAGATAATTTCAAGTGGCTTCCCGGCTGGCAAAAGGGAGCAATGGGCACCTCGGCAATCTCCTGCTTGTTGTCCACCACCACCAGCGGGACGCTGAGCAGGACGGAGCGGAATTTCTCCACGGCCTCCTCAAACTTGCCGGCCGTGGTCAGCTGGTAGCAGAGCTGCAGGCGCTGGATGAGGTCGTTCAGCTTCAGGCCCACAGCTGGGACGGCGTTTTTCACCCCGGCGTCCTTCCTGGAGGGGACATCAGAAAGAGGAAGGTAAGCACTGGCCCCATACAGAAACGGGAAGGCTCAGAAAGGTTTGGAACAATCTCAGCCCTATAAACCTCTGGAAAACTGCTGGGGACCTTCTACTGCTGCACTATAGAGAGTACCTTAACTTATTATTGCACCTCTGTATGGTTTGCCAATTGCACAGGGGCAGATGGGATGGTGCTCCAGAGGGTTAATGTCATTGCCCAGAGGATCATTAGTTGCTCTCTCTGCTCTTTGGAAGAGCTTTATAGCTCCTTCTGCCTTAAGAAAGTTCAAAACATCCTCAAAGATCCATCTCATCCTGGGCACCTTTTTTTTTTTTAACTATTACCATCTGGCAGATGGCACAGGATAATAATAAAAACAAGGACAAGTAGGCTGAAAAATGGCTTCTATTCCAGGGCAGTAGCTCTGCTGAATTCTACTGTATAGTGCACTGAAGATGGTATTTTATTTTGTTGTACAATATGCAATGACAATAAACTAAACTAAATTATAAATCCAGGACTACCTGGAAAATAAAGTAAAGCCAAAAGGTCAGTGGGGTCTTCAGTCCACACCCCTCCCCCCCATTTTCCTTCTGTCTCCTGATGCAAAGAGGAGGCCCTGCTGCCACCAGCTGGCACTCCAAAGAAGGCCAGGACAGCTGGGAGCTTGGCCCGCCACGTACCAGTTGCGATGAGGATATCCATACATCGAGGGCAGGCTGGGCAAAGCCTGGTAGGTGGTTCGTCCCCGGGCGTAGGTCTGCAGGAAAAGCTGCTTGTAGGGGGCGAATGTGACCACTCCCACCTGGTCATGGAGGAGCTGTGGAGAAAAGAGACGGGAGAAAACATTTACCCACTCCCCTTAATGAAGGACGTGTTAGCTCGCCTTGTGGTGCGGATGGCTGAGGTCTCAGAGCGAGGACTCAGATGAGGGGCCTGCATGTGATGCAGGGATGAAGAGGCTCCTGAGGAGCCCATGCCCAGCATGTGTGTGCACAAGGCTTCCCGAAGGAAAGAGCCACTGCAGCAGCACGGGGGACTCAGGAGTAAGGCTGCAATGGCCCTTCCCTTAAGCGATAAAAGCCAGCTGAGAAACCGGAGCTCTTTGCAGGAAGCAAAGAAGTTTTTACATTCAAGCCTTGTGGACATTTGGAGTATTTTGGTTGGTGTTTGGAGACTCTTTGTGTTTGGAATATTTCTTTAATAACTTTATCTAGTGTTCTTGGCAGCCTTGCACCACCTTGGCAAGGCTCGTTCTTATCAGAGACAATTAGTTTGAAACAGCCTTTTGACCAGGAAGGAACGGAATTCGTAAAGAATCATTAAAAGGTTTTGCTCCTTGAGATGTTCCCAGAATTCCCCAACCAGTTGAGCTGGCTGGGAAATTCTGCAGAGTTGAAGTCCACACACGTCTTACAGTTGCCAGGTTGGACAAGCACTGCTCTCCAGAGGCTGGGGAGGGACTCTAAGCACGGCAGATGGACCCGGAAAAATCCGTGCCGTTTTGGAATGGGCTCCCCCTCACACCAGAAAACAATTGCAGAGTTTCACTAATTTTTACCATCAATTTATCCCAGCGTTTGCAAAGATGATGTTATCTATTACAAATCTCCTAGAGACTAACGGTGTTCTGACCCAAACCTAGTTCCAGGTAAACAAACATGAAACAGAGATAAAAGCAAAACCTTGTAATGCCTCTCTGAGAATTCCGTTAATTCACGGTTAAAAGGCTATGAAAACTAATTGTCTCCGATAAGAACGAGCCTTGCCAAGGTGGTGCAAGGCTGCCAAGAACACTAGATAAAGTTGCCAAGAAATATTTCAAACACAAAGAGTCTCCAAACACCAACCAAGATATTCTGAACGCCCACAAGGCTTGAGTGCAAAAACTTCTTTGCTTCCTGCAAAGATCTCCAGTTTCTCAGCTGGCTTTTATCCCTGAAGGGAGGGGCCATCATCTTGCAGCCTTACTCTCAAGTAGCCTGTGCTGCTGCAGCCGCTCTTTCCTTCGAGCAGCCCTGCACGCACACACACTGGACACAGGCTCCTCGGGAACCTCTTCCTCACTGCTGCCAGCCTCCACAATCTCCAAAGGCAGCACTCCACTCCCTGGTGGTCCTGGCCCATCCCTGCACCACACGCAGGCCCCTCATCCGAGTCCTCACTCTCCGAGACCTCAGCCATCTGCACCTGCTGCCGGTGAACCACAACAAAAGAGAATTGAAACCAAAACCCAGCCGACTGTTGGATGGTCCATGGAGTGCCAGGAGGCTTAAGGCTGCCGTGCTAAGAGTCCCTCCCCAGCCTCTGGAGAGCAGTGCTTGTCCAACTTGGCAACTGTAAGACGTGTGTGGACTTCAACTCCCCAGACTTCCCCAGCCAGCTCAACTGGTTGGGGAATTCTGGGAACTGAAGTCCCCCACGTCTCAAGGAGCGTGAGTGGTTTGATAGTGATCTAGTTCTTGCCTCAGAGGGTTTTTTTTCCCAATGAAAGGCAACGTCCGTTTCCCGCTTACAAGTATCAACTGCACTGCAGAAGTCCAGAATGGCCCATTTCCACCCCACCTGGATAAATAACCCTCGAGAACGTACCCTCATGGCTGTCTCAAAAGAGCCGGCCAGGATGTGGTCCACGGGCAGTTGGGAATTGTTGCACCAGACCTAAAGGAGAAGGAGAGAAAATAAGGCTAGAAATATACCTTTTTCAGCAAAACAGGCCCTATAATCCAATTCTAACAGACAGGATTGAGACTTGGCACAGAAAGTTAAAACTCTTAATAGAAGAGAATAGCTGCAGCTCAGGATTGAACCGTGGGGTGCTTGGTGCAGTCTGAGCCTGGGGGTTTGCTAGCAGGCATTTCATGACCCAACTCAGGAACATCCGTGATCTCCCCCCCTCCCTTCCCTCCCTCAATTTTTCCTTTCCTTTTAGCATCTCCTCTCCGCCCCTCCCTTCTTTCCTCCTCCTTTCTTTTCCTCTCCTCTCCTCACCTCTCCACTTCCTTCCTTTCCTTCTTACCTTCCCTCCCTCCCTCCCTCTTGAATGTGTTTTCTTGCCCACGTTTCATTATCCAACCAGGTAACATGACTACTAACGAGTACGTAAACACCTCCACACTGGTGGTGTGACTTGGTTGGGTCACGAAACGTCTCCAGGAAAACCACCCAGCTCAGAGAGCGCCCTCAGGACCTCATAGTTCAGACTCCGGACTCCTCTGCCTGACCAAAGCATTTTGAAACCTCTAAACAAGCCAGCAGCTGCCGAATCTACCTGCAGGAGGTTTGAGGGGTCTCTGAGAAAGACAGGGACCCTTCAAGCCTTGCCCTGAGACAGGATCTCATCTTGCAGGGACCCATTTTCCCCAGCTCTGTCTGGGGTTTCTCAGCCTCCCTGGATCTGTGCCAAGAGCTCCCCCACCTACCTGTGCAGGGCTGGTGCCCTTGGTGGGTGGTACAAAGAATCCCTCTTCTGCTTCACCTGTGGGGCCCACGGGGACATCCTGCAGGGAGGGGAAAAAAGACAGCAAGGGAAAATAAATGAATGCAATTGTCAAGCCCGAAATTGACATATGCGTAGCCCTTTTATTTGGCCTTATTATAAATTCCTTTTCCTTTCTTTCTCTTTGCTGGTTATGG
>BLBF01000081.1:1142675-1160765 GCA_015471245.1 Laticauda colubrina
AAAATCTGTTTATTTTAACTGCAGAGACATAGCCCTTAATTAATTAACACACACACCATTTCTGTAGAAATAAAGTCAGTAAAATCAAAATAACTATTTAAGAGCTTGTATAGCTCCTGATGCCTTAAGAAAGTTCAAAACATCCTCAAAGATCCATCTCATCCTGGGGACCCTTTTTTTGAACTATTACCATCTGGCAGATGGTAAGGGCAATAAGAACAAATAGAAGTTGAAAAACAGCTTCTATCCCAGAGCAGTAACTATATTGAATTCTACTGTATAGTGAAATATTAATGTTGCATTAGTATCAGGAGTTTTCAATTTGATTGTATAGAATATGAAAGATGTGTGTTTGTGTTTTATTTTTATAGTTATAATAATGTACACTGAAGATGGTATTTAATTTTGTTGTATGAGGTGCAATGACAATAAACTAAATTAATGTAAATTTAAAGCTGTCACCTACACCTTTTGACAGTAGCTAAATATCTTGCTTTTATTTTAGGGGGGGAAATCCACTCTAATAGGAGAAAAACACGGCAAAATGCATGCAAACAGATATTCCTTTCCACTTTTACATTCCTCAGCCTAAAAAACTCTTTCCAAAGTTGAGGAAAACACCAGCAGTAGTTTCATGATTACAATTAAGAAACAGACACTTGTATAAGAAGAAATGCACTTTGCACATGCCCAGATGCCCACTCCATGGCTGGAATTTGGGATTCCTTCCAGATGTCAGGGCTCCAGCATCCACCCCCATTTAAATCATGAATCTCTAGTCGTGTCTCTCAGAGTTTAAAGAAGATTT
The DNA here is from genome assembly GCA_015471245.1 of Laticauda colubrina. NCBI lineage: Eukaryota > Metazoa > Chordata > Lepidosauria > Squamata > Elapidae > Laticauda > Laticauda colubrina. The sequence continues at coordinate 1,143,484 of BLBF01000081.1, forward strand.
GTTAGGAGTGAACATACCGGTGCTACCTGGGAGCAGCTGACATCATCCATTTCCCCCTTGAGTCTGATCTTCCCCCCACCCCCTGAATATATATTCTCTAATGGGACACATCCATAGCCAAGAGGCATTAATCATGCTCTCCAGTAATAATCTTGCACGCCAGAAGCTTCGGCCACCTAGATATTATTGAAGGAATGCACTACATCCCCCGCTCCCTTTCTGCTGGCAATTCTAAAAGACCAGAGAAAACTTTTCAAGTTGACACCCAAGATGCGCCCACCTCACCTTCATCCAGCTGCAGCTCGGCGTCTTCTCCCCAGCCTTCAGTGCCCACGGTGTCGATATCGATGTCGGCTGCCAAGGCGCCACCTTTCCCTGCAGGGAGGGAGAGAGCAACTCAGCCAACTGGGCACCCACAACCCCCTGGCCCATAAGCCCGCAAGGATTGGGAGAGAAGGGGCTGGAACTGCTGACCTTTGCTGGCGATGGTGCCCTCAAAGAAGCCCTTGGAGACGGTCAGCAGAGGCCAGTTGGTGTCCAAGGGCATGATGGGGGCCGGCGGCTGGAGCAAGCGGGCATTCGGGTCGATCTCTGGGATCTGAAGGAGGAACAGAAGAACCTTCAGAGCCCCAGTTCAGAGGAGAAGGAATTGGAACCCAGATTGTCCAACAGGGGTGGCACGTCTCCCTTGGCATGTTTGGAGAGTGCCGGGGCTGAGTTCGATGCTGTCCCAGGCCACTCAGGCATTGGGGGAGGATTGGCTGCTAAGAGGCACTGCTGCTGACAGGCAGCCGTGAGGAACAGCTGCCTCCTTCACTGATCTGAGGGCACAGACAGTTAATGCTGGCTGGAGAATTCTGGGAGTTGAGGTCCACAAGTCTTAAAGTTGCCAAGTTTGGAGACTTCCATCCCTAGCGCTTTAGTGATCCCTTCAAAAAGAGGTTGCAAAATTTATTCACTCGTGATTTATTTAATTTTTTTCGTTTGCATATATAGAACCGCTGATGCAGTTCTACAGAGGAATGATGGTGTCTGTCATCTGCACCTCTATAACTGTCTGGTTTGGCTCTGTGACCCAACGGGACAGACCCAGACTCCAGAGGATCATTAGGACTGCAGGAGAAATCATTACTATCAACCTGCCTTCCTTCGAGGACCTGTATGTTGCACGAGTCAAAAAGAGGACTCTGAAAATATCGACAGACCCCTCGCATCCTGGATATTTAAACTGTTTCAACTCCTTCCCTCAAAACAACACTGTGGAGCCTTGCACACCAGAACAACTAGACACAAGTGCAGTTTTTCCCTGAAAACCATCCCTCTGCTAAACAAATCATTCCCTCCACACTGTCCAACTATTTACAAAGTCTGCACTACTATTACTATTAATCCTCCCATCCTTCCTTTCACCCATCTCCTTGTTGTGGTCTGCCGGCAGCCTGCGAAGACAGCAGCAGAGTTGGACAGTGGGGAGGAACAGGGGCCACTCTGGGAATCTGGGAAGGACTCGGCCGAGGAAGCTGCATCCGATGCAGAGATGGGGCCAAGGCCATCTGGGAGTTATGTGCTGACTCCGGAGCCTCCAGAGACTGGCAGCGATGAGGCAGAGGAACAAGGGGAGCCTGTTCCCAGTGTGTGTGTGCCAGAAGGCAAGAGTAGCTAAGACAAAAGGGGCAACTCGGGAGTAAGTCTGGGAGGTGATTGCTCCTCCTCCCATAAGACATAAAGGACGAGCAAAAGGACAGGAATCATTGCAGGAAGCAACTTTGTTCGTACTGGTCGGTTTGAAACATGAAGCTCTGTGTTGAATTTGTGCTCCGGTTGGCCTTATATAACTACCGTATATACTCGCATATAAGCCGACTTTAGAACGCTTTTTTTCCCCCCCCCAAATTTGGGGGTCGGCTTATACACAAATAAATCTGGCTGCCCGCGAAGTTGATGACAGTCTTGGCTCTCATCGCGTGAAGTCGGGCAGCCAGATTTATTCGTGGATAAGCCGACCCCCAAATTTGGGGGGGAAAATTGGTATTTGGGGGTCGGCTTATATGCGGGTTTTTGCAAAATTCCTCATTTTGGGGCAGTTTTTTAAGGGTCGGCTTATATGCGAGTATATACGGTAATTGGCAATTTAATCATTGGCAGCATTTCAAGGAAGATAAAGGTGAGGGCTTATCAGACTTTTCCCAAAGGACTTTGGTAGACTTCTGTGGGACTATTTACAAACTGTGTGAGACTCATTATGGGCTGTGAATGACTGAAATTCACAGCCATTGAAATAAAGAAAAAAAGATTTTGGGACTTTGTAATGTGTGTTTGTTAGTGTGTCAATAAGCCCTGGTCAGAACACTTCTCCCAGTTATGACTGTTATGACTTCTCCCAGTTATAACTTTGTCGCTTGTATCCTTACAATCTATACTGACTGTTTCATAGTATGATTTGATGGCTTATTGTACCCTATGACTATCATTAAGTGTTGGACCTGATGATTCTTCACTCTTGATGAATGAATCTTTTTTTTTCTTTTATGTACACTTGAGAGCATTTGCCCCAAGACAGATTCCTTGTGGGTACAACAATCACGCTTGGCCAAGAAGGAATTCTATTATCTATCTATTATCCTTTGTGCAAGTAACTCAAGGTGGTGCAAACAGATCCAGCACACTTTCTTCCTCCCCATAAATAAATAAGTACAGGTGGCCCGCAATTTATGACCACAATTGATGTTGCTAAATTGATGTTGCTAAATTGATGTTGCTAAGTGAGACATGCGTTAAGCGAGTTTTGCTCCCCCATTTTGTGACTCTTTTGTTTTGCTGCAGTCGTTAAGTGAATCGCAGCCATTGTCAAATTAGTAACACAGATTTTGAGTGGCTTCCCCCACTGGCTTGGCACCAAAAGGGGATGGGGTGACCCTGGGACACCACAACTGCCATAAACAATGAGTCAGTAGCCAAGCATCCAAATTTTGATCACATGACTATGGAGGTGCTGCAACGATCATAGGTGTGAAAAAGAGTCTTAAGTCACTGTTTTCCTTGCCATTTTGTAACTTCAAACAGTCACTAAGCAAGCGATTGTAAGTCAAGGACTGCCTGGAAGGAGCTGCTTGAGAAAGTCCTTCGCAACGGAGCTAAGAAAGCCATGGAGAGGTTTTCTCCCAGAAGAAATCACTGTTCTGACCAAGGCTTCCTGAGTCCGTAATTAAGCGCATGCTTACTCCAAACAACTCTTGTTTTATTTCAATGCTGGGAATTATTTTCATTCCCAGATGGTAATGAGACCCAGACAGTTCCTCAAGATAAGCACCCACCTTTATCTCCCTTGAATGGCTGCCAACAACTAAAGTGCCAAATTAACTGTAAAAAGCCAATTGAAGTACAAAGTCCATACAGAGCTTCAAGGATTAATCTGAACAGAGCAAACGACTTTGCTTCCTGCAAAGGTTTCTCTACCTTTATACTTCCTTTATACCTTTATTCCTTTATACCTTAGGGGAGGGGCAATCACCGTCAAGTCTTACTCCTGAGTCGCCCCTTTTGTTTCAGCTGCTCTTGCCTTCAAGCAGCTCTGCGTACATGCGCACTGGAAACAGGCTCCCTTGTTCCTCTGCCTCACTGCTGCCAGACTCTGGAGGCTCTGGAGTAGCACATACCTCCCAAATGGTCCTGGCCCCATCTCTGCATTGGATGCAGGACCCTTGTCAGAGTCCTCCCCAGATTCCCGGACTGGCTCATGTTCCTCCCCACTGTCCGATTCTGCTACCGTCTGCACAGGCTGCCAGCAGACCACAACCCCCTCCCTCCTCAGCTGCAACCTGCCTGGAGGTCTTCTAGGGCAGGAGCAGCAGCCCCTTCCTGCTTCCCCAACCCTCGCCCCCCTCACAGTCCACTCACCACCTCCTTCTCAGGGTCAAAGGTCTCCTTCAGGTTCTCTGCTTCCTCCTCCAGGCCGTGGGTAGCAGCAGTGAGATAGGCCAGAGACTCTGCGGGGGAAGCCAGGTGAGAGAAGAGGCAGGTGAGGGAAGAGTGTCGGCGGGAGGGCATGGGTGGGTTACCTGGGAGTCACTTGGGGTGAGGAGCCCAACCAGGGCTGCTGGCTTACTTACTCTGCCCACAGTTCTTCAGGATCCTCACCCTTTCGGCAATGTCGCCCAGGTAGAGGGCGTTCTGGTAGTGGCCGCTCATGTCCTTCCGGATCTCAGCTGCGAGGAGAAACAGGGTCAGGACTGCTGTCCATTTCCCAGAGCCCCCTTCGGCTCCTTTGGGGCCAGGCTGCCCGTCTTTCCCCTGCTCTGCTCCAAGCCCTCCATGTCCTCTCCCAGGCTGGGCAAGGGGAGCCAGGGCTCTGTTTTTCAGCAACGGGCAGCCCGATGCTCTTTACCGTTGGCATACCTCAACAGAGGCAGCACAAACTGCTGAGAAATTCCTGCATAGCATGGCATCTCCTAAAGTTGTCAGATTCTGAAGAGGCAGCCAGTTGGTAGCTAGTGTGGCCCATGACAGCCAGGCATTATACAGTCTTTCTCAACCTTGGCCACTTGAAGATGGACGGACTTCAACTCCCAGCATTCTCAACTCTCAAAATGTGCTGGCAGGGGAATTCTTGGAGTTGAATTCCACCCATCTTTGAGTAGCCAAGGTTGAAAAACATTATAACCCCCATGAAACCAAACCCCCCTTCCCAATTTCCAGCCCGCATGGCCAGTGGGAGGGGCTGGGATCCAGTATCTGGGATCCCACCTCCAAGGCAATGGCGACCTCAATGGCGAGATGTGAGCAAGGGTGAGTGCAGCCTGGATGCATTTGGAAAAACTCTCCGGTGTGTTATGGGATGGACAAATGCCAACCTGTCTTAAATCTAAGCTTTACAAGACAACCTTCCCCCCTGTTGCACCGAATGCTGGGCAGCAGCAACTGGGACTGAAAGCTCTCTCCATGCCACGGAAATGCAAAAGCTCCATTGGATATCAGGCATGTCCCTTCTTGGCCACATCACAAATGACACCATTGAACAACATTTTGGTGCTTATTTATGAGAGAAGGCCGAATCTGGTGGGATGGACATGACCAGAGAGCAGCACCTTCCACCGTGGCCAAAACTGCCGACCAACTAGAAGTCAATGGCCAGTGACCTCATGGGCATTCAAAACAGAGATGGGAAGGCACCATCAACAGAGATATGTAAGATTTACACATGGCATATGCCACCATCAAAACTGGCAACAACGTATCCAAATTTTTCCCCTATATGTTGTAAATGTAACAAGGAAAATCGAACCTGTTATCATTTATGGTGGAATTGCAAAGAAGCCCAAAAGTTCTGGCACTAAAATTCAGAAATGGTTAGAAGAAATATGGATGATTAAAATAGAATATAGACCTGAATTTTTTTTTGTTAGGAATTAATGTGGGAAAATATGACAAGGATATTATACATTTAATAATTCATATAATCACAGCTGCAAGATTGGCTTACGCACAACAGTGGAAATGTCAAGAAACTCCAAGTGAAATAGAAATAATTAGGAAAATTTGGATGTGCACAGAAATGGACAAATTGACAAAAGAATTAAAAAATAAGGAAGAATCAGATTATTACAAAGTATGGGATACGTTTTATGGTTGGTTAGAAAAGAGTAAGGATCAAGATAATAAGAAATGATTAAATGTATCTATTATATACTATGTATATAGATTGTAAATATGCACTATTTTTATATGTGACTTAGCAATGTAAGACAACTATGTGGGTTAGCAGGATTGTACCATGTTTTTAACATTCCCTTCTGTTTTTGTGTTTGTCTAATAAAAAAACAAGACATGCAAGCCGTGGGCCTGCACCCCGGAGACACAGCTGACCGTGCAAAAGTGGCCTTCGATGACCCCAAAAGCGGACCCTGCACCTGAGGGAACACGCTAGGAAGAAGGAGATGGCCGGTGGGAGAGGCATCGCAAGGCATGTCAGGATTGGCCCCGAAACTCACCGATCCTCATCATCTTGCGCAGCTTTTCCAGGTTGCCCGTGATCAGGTAGAGGAAGGAGAGCTTGTCGAAGTTCTTGGTACGCTGGTAGCACATCTCCACGATCTGGTGGTTCCCTTGCAGCAGAGCCACCTCTCCCAGCTTCTCCCAGCAGTTCTTGTCGTCCAGAGCTTTGGCCGCCTCCAGCGCAATCTGAGGGGACACGGGGGGGGGGGGAAACGTCGTAAGGGGACGCAGAGAACGCAGCCCCCCTCAGCCCTCCTCTCCTCGCTAAAGCCATGGCCCCTCCACCAAGGATTAAAGGAAAAACAACCCGGGGTGTCATGGCTGCAATTCGGCTCGCTTCGAAGCCTGACAACAGCAACGGTGGGAGGCAATGGGGAGGAACGCAGGAGTGTGCATGTGTGTGTGTGTGTGTGAAGGGATGCAAAGAAAAAGCCGGACCCCGAGACAATGCCGGCCTCCCAAGGCTGTTTGCTGGGAATGGCCTGCGGTGCATTTCCCAAGCAAAACGAACGCAGCTGAACTGGACAGGCAGGAAGGCCCGGGGGAACAAGGGAAAGGGAACTAACTACGCGATCTGCGTGTGAAAATAGCAGCATTGGCTTCGCTACTTCTGTCACCGTGTTGCACTCTAGTAGATTATACTCCTGGAGAAAAGAAACGTCCCAGGTGCCGTTTTTTTAACTGCACAAACCAAGTTGACATTAAATGGGGGTGGGTGGGTGGCAGGATGTGTGTGTGTGGGTGTGTGTGTGTGGGAAAAAAGCCAGTGGTTTTAGGACAAGCAAAATTGACAGCAAGGGAAGGATGTCCTCCATCCCTCCTTTTTTCTTTCTTTCTTCTTCTCTTCCTTTTCTTTCTTCCTTCCTCCTCTTCCTTCCTTCCTTCCTTCCCTCCCTCCCTTTTTCTTTCTCTTTTTCTTTCTTCCTCCCTCCCTCCCTTTCTCTCTCTTTTCTTTTCTTTCTTTCTTTCTTTCTTTCTTTCTTTCTTTCTTTCTTTCTTTCTCTTTCTTTCCTTCCTTCCTTCCCTCCCTTCCTTTCCCCCTCCCCTCCCCTCCCTTTTTTTCTGGTAATTGACCCAAAGTCACTCAGCAGGAAAAAGGCAGGTCTAGAACTCTCAGTCTCCTGGTTTCTAGCCTGGCGATTTAACGACGAGACAAACTGGTTCCCCAAAAAGAGTTAAAAAGAGAGATATAAAAACAATGATAGAGGCAGATTAAACTCTATCTATTGTCATTTTCCTTGCACAAGCCCCAAAATGAAGTGCTGCCCACATCCCAAGAAGCTTGATAGAATAAAAATCAAAGGCACCTGGGAGCCCTTTGCCTTTTACCCGTCATCTGTTCTCTTCCTTGAGGATGCCTAGAGGGCACAGAAACCCACCTCAATGTTGCCACATTCAAGAGCCAGGCTGAACCGCGTCTTCTCGTCCTTCACGAAATGCAGCGCCACTTCAGGATAGCCCTTCTTCTGCAGGTAAGCTATGATGGACTGGCCCACTAGCTTGGCGTTACGCACCATGTGCAGGACCTCCAGAGTGAAAAAACAATCAAGGTTTAGATTTTGCATGTCACTCTACATTTCGTCCAATAAACTGGGGTCACAGGTGAGTTATCCAAAGATCCATCTGTGATGACCTGGGGCATGGCACAAAGGCAACACAGTCAAATAAGCAAGAGTCCCTTTATTATCTCCAACTTTGCCCCCAATGTCCTGGTTACCTTCTGGCTGGAGAAAAACTCTCCCAGGAATCACCTTTGACTGCAGGAAATTCAGTCCAAAACACGAGCAACACAAACTGTAACTTAAAGTCCAAACAAACCAAATTGAAGTAATTAGCTTGACAGGGCAGGAGAAGGAATTTCAGACTTGAAACCACAACCAAAACTCACAGAGATGGGAAGACGCCAGGAACACAGATAAGCCACAATGATACCAGATAATTCACAATTTGCTTCCAACAACTTGCTGTGCGCAGCTTCCTCTTTTATACACTGTGTTCCCAGCTGCAGCTAACAAAGGGACCAGGGCCCTTTCCTCCCCTGTAAGCCACGCAACTCATGTTGCTCCCTTCTCCGTTCCTCCCCTGTGTGCCCTAGGATAAGAGGGGGTGGGCCTGGGTCTTCCTCTGAACTCCCTCTCCCTTGTTCTACTCGCCCAGCTGGACTTTGCCTTCCCCAGTTTCTTCCACAGCCAACGAAGCCACACTCCCACTCCCTGTCAGCTGCTCAGCCTCCCCCTCCAAATCAGATTCCAACAGGGGCATGACACCATAAGGTTTTATCCTTTCAAATAGTTTAATAAAGCAAAGCCAAAACAGGGCTTTTCCTCCCAAATTAGCTAAATTAAAAGAAGTTTGATCAAGAAACCAGGGATGGATATTGTATGTGCGTGTGTGAAATCAGTTGTAAAATAAATCCCACGTTTGGCATGTGGTAGAGAGAATTAAAATCCTCAATTCTCATGATTATCACCTCCCCAAAGTCACTCTTTCATGCAGTGTTTCTCAACCTGGGCAACTTTAATTTGTGTGGACTATGCTGGCTGCGGAATTCTGGGAGTTGTAGTCCACACATCTTAAAGTTGTCCAGGTTGAGAAACACTGCTTTAAGGTATTAAGTTACATTCTTTGCTAGTATCAGCTTTGGAAGCCATATTAGCACCAGAGGGGGGCTGTTAGAAGGTGAGAGCAGCTGAAACAAAAGGGGCGACTTGGGAATAAGGCTGGGAGGTGATTGCCCCTCCCATAAGATATAAAGGAAATACAAAGGTAGGAAACCCTTTTCAGGAAGCAATGTTGTTTGATCTGTTTGGATTATTCCTTGAAATTCTCTATGGACTTTGTAACTTTAATTGGTTTTTTTATAATTAATTTGGCACTCTAGTTGTTGGCAGCAATTCAAAGAAGAGAAAGGTGGGTGCTTATTTCTAAGTACTGTCTGGGACTCATTACCAGCTGGAAATGAACTTAATTCCTAGCGTTGAAATAAAACAAAAGTTGTTTTAACTAAGCATGTACTTAATTACGGTCTCGGGAAACCTTGGTCAAACACTACTCTAATAAAAGGAAACTTTGAGGAAATGCCTGTCTTGGAGTTTTTGATTGGATTTGGGTTTTATTGGAATGCTGACAGTTAGACTTATATTTTCTCCAGGACTCCAAGGTGCCTTACTACGATACTCATAATCCTCTGAGTCACTTCGGGCTATATAAGAGCCATCTTGGGACTCCCAACAATCCCAGGGAAAGAAAAAGAAAAAGGCAAGTTCTACCAAGCCACCATCCTTCCCCAAACCCACCTCATCATATTTCCGGTTGATCAGGGCCAGCTTGAACTTGAACTCCGTGGGGTCAATGGTGAGGACGCGGGGTCGGCATTCGCGGTCAAGACAGTAGACGTTGTTGCCCTTCACGCGTGTCACGTAGATGGGCAAGTCCAGCGTGCGGATGATCCCATGGTCCCTGGAAGGAGGAAGGGAAGACATCACTTTGGTGGGAAGAGAGAGGAAGGACCATTTCTCCCAAGAGGGAATCGAGGAACACGCATAGAATTATAGGACTTTGGAGGTCTTCTAGCCTAAGGACTTATACATGTAGTCCTGGACTTACAATCACAACTCAACCCAAAATTTCCACTGCTAAGCAATAAGACTTAGAATTACCGTGTTTCCCTGAAAATAAGACCCTGTCTTATATTTTTGTTGCCACCAAAAAAAAGCCACCAGGTCTTATTTTCGGGGGAAGTTCTTCCACTGACTAACCTCACTTGCATGCATCACCCCTGGCCTCCTTTTCGCTGTCAGAGGCCTTCAGGAACTTTTTCTTCTGTGGCCAGCAGGACTTTCCTGAAAGCCTCTGCAGGGGATAATGGAGCTCCAGATCGATCCAGAGCTTTGTTATCAGCTCCAGAGGCCTTCAGGAAAGCCTTGCCAGCCTTGCTGGCTGCAGAAATGAGCCAGCAGGACAGATGTCCGGTGTGCGAGGCCTGGCTACAACTGCCCAAAGATAAGTAGTAGGGCAGCTCCATCCCCCCCATCCCCACCCTAGCTTAATTTTTACCCGTCTACCCTAGAGTGGGTAGGATCTTAATTAGGGCTTATTTTGGGGTTAGGGCTTATATCGGGAGCACGTATAAAAACATCAAGCTAGGACATACTTTCAGGGAAGGTCGTATTTTGGGGGAAACAGAGTAGATACCACTCCGTGGTGCTTTATAGCCATCTCTGAGTGGCTTACAGGGGTGGGATCCCACCAACAGAGTCGGTGAGCATGTGCTTTGAGTGTGCTTGCATGCTTTGCATGCATGTGTGCACACTATTTAGAAATCACCGACTCTGGTAAGCATTCCCCTTATCCTGCTGTTGTGCGGCACTCAAAGCAGATGAGGTGGAAAAAATCAGGGCATAAAACACAGCCTAGAGCCCAGGCAGGCGGGCAGAACACTGTAAGTGGTTCTATAGAACCAGGCTGAACTGGTAGACTCCCACTCCTGGTGGTTTATCATGTCAGCATTATAAACCCCAACAATCTGGCTCCTCATTCCAGCGGTCTCAAAAGTGTGAAGGGCTGAGTCAATCTTGAGCCCGTCGGGGTCGAATTCCTGGCACTGAGCAGTGAGTTAGCCTGCAATGTTTCCTTCTAACCACTGCACCACCAGGGCTCAAACAAAGGAAATGTTAAGTGATCTTTGCTCCATCTTGTTTGCTACAGCTGTTACGTGAATCAGTGCCGTTGATATCATGCAGTCATTAAGTAAATTCAGCGTTCCTATTGACTTGGTTTGTTGGAAACCAGTTAGAAAGGTTGCAAATGGCAATCGTGTGAACCCAGCATGCTCCAATCTCATAAATACACACCAGTTGCCAAACACCTACATTTTTACAGGTAGTCCTCAACTTACAAAAATTTATTAGTAGCCTTTCGAAGTTACAACAATACTGAAAAATGGGACTTATGACCATTTTTCACAGTTACGTCCTTTACAAAGTCCCCATAAGATCAAATTCAGATGCTTGGCAACTGACTCATATTTATGACAGCTGCAGTGTCCCAGGGTCACCTGTTCCCCTTTTATGACTTTCTGATGAGCAAAGTCAGTGGGGAAACCTGATTCACTTAACAACCGGGTTACTAATTTACCGATGGCAGTGATTCACTTAGCTGTGGCGAGAATGGTCATAAAATAGGGCAAAACTCACTGAACAAATGTCTCACTTAGCGACATAAATTTTGGGCTTAATTGTGGTCATAAGCTGAGGATCACCTCTATCATGTGACCTTGGGGATGCTGGTCATAAGTCACTTTTTTCTACGCTGTTGTAACTTCAAACAATCACTAAACAAATGGTTGTAAGTTAAGGACTACCTGTGAAATCCTAGGCCTGGAAGGGACCTTGGAGATTTTCTAGTCCCATGGTGAACTTATACCACAGGTGGCATGCAGAGCCATTTGTGTTGGCACATGAGCCGCAGGCAAATGTATCTCAATGCACATGTGCGCACCTCACAGCTGATTTTTTTGGCTGGTTTGAGGCCTTTTTCATCCTCCCAGAGGCTTGGAAAAAACCTCTGCAGGCTTTGCTGGCCATATAGGCCCATTTTGTCACTTCCGGAAATGATGAAACAAGCCTATTATTCTTCCTGCAAAGCCTGCAGACGCTTTTTTCAAGCCTCTGGGAGGATGAAGAAAGCCTCAAACCAGCCAAAAAATCAGCTGTGAGGCACAGCGCAGGTAAGGGTGTGTGCAGGGCATGCACATTGCCTTCTGGGTGCTGGCACGTAAGCACGCAAGTGCACGCACAATTTTTGGCACAGGAGCCCAAAAAGGTTAGCCGCCACTGTTCTAGTCCAACCCCCTGCCCAAGGCAGATCTTAACATCAATGTGGCCACTTGCAAGAAACTAAGTTGGAAGACGCTATCTTGGGGGACCCGAGAGAGGAAGCCCCAGACCTGGTTTGTGTGTGTGTGTGTGTACACACTCTTTGCACAAGGCACTTACCCCGTGGTGACAGCATATTTGATGTGGTTGCTCGTGGTGTAAATGAAAACGCCGCTCTCATCCCAGGCGCCGCTCTTGACCCGGATGTTCTCGTGGATATTGCACAGCGACTCCAGCTTTCGGTTGCAGATCATGATTGCTTTAGAGAGAGAGAAAGGGGAGTCATTCCCAAGAACAAATCTCCTCTTCAAGCCAACCTCTGACATGCCCAAAGCCACCAGTTGCCCCCCACAGCTTTTGGCCAGGCTGGCTGAGAACTCTCCAGCCCTCCGGAGGGGAAAGGAGGTTTCTAGCCCCTTACAGAGCAGAGAATAAATTGGTTGGATTGGATCCAACCAAGGTGAGTGTATTTTTTTTTTATTTATTCATCAAAATTATAACCAAGCCTGATCTCCCTAGATGAGGCTTGATTTGGGTATGATAGCAGTGTTCCAATATCGGAGGGGCTGCCCCAAAGAAGAGGGGTGGTCAACCTATTCTCCAAAACACTGGAAGGCAGGACAAGAAGCAATGGATGGAAACCTATCAAGAGAAAACCAATCTAGGAGAAATTTCCTGGAACCATTACAATGGTCTCCAGAAGCCTCATTGAAGTGTTCCTTCCTACTTAGGTTGTGTCAAGGATAACCATCTGAAAACAGTAGGAAGGTCCCCACTTCCAGGCAGATGAGCTCCAGATGCCATCACAGGGCTGGCTGTCTTTCTGGCATAATCAGTGGGATGGCTTCCCTCCAGAGGTTGTGGATGCTCCATCACTGGAGATTTCCAAGAAGAGTTTGGGCAGCCATTTGTCTGAAAGGATCTCCTTGCTTGAGCAGCAGGTTGGACGAGATCAGTGGTCGCCAACCGGTGGGCCGGGGACCATTGGTGGTCTGCGAGAAAATTTTGGTAGTCCACAGAGTACTCCCAAAGCAATTAATCCAGGCTGTCAAGGCTACAATGCCCACATGGCGCGCGGGAACGCAAGGCTTGCGTCACTTGCATTGCAAACACCACAAGGTAGTGAGGGGAGGGGGAAAAGGGTGGAGGGGGCGGAATTTGCCCCACTCACCCTACATGCCTGGCTTGGCCACCAGGCTGCTTCTTTCCGCTTCTTTCTTCTGCTTTTAGCTGCACGTAAGGAAAGCAGCAGAAGTCTTTCTTTTTCTCTCCTAAACTCCACCAGAAATGATTCTTTGGGACCCTGCAAGGCCTCCCTGCTCCAAGAGGCTGCGCCGGTAGAGACTCCTTTCTGGTGGAATTTGGGAGAGAGAAAGAAAGACTTCTGCTGCTTCTGCTGCTTTCTTTGCATGGAGCCAAAAGTCTCTCTCCCCCACCCCTCCCCAAGAACAGAGCCGGAGACAGTATCCTGCGATCCCAAACAAAGAACGATCAATTGGTAAGAAAACGGGGTGGGGAATTCTCCTGCAGATTTTTGGGGGATTTTCCCAGGGTCTCTGGTCCGTGGGATTTAAAATTATGGGTTTGGTGGTCCCTGAGGTCCAAAAGGTTAGCGACCCCTGGAATAGAAGACCTCCAAAGTCCCTTCCAACTGCTATTCTACTTGTTAAGCCTGGTTGCTGAGAGGCAGATGAGGCCTCCTCTTACCATGCTTTGCCAGGAGAGCCACATGGGACATGTCTGCTGACCAGATGACATATTTCACCTTGGAGATCTTAACTGAAGCCAGAGTCCTGCAAAATCAGAAGATGCTCTTAGAACAGGTGTGAATCCTTTTCTGCCTTACCAGGAGACGCAAAGAACACCTCCTCCCCGACTACTCCAAAGACAATCTTGAGTCTTGGGCAGCTAAAATTCTGCTTCTGCTCACAACGAACTTTTTCAATCTCTCTCTACGGACTGAACACAAGGCCCTGGGTACTCAAGAGCTTCCCTGGCCAGGCTTCCCAAACAAAAGCATTGCTGGTATTTTAAGGTCATTGAACCAAATCTGTTATACCCATACACACAGTTAAACTTGCTATTTCCGTTTGGCCATCCCCCTCAGTTCATTGCGCTGCCCAATTAAATCTGCTTCTTTTGTTATGGGAACAGTCCAGATCGTTCAAGCACTTGATGTGTACTGTGTATGTTTGATTTTGTTGTACCAGGTGCAATGATATTAAAGTAAACTAAACTAAAACTAAGCTAAACAATTTGACACTTGTCTGGAGCTGGAGACTTTATGCCTAAAACCGACAATCTCATCGACGTTGATGGGACTGTTTGCACACTGCAGCTATGATTTGGACTAATTGTGCAATTAAGGTGAGGATCCTGAAAACACATGCTTTTCCAGCTTCCCCAAGCCAGGGCAATATTGAACATATGTCCCATAAGTGGGGCTTTTTTCAGGAGGCAATTGGACTTTCTGGTTTTTCTTTGAAGACGTTTCGTTTCTCTCCAAGAAGCTTCTTCAGCTCTGATTGGATGGTGGGGAATGGGAGGATTTATACTCCTGACAGACAGCTGGTCATTTGCATCCTTTTTAGAGTCGTTGAGGCCACTTGGGAAGTTTATCTGTGTTCTCAGATAAATCTGTGTCCTCAGGTTAATGGGTCCTTCCACACCCCATTTGCACTTCTCAGGTGACCCTGAGGATAAATCCTCAAGTGGCCTCAACGACTAAAGGATGCAAATGACCAGCTGTCTGCAAGGAATATAAATTCTTCCATTCCTCTTCATCCTAGTCAGAGCTGAAGAAGCTTCTTGGATGAGAAGCGAAATGTCTTCAAGGAAAAAACCAGAAAATCCAGTTGCCTCTTGAAAAAAGAACCTTTGGGACAACCATGATTTGGATGATTCCCACAGATATCTCTCTTGAAGGTCTCTCACCGTTTCTGCTGGACATCAAAGAGGGTGATGGAATCGGCATCTCTCAGCAAGAGATTCCCGGTGCCAGCGTAAAAAATCTCATCGCAGTTGGGCACCTGGACCTTCTTCGTGATTTCGTTCTTCAGGTTCTTGATAAGGATCTGTCATGGTGTGAGCAGCAGAATAAGGTAAATATTGTGGCCTGTCAGCTGCCAGCCCCTCCAGCAGCCAAATCAGAGGAGGAGGCAGCGTGAGAGTCAGGTTCAGCATCAAGGCAACCCGAGAGCTCCGAGGGGGAAGAAGGAATGGAGTTGGCAGAGACAGAGACAGAGCCTGGGCTGTCCGTCAGCCCTCAGATGGCAAGTCAACACCCCCAGGTCTGGAGGTGGCTGATGAGGAAGAGGAGGAACAGCTGTATCCAGTGCCTGACAGAAGGCAGAGGAGAGGAGAGCAGTGGAAATCTATAGGCCGGTCCTTGGGACAGAAGAGCCACCGCTGCTAGCAAAACCCCACCCTTTTGGAGATAAAAGGCAGGGGACAAAGATGAATAGATGTGGCAGACATCTATTCATCTCCCTGCCAATCAGCCACTGCCAAATCCTGTCTGAAAATTATCGTAATCCTTCTTGGAATCTGCAGAGCCTTTCGAGTGTATGTGTGTCTCTCTGCTGCTGGAAAAAAACGAGAGTGCACCTTCCAGGACTTCCTTTGCAAATGTGGGAAAAGAGAGAGAGAGAGTGTTGGGTCAGTTCAGGGGGAAAGGGAGCTAGCGTCCCTTTCCGTCCCTTTCCATAGAGACTTCCACTTCCATAGAGATTCTGTTAGCCTGCTGTGAGAGAGCGGCTGCTGGTCCTCCTAATAAAGGGAACTTTTAGTTGGATACAAGGGGATTGTCGTGTTTAGAAGCCGGGTCAGAACAGTGAAGAGGACTACACAGCAGGGATGGGAAGGAAAGCAGGAAAAAAAACTTCTGCCCACAAAACGCTCAAGCATAAACTCGGAGGAACAAAACACAACAGCTATGCTGTGGTTGTCGAAATGTGTCTGGATATTCGTAACTCATGCTGGTTTGGTTAGGCTGTTGGTTTGAGTTCCAAGCTTGGAAATTACACAACTCAAAACACACTGATGATGTTTCCTCGAATGGTGACAAACGTTTGCAACCAAATTGCCACGCTCAAAGCTCAGCCCAACAGCCCTAAATACAGGTAGTCCTCCAGCTACAGCCAAATTTGGACCAGAATTTTCCATTGCTAAACAACGTGGATGTTACGGGAGACATGCCCGGCTTTATGACCTTTTTTTGTCCTGGTTGTTAAGCGAATCACACTCTCATTAAGTGAATCAGGTGCCCCCATTGACAGAAGGCCACCAGAGAGGATCCCATGACCCCCAGGATACAGGGATCTGCAACCGTCATAAATAAGGAGTCAGTTGCCAAGGGTCCAAATTTGGATCCTGTGACCCTGGGGAGGCTACAGTGATCTGAAAACCAGTCGCAAGTCACTGCTTTCAGTGCCGTGGTAACTTTGAATGGTGACTATAAATGAACGGTTGTAAGTCGGGGCAGAAGAGAGAGCCGGTGTTCTGCCTAAGAGGAATCTTGCGGTCTGCAGGGATGTCAGTCCTTACCGAGTGCATCCGGTCCAAGACGGCAAAGCGGTTCCGAGCGACCCAGACAGCTGTGAGTCCCGAGGAGCGTTTTCCTTCCGGAGCTGGAAAGGCAAGCAAGGAGCAGGTGGTGACACAAAGTTCAGTGCCTGCTGGCACACACAAACACTCTCTCTCTGTCTCTCTCTCTCTTACACACACACACACACACACACACACACACACACACACACACACAGTGCTGTTCAGTTTCAGGCAGCATGTAAAATTCAGGCCCTTGGATCCTTAAAGTGGGAATCACAGAGAGGAGGAAGCCTTTCTTTCTTTCTTTCTTTCTTTCTTTCTTTCTTTCTTTCTTTCTTTCCTTTCTTTCTTTTCTTTCTTCCTTCCTTCCTTCCTTCCTTCCTTCCTTCTGCTTCTTTCTTCGTTCCTCCCTCTTTCCTTCCTTCCTTTCTCTTTCTTCCTTTCTATCCCACACTAGCTGGAGAATTCTGGGAGTTGAAGTCCACAAGTCTTAAAGTGGCCATGTTTGGGGAGCCCTGCTGTAAGAGCAGCCCTCTGCCATTTTCCAGGCGTGAGAACCGGAGCCACGAGACTGACTGAAGGGGGAAGAAGCTGGCATCTGCACGGGTAGAATCCAGCCAAATATTCATGTCACGCGTGCCATAATCACCACAGGATAGGGATGAGGCTCAAAAGCACTCTCAAATCCTGTGCCAGAGGCCCCAGTTGGCTGTGAGCAAGGCCAACGTGTAGAAAATAAAACCAAATAAGAGGTTTTGTTTCTTTCACAGAAAGAAAGAAAGAAAGAAAGAAAGAAAGAAAGAAAGAAAGAAAGAAAGAAAGAAAGAAAGAAAGAAAGAAAGAAAGAAAGAAAGAAAGAAAGAAAGA
>BLBF01000081.1:1165525-1205642 GCA_015471245.1 Laticauda colubrina
TGTGTGTGTGTGTGTGTGTGTGTGTGTGTGTGTGTGTGTGTGTGTGTATAATTTTTTTTCTCCCCCTGAACCTTATCATCTCTGGATTGCTGTAGAAACCATGTGTGTGTGTGTATACATGTATATACATACACACACGCATCTATACATATACACGCATCAGATACATGGAGGGAGGAATAGATAGATAGAAGATATATAGAGAATAGATATAGATGATAGAAGAGATATAGAAAATGGATAGGTAGGTAGATGATAGATAGAAGAGAAATATAGATGATATAGATAGAAGACATAAAAGATAGATAAAAGATAAAAGACAGATATAAAAGACACGACAGAAGATGGATAGATGATAGATAGTTGATAGAAGACAGATATAAAAGATAGTCGATAGACAATAGTAGAAGACATATATAAAAGATAGATAGATGGAAGATAGATATAGACAAACAGAAATGCTTAATTTCCCCCCTAAACTAAGAAATAGAAATTGTGGAATTTTTGCTTTGGGGAGGAGTAGTGTGGATTCTCCAGATATTTCTCATGGATTGTGTGCAGAGAAAAGCAACGAAGATGATTTTCAGTGTCTTTGAACCCAGCCCTAAAATAGTGATAAATTGAGTTTACGACCATCATTCAGTGACCGTTAGACTTTATGGGTATCTTCCAAAGTTCCCTCAACCCCCCACCCCCACCCCCACCCCGCTCCTCCTGCGGTCACATGACTGCATCTTAGCCCTCAGCAACCAGACCACGGTTACAGTCATTTGCAGCATCCCACGGCCTTTTTGGTCGTAAACCAGCATTTATATCTGATTTTTCAGCCCCCCACCCCCCCAAAAATGAGTTGGTAGAATGTTTGCACTGTTCACTTCACAATCCTTATGATTTACTAAAGACTGCCAAAAAAAGGCCATAAAATCAAGGATGGCCCGCTTTCTATACTGTCATGACTTACAACCATAACAGGCCAGCTCCATTACTGTCGTAAGTTGAGGACTACCTGCAATATGTAATATTGGACAGTTTTGTCTGTGTTTTTTATCATGCTTTTTTTTCTCTGTTCTTCCTTCTGGAAGAAAATGTCTCAATTGCAGACTCACCTTCGTTCTGAATCAAAGTCCTGCTCGATGACTATTTTTATGTGTTCTCTACAATCCAAAGTGGAATTCAAGTTGTCCTCAACTTATGACAACTGAGCCCAAAATTTATGTTGCTGAGTGAGAAATTTGTTAAGTGGGTTTTGCCCTATTTTATGACTTTTCTTGCCATGTTTATTAAGTGAGTCAGTGCCGTTGTTAAAGGAGTAACCCAGTTGTTAAATGAATCTGACTCCCCCATTGATTTTTCTTGCCAGAAGGTCACAAAAGGGGATCATGTCATCCAGGAACACTGCAACTGTCATAAATGTGAGTCAGTTGTCAAGCATCCAAATGCAAATCATGTGACCTTGGGGATGATGCAAAGGCCATTAAGTGTGACAAATGACCATAAGTCACTATATTCATTTCCGCTGTAACTTTGAATGGTCACTAGATGAACTGATGTAAGTCGAGGACGACCTGTACTCTTAACCAAACGCACCACACAGGGTGATTGCTGCAAGGATCAAGAGGCAGAGGGAGGCATTCCAGAGCTTCTACTACAAAAGTCTACTCATCCTCTACTCAGTGTCATGCCCCTGTTGGAGTCTGACGCAGAGGAGAGGAGGAACAGCCGACAGGGAGTGGGAGTGTGGCTCCAGAGATTGTGGAGGAGGCTGGAGAGGGACACAGGCCAGCTGGACAGAGGAAGACCCAGGCTCATCCCCTCTTCATCCTAGGGCACGCAGGGAGGAGAGGATAAGGAAGAAACCTGAATGGCGTGATCTACGGGGAGGAAAGGGCCCTGATCCCCTTCATGTGCTGCAGCTGTGAGGACTGTTTAAAAGGACAAATTGCGCATGGGCCAGTGCTGGAAGCAAACCATGAAATAATTCTAGTCTGTCAGTTCTTATCCGAGTTCTGGTGTCCTTCCCAGTGTGTGTATTTCTATATCTGTGGACGTCTTCAAGCCCTTATCCTGCCTTGTTTCATTCATTGCTTCAGTGTGGTTTGTGCTGTTCTTTTTTCTGTTTATAATTTATATGTATTTTGAGTTTGAATGGAAGTTCTTCCTTTTCGCAACTGTTTGTGGGGTTTTTTTCTCCAGCCAATGATAATTGGAGCTTTGAAGCCAAGCTGAAGGAATTAAAGGGACTTCACCTTTTTGTGACTTTGTTGCTTTTGTATCCCACCCTGGGTCATCACACTCATCTTCTACTCATCAAGGCACAAGAATGGTCCCAGGTAGGCACACAGAATGGAAAAGAAAGGGCTGAAAAGGCCCAGACAGCCTCAGGAGTGAGGGACTCCCCCTCCTCTGACCTCAATGAAGGAGGAAGACCCCTGATGGAGGAAGGAAAGATGTCCCTTTCCCCCCCTCACCTTCTCAACTGCATCACGGCCACATCTTTGGAGCTGTTGAAGTCCAGCTGGCGGAGGAAGCGGTCCTTGACATAGTAGAGCATGTTGCCATGCACGGCGTAAGCTGGCCTCTCGCGCTCCAGCTTGAAGACAATCATCCCTCCGTCGTGACCTGGAGAACAAAGGAGCAGAGAACTTCCAGAACGGTAGTGAGTGGCACCTGGTTTACATCGTGAATGCAATGGGCTTCTTGACCCCTTTAACCAGGTTTTCAGGGCTCTTGGTGCTCTCTGAGCTTGGCTGTTTGCTTGCCAGTATTTCATTACCCAAACTAGGTAAACTCATCCGTGCTAGGAGGGAAGGAGCATTGGTCTGGGACAATCGAGCAGTAAACACTTTGTTGTGGCATGTCAGCTTATGGCCCCTTCAGCAGCCAAAGCAAAGGAGGAGGCATGGGAGTCAGGGTCAGCATCAGGGCAACCTGGGAGCTCAGAGGGGGAAGAGGGAATGGAGAGGCAGAGGTGGAGCCTGGACTGTCCACCAGCCCTGAGATGGAGAGTCAACAGCCCCCAGGTCTGGAGGTGGCTGATGGGGAAAAGCAGGAACAGCTGGGTCCAGTGCCTAATGAGCAGGTGCACAGCAGGCAGAGGAGAGGAGAGCAGTGGAAATCTATGGGCTGGTCCTTGGGATAGAAGAGACACCACTACTAGTGAAGTCCCATCCTAGCTCTGGGGATCAAAGGCAGGGGGCAGAGATGAATAGGTCTGGCAGACAACTATTCATCTTCCTGTAGGACAGACTTGTTAGCCTGTGGTGAGAGAGAAACTTTTTGCTGGGGCTACTGGCGTTCCTAATAAAGTCCTCTTCTGAGTTCACTTCAAAGGGTTTGTCATGTTTGGGGAGCTGGGGCAGAACACACTTCCCCAATCAAGGAATTACCAAATCTGAACAGTAAATAACAGCCCCTCTTCTTTCTAGCACTGAAGATGTTACCTAGTTGGGTAATGAAATGCCTGCAAGGAAATAACCAAGCTCAGAAAGCAACGAGGATTCCACAGTCCTCCTCCTCCTTAGGTAGTCCTCGATTTACTACCACAATTGGGCAGGAAAATTTAATTAATTATACATTTTTTATTTTTACAACAAATATTGACAAACACAAACATAAAACATCCAATAAAACCATCCTTCCATTATACAGTGCGTTCGTTAGTACATATCTTTTGTGCACAATATCAACAGTCTTTCCCTCCTAAATTTAAATAAAAATTCATATTGTGTAAATCAAGTATCCATATCATATTATTGTCAAATCATTATTAGACTTTAATTAAAGATTCCCGTCATCCCTTTTGAGCAAATCTGGGCAGGAAAATTTGTTGTTCTGCAGCATGGTCATTAAGCGAGGCATCATGTGACCACACCTGGTTTTACATCCTTTTCTTGTCAGCGTTGTAAAATGAGACATCATGTGATCGCAACTTGCAACCTTTTCTGCTACTGTCCTCATTGACATTGTCAGTTATCTGGGAAGGTTACAAAAGGTGACCCTGGGATACTGCAACTGTCATAAATGTGAGGCGGTTGCTAGGCACTAGATCATAAGTGCAACTTCCAGTCATTCAGCACCCTCATAACTCTGGTCACTAAACGAATGGTGTAAGTCGAGGACTTCGGAAATGTGGGTATCAGGTGTGGCAAAACCCCCTGGATTATCCTTTCAGGGCCAACCTCCCCCTGAAATTTTTCAGCCCCACCTGAGGGCCACCCCCAGATTCTTTACCTGCCGCGAAGAGGTTGAGATTCGGATGGGCTGCCAACACCCAGAAGCGGTCGTGATCACGGCGGAAGGTCTGAACGCCCGTGCTAGCAATGGAGGAAGGGAAGGAAGCAGAGAAAAACACCTGGCCGTGAATTGTTTGGCTTGGAATTTAGGGATGAATAAAAGAGGGTGCAAAGAAGATGGACCAATAATAACAATAATAACAGTAACAACAACAATAATAATAATGCAATCGAATCCAGAATAGAAAAATCTGCTGATGACCCCAAATGCAGACTCTACAAAGAAATGGACGAAACCATTGATCACATGCTGAGCTGTTGTAAGACAATCACTCAGATTGGCTACAAACAACATCACAACACAGCTGCTCAGATGGTCCATTGGAACTTGTGTCGCAACTACCATCTGCCTGTAGCAAAGAACTGGTGGGATCATAAGCCTGAAAAAGTGGTCGAAAATGAGCATGCAAAACTACTGTGGGACTTCCAAATACAGACTGACAAAGTTTTGGAACACAACACCCAATCAAGTTGTGGAGAAGAAAATTGTGGAGAAGAAAAAAGTGTGGATCATCGACACTGCCACACCTGGCGACAGCAGAATCAACAAGAAACAACTTGAAAAAGCCACCAGATGTCAGGCCTTGAGAATCGAACTGCAGAGACTCTGGCATCAACCAGTGCAGGTGGTTCCAGTGGTACTGGGCACACTGGGTGCTGTGCCTAAAGACCTAGGCAAGCACTTAAAACAATTGGTGATGACAAGATCACCCTTGGTCAGCAGCAGAAGGCCACCATACTGGGATCTGCTCGCATAATCCACCGAGACATCACACAGTCCTAAATGCTTGGGAAGGGTTCAACTAGTGATTTGTGATAATAAATCCAGCATAGTTATTCCATTTGCTGTGTACACTGTTGCTTTTTCTGAATAATAATAATAATAATAATAATAATAATAATAATAATAATAATAATAATAATAAAAATAATAATAGCCATGGAGCATACATTAACATTTCCAGATCCATGGGGGAATGATTGCATCAGTCTCAAAAAACAGCGACATTTCAGGATTCAAGGGCTGAAAACTGATGTTGATCAAGTCTTTCTCAAAATTGGCCACTTTGGAGAAGGCGGAGCTTCGTCTTGGTGTTACAGCTGCGATCTCGGGGCTCTGAGATCGCAGCTGATATTTTCGCCCCTGGTCGGTCCTAACGGACCTAAACCGTCCCGTAGAGACGGGGATTGTGAAGGGCACAGTCCCAGGATCCCAGAGATATCGCAAAATCTCTGGTTTGATCCGGGAGAAGCCCTTTTGCTGGCAGCGGAAAGGCAGCCTCCAAAGCTGCTGAAGTCGGGACAGCTCCGGAAAGAAAGTGGCTGGAGAGAGGGTGTGTCGGTTGGGTGAGAAACTTCTTTTCTATTGTAAATTGATTGAGACTTGAAAGGACATCCTGAACAAAGAAGAAATCTGTGACTTTATTTTTCTTTGACTGGAATCTGGTTGAGCGGCGTTTTTTTAAGTGATGTCAAATTGAGGCTTGGACTCTTTCCTTATTTTTTTTTTTTTTTTTGAGGACTTTAATGTGACTCTGTAGGTAACCAGATTGAATTTTCTCTTATATATATTTTTATGCTTCTTTTGATTTTTTTTAATTTTTTTTTAGGATAGAGGCTCCCTTTGGTTATCCTTTTTTTTTCTTCTTGTTTGAGTTTTTATAAATATTTTTTCTTTTGGCTGGGGGGGGAAAGAGTATTAAGAGATGTTGCAACACTGCCAACTAGAGGCATGATAATATTTTATTAGAATTGGAGAGAAAAATGTATAAACACTCCTTTTTAAGGACATTTCAATGTGATAAGATAGAGGGAGAACACAGTAAAATATTATTACAGGTGCTTTCCTGGACTCTTATCAACATTTGAGGCTTGGCTTTGAAGCTGCTGGAGAAGACAGTCATAATAAGAGCCTTGGATAAAGAAATAAAGTGCAGTGTGCAGTGCATATATAGATATATATATACTTGTGAAATTCCTACTCGCCAGCCTTTTTGTAAATTTTTCTTTTTTTATAAAGAATTTTATTAATTTTTAATAAATAAACATGTACAAACAAACACAAAACATAAAAAACATAAAAATATCTTTTTGGACGGCAGTTTGATCCCGAGTTACATCTTTTTGTACAGAGATAAATTCAAGTTCATGCTTACTTTTAAATAACATTCCATTTCTTATTTATTATTTTGCATTTTCTATATAGCTTCTCCTCTCTTTTCACTCTCTTAATTCTATTATATTTATTTCATCTCAATTTAAATCATTATACTTATATCCTTTGTCTGTTCTATTTCAGCTAGCTATTTATCTTTTCTCATTAACACAAAGTTTCTTCTGTAATGACTAATTGGAGTATAATACCTTGTCATACTTATCCCTCCCCTAGTTTTAAAGCTTAACATAACACATAATTTTCATTCGGATTCTGCGTAGTACATTCTAAAGATAAACTCAATATTTTGAAACATTAAATATTAATATATTATTAATATTAAAAAATATAATATAATTAAAACAACAATCCATAGCAATTAAAGTTATATCATTCAAATTAATATTCATTTAAGTCTTAAACATTTTACACAATCCTTTCTAAATAAGTATCATGCTTCTATGGGAACACTTATAGATTTTACTTAATTACTTCCCCCTATTTCACTTATATTTTAAAATATTAAACAATAACAATGTTCCCATTTTTCTTTAATTCAATTCTCTCATATTTGATTTCATTTATTTTTATTTAAAAAGAAAAAATTTCGCTAAGTTACATTAAATATTTTGTCCCATTTTATAATCATATATTATTCCAATTTTCTAACATTATTTCAAATACAAATACAACAACACAATCTTATGTATCTTTGCAGAATCTCTTTTTCAGTTATATGTTTACCCATTATCTCTAAATAAATTCTGTTTCTTTACATCTTGTTTCAAACCTTTGTAGCTTCTCTTCCCTTCTTTCCTCCCTTGCTTCTCCACTCTACCCTTTTTACCCCCTTGTCTCTTAATCTCCACCTTCTTGTGTATTCCTCTTTTCTGTTGCTTTCTGATGTTGTGTCCACTTTTCACCTTGTTTTTCCCTTTTTTGGTTGTTTTTTTAAGTCTTAAATTCTCCATTCTCTTTCTCCCCTTTCCCCTTTCTTCCCCAAATAAAGTTGCTTGTTCATTAAGGATGGTTTCTTCTTCATCCCAATCTTCTTGTTCTTGTAGTTTCTCATATGTAGAAATTGCCATTTCTAAAAAATGAAAAATAGAGCCAAAAGAATCCTTCCCTTCTTGTTTCTCTTGTTTATATTTTATAAATTCCATTTTCAGTTCATCCATAAGTAATACCATTGTAAAAGAAAAAAAGAAAAAAAAATTCAAACGACCCAAATGATTTTAATCATTCAAATAAGAGTTTCCAGATGTCCCAAAGTCACCAAACAATCCAAATACACACAGTCTATTTCATTTCACATTTTCTTCTTTTTTTTCCCCCTTTTTTCCACTTTAATGCTTCAAAAAACTTCAAATTCTTTTAAACCTTCAGTCCATCTGATAGAGTAGCCAATTATGATCCAAAATGGAAAAATCCAATAATAAAAATGGCCCAAAGCCAAAGAAGAAAAAGGATAAAGTAAAAAAAATAAAAATATTACTAGAATTGAAATATACAAAAAGGCTGGCGAGTAGAGATTTCACAAGTATATATATATATATATATATATATATATATATATATATATATATATGGACTGCACACTGCACTTTGTTTATTTATCCAAGGCTCTTATTATGACTCTCTTCTCCAGCAGCTTCAAAACCAAGCCTCAAGTGTTGAAACATTGATAAGAGTCCAGGAAAACACCTGTAATAATATTTTTCTGTGCTCTCCCTCCATCTTATCACATTAAAATGTCCTTGAGAAGGAGTGTTTATACATTTCTCCCCAGTTCAAATAAAATATTTTCAAGCCTCTAGTTGGCAGTGTTGCAAAGTCTCTTAATACTTTTTTCCCCCCTCAGCCAGAAAGAAAAGTAATGTATCCAAAACTCAGAGGGAAAAAAAAAACAAAGGGGGCCTCTATCCTAAAGAAAATTAAAAAATCAAAAGAAGCATAAAAATATATATAAGAAAAAATTCAATCTGATTAGCTACAAAATCACATTAAATTCCTCAGAAAAAAAAATAGTAAGGAAAGAATCCAAGCCTCAATTTGACATCACTTTAAAAAACGCCGCTCAAGGAAATTCCAGTCAAAGATAAATAAAGGTTTCTTCTTTGTTCAGGATATCCTTTCAGGTCTCAGCCAATTTGCAATACAAAAGAAGTTTCTCACCCAGCCGACACACCCTCTCTCCAGCCACTTTCTTTCCGGAGCTGTCCCGACTTCAGCAGCTTTAGAGGCTGTCTTTCCACCGCCAGCAAAAGGGCTTCTCCCGGATCAAACCAGAGATTTTGCGATATCTCTGGGATCCTGGAACTGTGCCCTTCACAATCCCCGTCTCTACGGGACGGTTTAGGTCCGTTAGGACCGACCAGGGGTGAAAATATCAGCTGCGATCTCAGAGCCCCGAGATCGCAGCTGTAGCACCGGGACGAGGCTCCGCCTTCCACCTTTGTAAATTTTAATTCTAGTATTTTTGCTTTTTATTTTAAAGGGAAAGCCTCAGAGCTCTTTTTTTTTTTTTCTGCTTTTTTGCTTCTTCCATCTGGATCACTTTGTTTTTCTTTTTTGATTATTTTTTTTTCCTTCTATTTTTTCTTTTTTATGGTGGATTATTTCAATTGGACTAGGGTCTAGAAGAACCTGAAGACCTTTCTTTTTCCTTTTTTCCTTTTTCTTCTTTGGTTTTGGGCTTTTTACTATTGGATTATTTTTTTTTTGGACTATAATTGGCTACTCTATCAGCTGGATTGAAAGTCAAAGAGAATTTGAAGCTTTGGAAGCATTAAAATGAGCAGGAAACCAAAATCACTCGGCATTTCTGCTTCTACCTCTGCTTCCCCACCATCTGAAGGACAACATTTAATTCAGACAATGTTGAAGCAAGATAAAGAACAAGAAAAAGTAAATTTACAGATGATTATGCAAGGAATCCAAGATATTAAGATAAAAATGGATACTATTGAGCAAAGAATAGAGAAGTCTGATGAAAATATTAAACAAATGATGGGGAAGTATGAGGAGAGATTCCAAAAAATTGAGGAAGAAGGAAAACAAAGACAGGAGAAGATTGGAAATATTGACACTAGATTAACAGTGGTAGAATAAGAAAAAAATGGGATGTTGAGGTGGGAGATGGAAAGGTCAGAATTTTACCTTAGATTCCAAAATATAGAAGAGGAAAAAGGAGAAAATTTGGCTGCGATAATGATAGAAATGTTGGCAGGTGTTCTGGAAATTACAGAGGAAAAGATGATGGATGGAGTAGATGAGATATATCGAGTCTATACAAGATATGCGATCAGAAATAAACTACCAAAGGAAGTCCATATTAGATTTACCAAAAAATCTATTAAAACGCAAATATTACAAGTGGTAAGAGAGAAAACATTGAAATATAAAGGCAAAGAGATTGTGGTTTTAAAACAAATACCTAGAAGAGTGAGAGAGATGAGAAGAGAATACCGATTTCTGACCAAAATGCTACTGGAAAATGAAGTGAACTATAGATGGCTGATACCAGAAGGACTAATCTTTACGTGGCAAGAGCAGAGACATAGAATTGACTCGATTGAGAAAGCAGAACTTTTCTACGCAGAATTTTTTGGAAGAAGAAGAGAGGAGGCAGAGAAAGAGGTCTCATTAATTGAGTTCCAGCAGGAACAACTGGAGATTGAAAAAGAGAAAGGAGTTGTAGGTGGACAGGTAGACAGTAAAGAACAACGTGAAGTGAGAGCTACGAGAGCTGTTAGATCTAAATATAAAGCATAATTATGGAAGAAAAAAAACTGATTACAATGAATATAAACGGACTTAACTCAGCTGTTAAAAGAAGGAAAACTTTTCATAAATTAGAGAAATTAAAATTTGACATAATTTGCTTACAAGAACTTCATATTAAAAAACAACATGAGCAATTGTTAGTACAGCCAAAATTAGGGAAAATATTTACTTCTTTGATTCAATGTAAGAAAAGAGGAGTGGTTCTCTACATTAAAGAGGATATCCCAGCAAAACTGATCTACACGGATGAAGACGGAAGAGTATTAATGGTGGAAATAATGGACAATAATAGAAAAATACTCCTGATTGCAATTTATGCTCCGAATGATAAACAAGAAGAGTTTTATAAAAAACTACATATGGAAATAATTAGACTGGACTATGTTAACATAATTATGATGGGAGACTTTAATGGAATTGTGGACAATAAACTGGACTATATAACAACAACAACAAAACAAAATAGAAAGGTTCTCCCTAAATCTTTTTTTAAAATGACAGATGAATTAACCTTAAAAGATATTTGGAGAGAAAGAAACGTTAAAGCGAAACAATATACTTTTTACTCGAATAGACATTTATCATGGTCCAGATTAGATATGATTTGGATCTCAACAGAATTAATATCCATTATTCAAGAAACAAGTATTGAAATAAGTACTTGGGCAGACCATAGTCCAATGACAATTAAATGGAAGGGACAAAAAAAAAAGATCGAGATGGACATTAAACAACACTATTTTAAAAGAGAAAGACTTTATACAATGGATGGAGAAGGAATTGGTTTTTTTCTTTAAAGAAAACAAAAAAGAAGATACTTCAATACAGAATGTTTGGGATACAATGAAGGCATATGCTAGAGGTTTGATAATAGATTATACAAGAAAAAAGAATATTAGGAAAAGACAAGCCTCCAAGACCTTGGAAGATGAATATAAAAGACTTGAAAAAGAACTACAGAAAATGCCACAGAAAAAAGGTATTAAATTGAAACTGGATGTAATTAAGCATAAAATGGAATTAATAGAGAAAGAAGAACTGGCACAGAAAATTAGAAATTCTAAACAGAATTATTTTGAAGATGCAAATAAACCAGGTAGATGGCTAGCATATAAACTGAGAAAGGAGAAGGAATCAAGAAAAATATTGAAACTAATAGATGATCAAGGCCAAGTTTGTTGTGGTAATAAGGAGAAAAAGGAAATTATTCGAGATTTCTATGGGCAACTATATAAACAAGAGAATATTGATGAGGAAAAAATTAAACAGTATTTACAGACTATTAACTTACCGAAGATACCTAAAGAGACTGAAGAAATGTTAGAAAGTAATATAACAATGATGGAATTAAATGAAGCACTTAAGAGACAAAACAATGGGAAAGCACCAGGTCCAGATGGGCTTCCGGCAGAATTTTATAAAAAATTTCAAGAATCATTGAACATCCCATTGTTAGAAGTTATGAATGAAGTTATGTTAAAGAAGATGACACCCAAAACATGGTCAGAGGCTTATATTACACTTATCCTAAAAGAAGAGGCTGACCCGTTGCAAATTAAGAATTATAGACCTATTTCCTTATTGAATGCAGATTATAAAATCTTTGCTTCAATTTTAGCAGAAAGACTGAAAAAATATTTAAATAATTTTATTCACCCAGATCAAAATGGATTTCTGCCAAAGAGACAAATTAGAGACAATATGAGAGTAATCTTGGATACTTTGGAATATTATGAGGCTCATCCTGAGAAGCAAATGGCTTTGATATTCCTAGATGCTCAAAAGGCATTTGACAACGTGAACTGGAGATTTATGTTATTACTATTGGAACAGATGGGTTTTGCCAGAAAATTTATTCAAGCAATAGAAGCCATATATAATAAACAGACAGCAAAAGTAATGTTGGAGGGAGAATTTACAGATCTTATTAATATAAGAAAAGGCACAAGACAAGGGTGTCCCCTATCTCCTTTGTTATTCGTATTGACTTTGGAAGTGTTGAATAGAAATATTAGGGATGACAAAAGTATAAAAGGAATGAAAATTAAAAAGGAAGAATTCAAAATACAAGCTTTTGCTGACGACTTAGCTTTTATTCTGGAAGACCCGTTAGAAACCGCTCCAAAGTTATTGGAAAAGATAGAGACATATGGTGAGATGGCTGGCTTGAAAATAAATAAAGATAAAACAAAGATCTTGACAAAAAACATGTTACTGAGACAAAGAGAAGAACTGACAGATCTTTTGAAAATCCAAGTTACAAATAAGGTTAAGTATCTGGGGATATATTTGACAGCAAGATGTAGCACATTAAAAGAGAATAATTATATTAAACTCAAACAACAGATAATTACAGATTTGAAGAAATGGGAAAACTTGCAATTGTCATTAATAGGGAGAATTTCAACAATTAAGACGAATATTTTACCCAGAATTTTATTTCTCTTTCAAACAATACCAATTAGACTTGGAAAAAGCTATTTTGAAGACTTAAATAAAATCATGTTGAAGTTTATATGGCAAGGTAAAAAAGCGAGAATAAAGTTAAAGCTTTTGCAAGATGCTAGAATTAGAGGAGGTTTTGGCCTGCCTAATTGGAAACTGTATTATCAAGTTTGATGTGGGTCAAAGAATGGATAACATTAAGAAAACATAGATTGTTGACATTAGAAGGACATGATTTACTGTTGGGCTGGCATGCTTTTTTATGGTACAAGGGAACTAAAACACAGGGGTATTTTAGAAGACATTATATACGGGAGTCTTTGTGGTTAAATTGGGAGAAGATAAAAAAACAATGTTATTTGAAAATTCCAGTTTGGTTATCGACTATTGAAGCATTTTCTTATCCTATGATCTATAAAAAGGAACAAACAGTTAGATATGGGGAATTGTTGGATGAAAAGGGTGGACTTAAATAGATTCAAAACTTAGAGGAACAAGGTATAAGGATGAATTGGTTTTCATATGCGCAAATACACTCAAGATATGATGAAGATTTTAAAATGGAAGGATTCTATGATAAACAGACTGATTTAGATAAGATATTGATGGGTACTGATGAGAAAGTAATTGAAAAATTATATGGTTATTTATTGGGAATTAAGTTAGAGGAAGAACAAGTTAAAGAAACTATGATTGCTTGGGGGAAGAATTTTGGATATGGGATTGATTTAGAGGAATGGCAAAAATTGTGGTCTCAAAATTATAAAATGACAATGTCAACAGCATATAAAGAAAACTTGTATAAGATGTTTTACAGGTGGCACTTCCCCCCGACAAGAATAGCAAGAATGTTCAAGAACAAATCTGAAAAATGTTGGAAATGTCATCAGATACCTGGCTCATACTATCATATGTGGTGGACTTGTGAGGATGCCAGAAAATATTGGACTAAAATTCACATGTGGTTGGAAAAAATGACAAAGAAACACATAGATTTGAAACCAGAGATTTTTTTATTGGGAATTTTACCTGATACATATTATAAAGACTTGAAATATTTGATTGTAAATGTATTAACAGCAGCTAGGATTGTATTTGCTAAAAATTGGAAGAATGAGAAAATACCATTACAGGAAGAAATTATTAAGAAAATATTGGAATGTGCTGAGATGAGTAGATTGACATTTGAAATTAGAGAGCAAGAAGATAAACAATTTTATGAAATTTGGGATCTTTTTTATCAATGGCTAGATGATAAAATACGATAATAGAACATTAATATTATATCTATAAAGGATTTTTAGGATTGATTTGTTATGATTATATTATTTGTTATATAATAAATTGTTTAAAGTATTGTTATCTCACAAAGCATGAATGATTAAAAGTATAGTCAAAATTTTTTCTTTTTTTTTCTTTTTTTTTAGTAATATTAGGATATGGATTGAGAATATGAATTGTTATGCAATATAATTGTAATTGACTATAAAATGAATGCACAAAACTGATGAACCAACCGACACACCGGAAGTATATATGAGAGCAGATGTTTTTAATGTTTTGTATGTTATGCGTGTTTGTAGAAAATTAATAAAACTCTTTTCAAAAAAAAAAAAAATTGGCCACTTTGAGATATGTGGACCTGAAGTTACCCAGTTGGCTTTCAGGCCTAAGGTGGGACTAGAAGTAATTGTCTCCTGGTCGGCATGGGACCTTCAGGTCCTCAGCCCGTTCACAGCCAGCTTTCCTCCTCCGCTGGCCCTCCCCCGGCCATTCTCCCTGGCCAAAGGGCCTCTGGCCACTTTGCCCAGGCATGGGATTCAAAAATCTCCACGACCGGTTCTCTGCCCAGTTGCTGGGTGGGTGTAGCCTACTGGAAGCCGTTTTTCACCTTCCCTGAAGTCCTGAGGCTTCCCTTAGGCCTCTGGGAGAGCAAAAACGGCCTCCCCCGAGCTCCAGAGGCCCTCTGCAAGCTGAAAACAGGCCCAATTCCAGACTTCTGGAACTTCTGGGAGGCCCGTTTTTCGTCCTCCCTGAGTGTCCGCGCGGGCCCTGCACTTACCTGCATCCAAAACGGGCTGGGTGGGGACTCCTGGGAGGGGCTGGGTGGGCGGGGCCAGCCAGTCAGTTCAACTACTGGTTCAGTGAACCAGATGTAAATTGAACATCCGTTTCACCCAAACCAGATGA
This sequence comes from Laticauda colubrina, assembly GCA_015471245.1. NCBI lineage: Eukaryota > Metazoa > Chordata > Lepidosauria > Squamata > Elapidae > Laticauda > Laticauda colubrina. Next base: position 1,180,394 of record BLBF01000081.1, read on the forward strand.
ATCCCATCCCTGCCTTTGACCTTTGGCTTGGCCCATTCACCTTGACACCATTTGTCCCGGGAGTTTCACATAACAGCTGTGGCAAGATTGGAGACAGGTGACAGAAGAGATGAAGGGGGGGGGCGCAGGCAAACACTGTCTGTGTGCAGTTCTTGGCAGTGGGGGGGGGGGCAGCCAAACTGCCCATTCAGCATCAGACAGGCAGGATTGGGGGAGGGCAGCCGCCGAACTGCCCAGTAGGCGTGAGCCCAGCGACCAGGTGTGGAGGCAATGGTGGGGGTGAAACGAACGGTGTCTTGCTGAATGGGCCAAGCCAAAGGGCAAGGGGCGAAGGACCAGAGAGACTCACTGGGATTTAATGTCCAAGGAAGGACTAGAATTCACAGCCTCCTGGTGACCTCCTGAGGAGTGGTCCAAAGTCACCCAGCCAGCTGTCATGCCAAACAGGACTGCAACTCATTATCTCCTGTTTCGAGGGTCTTCAAACTTGGCAAGCTTAAAAGGCTTGTGGACTTCAACTCCCAGGATTCCTGAGCTAACATGACTGGAGGAGGAGGAATTCTGGGAGTTGAAGTCCACAAGCCTTAAAGCTGCTAAGTTTGAAGACCCGATCTATCATCTCTCTCTCTCTCAGTACCTACCTACTTTCTTTCCCTTTCTTTTCTTTCTTTCTGTCTATTGTCTTTCACAAGGGTCTACAAAGTTGGCAGCTTTAAGGCTTGTGGACTTCCACTCCCAGAATTCCTGAGGTAACACAACAGGAGGAGGAATTCTGGGAATGGAAGCCCACAAGCCTTAAAGCTGCCAAGTTTGAAGACCCCTGTCCTGGTCAAAGTTACCCAGCCAGCTTACAGGCCTAAGGCAGGACTAGTTTCTAGGCCAGCACCATAACCATTTGCCTGTTCACTAACCCATCTGATCACTACCCTCATCTGAACAGCCTCCAGCTCTGGCCCAGAGGCCCTCTTCTGCTGAGTCCATCTGCAGATCCCAAAAAGTTCAGCAGATTGGGGGGTCTTGTGGGGTGGGGACAGGGAGAGGCCCCCAGATGCACTTACCGTTTGGACATATCCCAGACTCGGATGCTCTTGTCCTCCGAATTGCTCAGGATGAGCTCCTGCCGAGGGTGGAAGACAGCGCAGGAGACGTTGTTGTAATGGCCGCGGCAGGTGTCCACCTCCCAGGCTTTGGACTCTGAAGGGGAGGGAAGGACAGCGGTCACCGGGAAGGGAAAGGCAAAGAGGGACCATGATGCCCAGTGATTGGGAAGCTGCATTGGACCATTCTGGCCAGAGGTACGTGTGAACCCCCATCCTGCCCTGCCCGCTGCTTCTGCCGGACTTCCGGACCCCATAGAGCAGGGGTCTCCAACCTTGGCCACTTTAAGCCTGGCGGACTTCAGCTCCCAGAATTCCCCAGCCAACTGGTTGAACTCTGCCAGGCTTAAAGTAGCCAAGGTTAGAGACCTCTGACATAAAGGAGAAAGACGAGTTTCGGGCAGAGTGTTTGGTTCGCTGGCAGCCTGTGCAGACAGCTGTGGAATCGGACAGTGGGAAAGAATGGGGACCAGTCCAGGAGTCTGGAGAGGACTCAGACAAGGGTCCTGAGTCCGATGCAGGGAAGGGGCCAGGACCATCTGGGAGTTATGTGCTGACTCCGGAGCCTCTGGAGTCTGGCAGCAGAGAAGCAGAGGACCCAAGGGAGCCTGTTTCAAGTGTGCGTGTGCACAGAGCTGCTAGAAGGCAAGAGCAGCTAAGACAAAAGGAGTGACTCGGGAGTAAGGCTGGGAGGTGCCTGACCCTCCCAGAAGGTATAAAGGAGGTGAAAAGGTAGAGAAACCTTTGCAAGAAGCAAAGTCGTTTGCTCTGTTCGGATTAATCCTTGAAGCTCTGTGTGGACTTTGTACTTCGGTTGGTTTTTTTATAATTCATTTGGCACTCTAGTTGTTGGCAGCAATTCCAAGGAAAGAAAGGTGGGTGCTTATCTCAAGGAACTGTTTGGGACTCATTATGGGCTGGGCGTGCACATAATTCCCAGCATTAAAATAAAACAAGAGTTGTTTTTACTAATGTATGCTTAATTACAGTCTCAGGAAGCCTTGGTCAGAACACAGAGTTCCTTCCCACTGTGCTTTCAATTTCAGTACAGGCAGTCCTCAACTTATTGCCATTCAAAGTTACGACACTCAGAAAACATAGGACCAGTCCTCGTGTGACCATCACAGCATCCCCCACAGTCACGTGATCAAAAGGGGGGCACTCGGCAACTGCCATTGGTTTATAAATGATTGTGCTGCCCAGAGTCACATGATCACCGTCTGCGATCTTCCCAGCCAGCCTCCAGCCAGCAAAGCCAAGGGAGGAAACTGGGTTTGTTTAATGGTCACAGGATTTGCATAATAACTGTGCCGAAAAAGGATTGTTAGGTGGGTGCAAACACAACTGCCCTTCATAGCAATGGAACTTTTGAGTTCAATAGTGTAGCACAGCCTGGAGCACAGGGGTCTTCGAACTTGACCACTTTAAGACTTGTGGACTTCCACTCACAGAATTCCTCTTCATGTTAGCTCAGGAATTCTGGGAGTTGAAGTCCATAAGTCTTAAACTTGCCAAGTTTGAAGATCTTTGTGACAGATGATAGATTGATATATAGGTAAATAGGTAGTATGGAGAGAGAGAGAGAGAGAGAGAGAGAGATGATAGATGATACATACATAGATAGGTAAATAGGTAAGTAGGTACAGAGAGATGATAGATGATAGATAGGAATATAGGCAGGTAGAAATAGATGATAGATGACAAATGGATGATAGAGAGATATAGAGAGATGGATGGATGGATGGATGGATGGATAGATAGATAGATAGATAGATAGATAGATAGATAGATAGATAGATAGATAGGTGAGGGGTCTTCAAACTTGACAGCTTTAAGACTTGTAGACTTAAATGTCCAGAATTCCTCCTCCTCCAGTCATGTTAGCTCAGGAATTCTGGGAGTGGAAGTCCACAAGTCTTAAACAAGCCATTTGAAGACCCTTGCTGTAGCACCTCATTGGTTCCTACAGGTGGACCTTGACTTACAACCACAAAGAGAGACTGGAAAAAAGGATTGCACAAGATTTTGCCACCTTCTTTGGGGCAGATAACCCTAGTTTAACCAAGGCATCCTTGGACCACAATCTACTACCTTCCCCATGGAGCCTGCTAATTGGCAGCCAGCTGGCAATAGGTTCACAGGTTCACAGATGGCAAATACATGACGATGGGGACACTCTTGTGGAAGTCGTAAGAGTGAGGACCGGTCTGTCAGCCATTTTTTTTCAGGGCCATTGTAACTTTAAACAGTCAGTGAACAGGTGTTCTTAAGTCGAAGGCTACCTGCATGAGCTGTGAGGGAGCAGAAAGCTAATTTTGCAACATCTGGGGTTTTTCCCCTGACACCAAACCAGGTTTGTTCTGCAGCAGCTGAGCCCTCCATCTCCTCCTCCTCTCGCAGGCCACGGCCGAATGGCCAAATTCCCAGAGGACCGAAACAAGGCAAGAGCCCAGCTGAGTAGTGAAGGGCAAACATGGCTATGGATCTGGAGCCTTACACTCTGCAGTTTGCAAAAAAAAAAAAAAAAATGGGGAGGAGAGGGCAGGGGGGGAAGAAGGGGTTTACCGTTCATCCTCCAGATCTTGACTTGCCGGTCATCAGCCCCCGAGACGATGAGGGGCATAGTGGGGTGGAAAGCTGCCCAGTTGACTCCACGATCGTGTCCCTAAAACACATAGAAAAGGAGAGCTTCAAAATAAGTGTCATGCCCCTGTTGGACTCTGACTCAGAGGAGAAGCCGAGCAGCTGACAGGGAGTGGGAGTGGGGCTCCACTGGCTGTGGAGGAAACTGGGGAAGGGCAAAGTCTGGCTGGGCAGAGCAGGGGAGAAGTAGAACAAGGAGAGGGGGTTCAGAGGAAGACCCAGGCCCACCCCTTCTTCATCCTAGGGGAGGGGTTTCCAACCTTGGCCATTTTAAGATCTGTGGACTTCAACTCCCAGAATTCCTCAGCCAGCAAACTGGCTGAGGAATTCTGGGAGTTGAAGTCCACAGGTCTTAAAGTAACCAAGTTTGGAAACCCCTGTCCTAGGGCATGCAGGGAGGAATGGAGAAGGGAGCAATGTGAGTTGCGTGGCTTACAGGGGAGGAAAGGGCCCTGATTCCTTTCATTAGCTGCAGCTGGGAACAGAGTGTATAAAAAGGGAAGCTGTGTACAGTAAGTTGTTGGGAGCAAATTGTGACTTTATCTTGTTGTGGCTTGTCTGTGTTCCTGGCGTCTTCCCAACTGTGCATGTTTTGCTGGGCTTTCAAGACTGCAATTCCTTCTCCTGCCTTGTCAAGCTAATTACTTTCAGCTTGGATTGTTTGGATTTTTAGTTACAGTTTGTGCATATCTTGTTTCGGACTTCTATCACAACGGTCTTCAAACTTGGCTAGTTTAAGACTTGTGGACTTCCACTCTCAGTATTCCTGAGCTAACATGACTGAAGGAGGAATTCTGGACATTTAAGTCCACAAGTCTTAAAGCTATCAAGTTTGAAGTCCCCTGCTACAGGAATTGTCAACTGCTGTGTAAGATATGCGGTTATCCATGCCAGCTGGAGAATTCAGCCAAAAATCTTTAAATGGCTGTTGTTGGTCATCCCTGGTCTTAGATATTCATCTTCTCTTCCCAAAAGGCCAGGTGTGCAGATGCCATCCTACAAAACTGGCCTGCAAGAGAGCTGGGTTTCTGATCAGCCTTTGAGGTCTGCCCCTGATATCAATCACTCAAAAAATATCTGTCAACAATTCCTTTTATTTCCCAATAATTTTACAGGAGGGCTCCCCCCTCCTCATATATAAACACACATGCGCACACACACCACCACCAACCCCAGAGTACCTCGAGAACATGCTTCACCACAGCATCCGTGGTGCCGAAAAGGTCCACACCGGTGATGCCTCGCACCTCAGACTCCACAGCTCCCGGAGATAAATTCTTCTTTCTTAGACCTTCGGGCAGGAGAGGGGATTTGTGGGGCAGAGGAAGTAAACAGCACGGTTAACAAATAAAGATGAAAGCAGTGAAGGATGGGAGGAAATGCTCGTCTTCTTCCTGAGCAGAACAGACCATGGAGAGAAGCCGTGACAGACCGAATTGCTCAAATGAACCTCTGTCCAAAGAGATTCAGCAAGCCAAAGCCACTCAACCCCTGCAACCAAGAAAGGGAAGCCACCAATCTAGACTCAAGTGAGGTTTAATCCTGTCATGCCCTTGTTGGAGTCTGACTCTGAGGAGGAGATTGAGGAGCTGACAGGGAGTGGGAGTGTGGCTCTGCTGGCTGTAGAAGAACCGGGGGAAGAACACAGTCCGGCTGGGCATTCAGAGGAAGATCCAGGCCCACCCCCTCTTCATCCTAGGGCATGAAGGGAGCAACATCTCTTACGAGAGAGAGAAAGGCCCTGATCCCTTTCATTAGTTGCAGCTGGGAGAATAGGGTATAAGTGGGGCATTTGAACATAGCTCTTTGCTAGAAGCAAAGCGTACTTTATCTTGGTTGAGGTTTATTTGGGTTTTGGCGTCTTCCCAACTGTGGGTGCTGCATTATCTATGGAAGCCTGCAATTTATCATCCTGGACTGCTGTGTTAATGACTCCAATGTGGTTTGTGTTGAGTTTTTTCTAATTATTTTTACATTTAGTTCGGACTGCATTTCCTTTCTTCATAGACTTTTTGGAAGAGTTTGATATCAAGCTGAGGATAATTGGACATTGCAGCCCAAGTTGGAGGCAGTAAAGGGAATTTATTCTATTTTTGTGACTGTGTTATTTTTGTGTCATGCCCCAGGTCATCACAAATCCCCTGGAGAATGAGGCCAAAAGGATGAATCAGTACAAAAGCTGATGGGTCTCAGATGCAGGCGCAATGCAGCTTCCAACCACGTTTAGACATTGAGGGGGGGAAAAAAAACAGAAGGGAAGAGTTTACTGTGGACATGATGGTTGGGGTGAATGTATCAGAGAGGCACTTCCAAGGAGGGATTTGCAAATCCAGGGTCCATGGAGAAGTGGAATCAAGGATAGGAGGAACCACACAGGTACCTGCTCCAGGAGAAATCAAAAGCACGTAATGTTGTCGGGTTGATCCGAGAGAACTGAGCAACAGATAGAAAATTTCTGAGGTTGCTACACAGATCAAGAGGGAATGGAGACATGTACAGAATGAACCAGCTCTGGCATGTGGGGGGGGGGGAATGAACGAGGAGGGAGAGAGAGGAGAAAAAAAGGGGGCAGTTATAAGGAGGATGAGAGAAAATTAGGCATGGAGCTGTTAAGAGGAGACGGATGAGCCAGGCCTGCGGAAGGCCTGCCCGATAGTTGGAGAACATTAAAAGCAATGCTAAAATTTCAAGCCAAAGCGGAAGGTCAGAGACCAGACTTAGAGGGTTAGGCCACACCCCCACCTGGCTCCTTTTGTTATTGGGGAGGGTTCCCCTAAAATGGAGGTCTCCAAACTTGGCAACGTTAAGATACTATGCTCTATGCTGGCTGGAGAATTCTGGGAGTTGAAGGCCACAAGTCTTAAAGTTTGGAGACCCCCTGCCCTAAAATCAGGGGTGTCCAACCTTGACCACTTGGAGACATGTGGACTTCGACTCCCAGAATTCCCCAGCCAGCCAAGCTGGAAGTCAAAGCCCACAGGTCTTCAAAGGGGGACAAGGATGGGCACCTCTGCCCCTCCCCATTCCGTGGGTAAGACTTCCCTCTTTTTCCCAGCCTAATATAGAACGATGCCAAGCCCAGCTCTTCAGGACAGGAGCTCTCAGTTAAGATCGCAGCCGTGGAGGTCCAGCGATTCTGTTATCAAGTAAAACCACCCTGCTGTTTTCAACAGCTGGAATTATCATTCCTGGTCCGTCTTGCCCGCTTCAAGGGAAGGGACCAACTTCGGGATTAGAAGAAGAATGCAAGAAAAGTTTAAAAAGAGGTTATTTCACCAAACCTGGAAAGTCATGGTTAGTCTCACAAGCAAACTGCTTCATCGTTACGGGTACAACTTTGCATGCAAAAGGCAACTGGACGCCAGACCCAACTTGGCAATCTTGTCTCTCTCTCCTTCTCTCTCCCTCTCTCTCTCAGCAGGAGCCACACACCCCCCCAACCCTGCCCTACATGTGAAGTGGGAAGCTGGTCTGTCCCCTGGGCCACTGCAATCTTCTACCTCAGGGGTTCCTCCACCTGTGGTCTGCAGCCCACTACCAGGACACGGGCTAGTTGTCACTGTGCTATATGAGGGTGTCATGTCCTTGTTGGGGTCTGATTCTGAGGGGGAGATTGAGCAGCTGACAGGGAGTGGAGCTCCGGTGGCTGTGGAAGAAATGGGGGAAGGGCACAGTCCGGCTAGACATTCAGAGGAAAACCCAGGCCCACCCCCTCTTCATCCTAGGGCACGCAGGGAGGAACGAAGAAGGGACCAACGTGGCTTAAGGGAGAGGAAAAGGCCCTGATCCCTTTCATTAGTTGCAGCTGGGAGAACAGGATATAAGTGGGGCGTTTGCACACAGCACCTTGCTGGAAGCAAAGTGTGCATTATCTTGGTCGAGGCTTATCTGGGTTTTGGCGTCCTCACAACTGTGTCTGCGTGTCGTTATCTTTTGGAAGTCTGCAATTATCCTGGCCTGCTGTGTTAATTACTTCAGTGTAGTTTGTGTTGGGTTTTTTTTTTAATTATTTTTACTTTTGATTCGGACTGCATTTACTTTCATCATAGACTGTTTTATGGAAGAGGTTCATATCAAGTCAAAGATAATTGGACATTGGGGAGAAGTTGGAGGCATTAAAGGGAATTTATTCTACTTTTGTAACTTTGTTATTTTTGTATCACGCCCTGGGGATCAACACAGAGGGGCTAGCTAGCGCGTGTGGTGCGCACCTTAGCGTGTGCACACACAGTTTTACTTGCATGAGCATCGTAGCAGGAGTTTGCATCCCACTTGAGCGAGAATTGCCACAAACATTGTGGGCTTTTGCTCCTCCTACAAAATCATCCCCTCTTTCCTGTCCCCCCTTCCTGGCCGCCAACCCGGGAAAGTTGGTGAACTCTGTTCTAACTGGTCTGTTTCGTCAAGACAGACCAAAAGTTCTGGAAATCTCAGATTTCAGATTCGAGCTCAAAGCACCATGAATCAGAGAGCAGCTCTTTCTTGCAAAATGAAATACAGTAGTCCTCCACTTGCACCCATTCGTTTAGTGACCTTTTTGAAGTTGCAACAGCACTGGGGAAAAAAGGGACTTAGGACCATTTCTCATACGACCATTGTAGCTTTGCTGGCTGAGGAACTCTAGGAGTTGAAATCCACAAGTCTTAAAGTGACCACGATTGAAGAGACCCCTGATCTTAGATGACTAAGAATCTCCCTAGACATGGTTAGAAGAGCTACTGCATGGATACTCTCAGATGAACCAAGTCAGGTTGCAAAGATCATGAGAAGCATCGATTCAGCAACTCCAGAAGTACGGGGAAAAAATCCTGGGAACAATTTCCATTTGAAGCCATTTCAGGGGGTTTGGGCTGGAGAGAGAGAGAGAGAGAGAGAGAGAGAGAAAGCGCTCACCGCATGGGTGCTGGCAGAGGAAGTGACGGACTCATGCCAAGCACAGCCTCTCTGCCACCCCCTCCCTGCCCCCAACACAGCTGGGTCATCTCTGAATATGTGCCACAAAACCCCAGCAACCCACTAGGCCAAGAACTGCAGTTGAGAAAGCAGTGGGCAGCTCACACACACACACACAAACTCAACAAGGGCTAAAGTTCCTTCCTTCGAAATCAGCATGTTCTGACCCAGTTCCCCAAGCAGGACAAACCCTCTGATGTGAACTCAAAGATTCCTTTATTAGGAGCACCAGCAGCCCCGGCAAAATGTTTCTCTCTCACCACAAGCTAACAAGTCTGTCCTACAAGAAGATGAATAATTGTCTGCCACATCTATTCATCTCTGCCCCCTGCCTTTTGTCTTCAGAGCTACGGTGGTGCTTTGCTCGCAGCAGTAGTTCTTCCATCCCAAGGTCCAGCCCATAGATTTCCATTGCTTTCCTCTCCTCTGCCTTCTGTGCAGCTGCGCATCAGGCACTGGACCCGGCTGTTCTTCCTCTTTCCCATCAGCCACCTCCAGACCTGGGGGCTGGGGACTCGCCATCTGAAGGCTGATGGACGGCCCAGGCTCCGCCCCCCCCCCTCTCTGCTCTCTGCTCTCTCTCCCTCTCTCTCTGACAGCTCCATTCCCTCTTCCTCCTTGGAGCTCCCAGGTTGCCCTGATGTTGACCCTGACTCCCACCCCTTCTCCTCTGATTCAGCTGCTGGAGGGGCGGCAGCCGACAGGTCCCAACACAGCATTTTCCAAACTTGGCAACTTGAAATCCCAGAATTTTACAGTCTACAGCATAATTGTTGAGAATTATGGGAGTTGAAGTCCACCCACCTGGAAATTGCCATGGTTGGGAGTTCCCACTCTTAGATTAACAAGCCTTTTGGGGCTCACATAACTCTGGGAAGCCAGGCCAGGATCCTCTCCAGCAAGCTGATTTCAACTCTTCTCCGAGATCTGCTCCTCTCAACAAGAGCTGGACCCATCCTGGAGACCTCCAGATGCAACAGTTTTCAAAACCAAAAGGCCTATAGGCTCTTTGTCTACAAGACTGCACCACAGTCTAAGTTTCTGATCAAAGGAATACAGAAGTTGGAAGGGACCCTGGAGATCTTCTAGTCCAATCCCCTGCTCAAGCAGGAGACCTCATAGCCATTTCAGGCAAATGTTGACCAAAAGGAGATCAACTTCAGAGTACCTTTTGTCCTCCTTTGGCACAGGGGCAAAGTTTCCCCACCAGATAGATCTAGCCATCCATCTTACATATCACCCAGGAGAGTGGAGTGCATTGCCTGCATAACCTGATGTTTCACCAACTTGGTGATTTTAAAACTGTGTGGACTTCATCTCCCAGAATTTGTGCTCGATGAGGAATTTTGGGAGCTGACATCTACTTATATTAAAATAGCCACATTTGAGGAACACGAACCAGAATCTCTTCCTGCTAGAAAGCTCTAACGACAGTTAATACTGCAGGAAAAAAAGGATAGTTCTAAAAGGTCTACAATTTTTCTCTCATTAGTCTGCCCACCCTTATTTTTTCACTTTTTTTATTCTTTATCTGAACTCCCAATATTCTTCACACACACACCACCTTTGTTAAATCGTGAATTGGAGAGTGGTTGTCCGACAATCAGAGAGAAATTTAAATTTTCTAACATTAAGGGTGCTCATCAACCCTTCCCATGAGAGTCAAGAGAGAAAGTTCAGTAAAACTCTAGCCTCTAGCTAGTTCATAATGGTGAACCTATGGCATGCGAGCCACAGTTGGCGCGCAGAGCCATTTGTACTGGCATGCAAGCTGCAGACAAACTTACCTGACTGCGCATGCGTGCGCCTCACAGCTGATTTTTGGGCGGTTTGAGGCCTTTTTCAGCCTCCCAAAGGTTTGAGGAAGGTTTCTGCAGGCTTCTGCAAGCTTTGCAGGCCGAAAACTAGCCCCATTTCATCACTTCCTGTTTTTCTGAAAATACCAGAAGCGACAAAACGGGGCTAGTTTTCAGCCTGCGAAGCCTGCAGAAACCTTCCTCAAGCCTCTGAAGGCTGAAAAAGGTCTCAAACCAGCCAAAAATCAGCTGTGAGTTGCATTGCAGGTAAGGGGGAGTGGGGTGGGATTGTGCGCGCATGTGTAGGAGGTATGGGGGGATGCACATTGCCTTCAGGGTGCTGCCACATGAGCGCAAGCACAAGCGTGCAAGCGCGTGCACAATTTTGGGCACAGGAGCCCAAAAAGATTAGCCACCACTGCTCTAGCTAATGTGAGAGCCTTGCTATACCCATAACTGTCAATCTCTCCTCCCATTTCTCTTTCCCTCCAGTCTCGCTCTGGTTTCACAGCAACTGCAGTTCTCAGCACAGTCCCGCTGCTGGATACCCCGCTTGATCTGAGCAGCTCACCAGAAATATCCCAAACGCGCACAGTCTGGTCCAAACTGGCAGACACGACCAAGTCCTCAGAAGGATGGAACTGGGCGCACATCACATAATGGTTATGTCCGGTCAATACACTAGAAAGAAGGGGGAAAAATGCAGCAATTGGCCCTCGAGATTCAAGGCAAACACCATCATGAATAGAATATTTGTAGTTTAGGATGAAATGTTGGGGTCTTTGGTACTCTTTGACCTTGGTTGCACTCTTGCAGACGTCTCATTACCATACTAGGCAAGTTCATCAATGAAAGCCAACATGTTTAAAGAACACCAAGCCCTCCTATCGTCCTGAGTTTCCTTCAAGACAGCTGCAGGTGAGAAACTGCACATCTACAAGCTGAGCAATAAAAAGGTACTTTAGGAAAGCTGTGGCAGCACAAGTGTCCTCACTTAACGATTCGCTGCTAAGTGGCAGTTCGAACCTCCCGGGTTTTTGAGCGGGTTGCAGAGTTACAATAGCTTTATCCCTCCCTCCTTCCCTCCCCCAGACTAGAATAGGACAACTTGCCACAGCCAACTCGCTCTGGGACAATTTAACAATTCCATGTAATTATTTAAAATAAATAAGAAATTATTTTAATATTTGAACCTCACATTTTGTTCTGTCCCTCCTTTGGCACCCTTTCTTTAATGATCCTATTCCACCATTTCTTTGATCTTAGTGCAACTCTTGCCCCATGGCAAGTTAGCCTGCAGTGAATTGGCTGCAGGAAGGGCGAATTGTCATAGACTCCCTTGTCCCCCCTCTCGTACCCTGGACAGTGAAAACAATTTTGGGAAGTTTGTAACTTGCTTGCCAGAGTCCTGTGGTCACATAAATGCGATTTCAGGCTTTTTAATTTGCCAATTTCCAATGTTCATTTCAAGCTTCCAGCAAAAAAAAAAAAAAAGAGCATCGACTGAGTAAAAATGATTCATTTAACGACCGTAGTGTTTGCTTAACTGCCACTGGAGAAAAAGGTTGTAACATCAGGTGCCGTCAGACAGCAACCCACTTAACAGTTTCAGTGATTCTGAGCTCAATTGCAGTCATGCATCAAGGACCTATGATTTGGGTCCATGTATCACTCAATTATGTATCAAATCAGGCCATGAACCTCTCCTCTTGAAATACTCAGACTGGTACTTTTACAGCAAATATTGAAAAAGTTGCAAACAGTCCTCAGTGTAGGACCACAATTTCTCTTGCTAAGTAAAACACTTGTTAAGTGAGTCATGCCAGATTCTGTGACTTTTTTGTCACCACTGTTAAGCAAATAATCGAATCACATGGTTGTTAAATGAATCCAGCTTCCCCCATTAACTTTCCTCCTCGGAAGCCAGCTGGGAAGGTTGCAAATGGGGATCCTTGTGTTGTGGTTTGACAGTGGAAGAGAAGCTGGCAGCAGACTCAGACAGTGAAGAGGTTGGGGCCAGTTCTGGAGTCTGGGGAAGGCTTTACGTCCGAGACAGAGATGGGGCCTGGGCCCTCCAACAGTTATCAGCTGCTTTCAGAGTCGGAGGTCAGTGGGGAAGAAGAACAGCTGGAGTCTGTTCCCAGTGTGCACATGCGCAGAGCTGCCAGGAGAAGGGAACGGTTAAAGAACAGGGTTGACTCGGGAGTAAGGGCACAGGTAGACAGTGAATGGCCCCTCCCCTAGAGAATAAAAGAGGAGTGAAAGGGGAGTGGGATTTTGCAGGAGACAATTAGTTCATTCCAGCCTGCTTGCCAAGGATTGCAGAGTCTGAAAGAAATTGCCCTGGCCCCTCTCCAAGCCTGATAAAAGTCTGTAAATGGGAACTATCTTGAAAGACTGTTGGCCGGGACTTTGCTGGAGAGGAAATTCATTGTAAATGAAATAAAAGAGGTTTATCGGGACAAGGACTTGGCTTCGTGCTGTTGTGGGAAGCCAAGTTCAGAACATCCGGTGACACACACACACAGACACACACACAGACACTGCACCTGTCATAAATACATGCTGGTTGCCAAGCAGCTGAATTTTGATCATACAACCATAGAGATGCTGCGACGGTTGTAAGTGTGAAGCCTAATTTGTAACTTGTCATTTCAGATGGTCACTAAACAAGTGTGTTTAGAGCTCCCTGTGGCCACATGCAGAGGAGTGGCCCACCCTCTATACAAGTAAAAGAGTGTTGTGCAACCGTACTTCCAGCCTCCCCAGCTACAGCCCTCACACAAGCATTCTGTTATGCTGTCAGCCTTGGAAGCCATATTTTACTTAGAAGCTTCAAGGCTGCCACATTTTTGTATCTGGGAAAATGGGAGGGGGGGATTTCATAGAGAGGTGGAAGATTAGACTCAACAACATTCTTCTCTAGAAGTCAAGGACAAGTTGCCCTGCACTTGGAGAGGAGTGTCGGGTGGAATGATTCCAATTGGACCAAAGATTTGATTGGGCCATGGGATGGGATGGTGGGTGCAGGTGATGAATCTTTGACTTTCTCTTCTGGTAAGGGGAACCTGGAACTCTCAGATTTGGGTTTTCCCACATGTGCCAATATGACAACCCTCATAAAATGGGACTTTGAGAAAATGCTTGTCTTGGAGTTTATTGGGTTGGAGCTGGTTAGTTGAAATGTGATCAACCACAGCTACACAGGGTGTCAATTCATAAAATATTTCTCTGGTCTTTTTAGAGTTGCCAACAGAAAAGGTTGGGGGAGCATACAGCAGCTTGCAAACCGAAACTGCATTCCATAAACGCTTTCAAAGATAATAACTAGGTGACCGAAGTTTCTGCAGCACAAAATTCTAACTGGAGAGCCTGATTGATGACTCTGGGCTATGGATGTGTCCCATTGGAGAATGTGAATTACGATACGCCCAGGGGGTAGGGGGAAAACCAGGGTCAAAGGTGACATTGAATGATGTACCTCACAGCTGGCTCCACTCAGGCAGTGCCGGACATGTTAACTCCCAATAAATCATTTTGAAGTTCTGGAAGTTTGGCTCAAGATTCATGATTTAATTGGGGTTAACTGCCGGAATCCTGGCAGAAGGCAAACACCTGCAAACTGCAAATTTGGTAATGATTGTCATGGGGTGGAGAGTTTACCAAACGCAGGTTCTGGACTGCCAGTTCCACACCCGGATGGTCTGGTCATCAGACGCACTGAGGATCCAGGGATATTCCTAGAAAGAAGAGACATGGCACGGTTTTCTTTCAGAGGGCAGGCAGAGCGCAGCCTGTACAGGACAGCAACCAGGGAACCTCGCAGCCTCTTAGGGCTCCTGAAACACTGAGGAAGCATTTCCAGCTGTCGCAAAAGCTCAGCTCAGGGAGAAAGAGGAATCAACAGGACTGCAGGCTCAACCGGACTCACTGTTGTGGTCCACCGGCGGCCAGCAGAGCTGGCGGCAGATTTGGACAGTGAGGAGGCTGGGGAAGAGCATGGGCCAGTCCTGGAGTCTGGGGAAGGTTTTGATGAGGGCTCTGCATTGGAGCAGAGATGGGGCCAGGGCCATCTGACAGTTATCAGCTGAGATCAGTGGGGAGATCAATTATCAGCTGGAGCCTGTTCCCAGTGTACACATGCGCAGAGCTGCCAGGAGAAGGGAACATTAAAGAACAAGGGTTGACTCAGGAGTAAAGGCACAGGTGGACAGTGAATGGCCCCTCGCATAGGGAATAAAGAGGAGCGAAAAGAGAGTGGGGTTTGCAGGAGACAATTAGTTCAATTCATCAGAGTGAAGATCTGTTCCTAACTTCTTGCCAAGTAAATTCTGCTACACGGTGGCATTTGGAAGATACTGGCCTGGCAACTCTCCAGGCCTGATAAAGGTCTGTACTTGTGAAATCACTCTTGAAAGACTGTTTGCTGGGACTTTGCTGGAGAGGAATTAATTTTAAATGAAAGAGGTTTTATCAGGACGAGGAATTGGCTTCGTGCTGTTTGGGAAGCCTTGGTCAGAACACTCACGTGGTGAAAGAAGGTGGTGCGAATATAATCCAGGTGCCCCAGTAGTGTGAAGAGACAGCGGCGTAGTTTGTAATTCCAGACCTCGAGGAGAAAAAGAGACGTGAACGAAGTGACTCCTAAATAACTCTAAGTCTTTTCATTATTAAAAGATGACGCACAGAGATTACACGCAGTTCTGTGAGAACTGAAGATATAGCTGATTGATCTATTAAATTCAGGAAGCCCTATGGATGGTATCAGGCCCCGGAAGAAAAAGACATGAACCAAAGTTTTCAGCTAGGATGGTTTCAAAATATACCAGAACTATTTGTCATCCTGCTGAGCCGTTGCTAACTGTGAAAACGTATTTTGGGCAAAGTATGCACTTGGTTGGATAAGTTTAAAACAGGAAGAATGAAATTGTTGGATATGAGGAACTGAAAATAATGTACCAGGTGTTTAAGGAAAGTGACAGTTAGTGAAGTTGTGAAGAGTGTATGTGGTGAGAAAAAAAGGATAAAGGACAGGGTTGGAGATCAGCCCGGGGCCCTTTGATTTATGGCAGTCCTCATAGGACCTGCTGTATGTCATTGGACCCCATTGAAATGGTTTAGTAATGTAAGAATATTAGTGCTATTATATCTTTTATATCTATTCATTTATGTTCCAAAATATTACAAATAATAAACCTCTGATCTAAAAGTAAGAATTTTTGTTTGTGTTGTTGTCTGTTTCCTATTGGTATTTTTTTTATGGCAATTCCATTGAGTCCCTCAAGACCAACACTTCCTCTTTACAGGTCTGTCTCAATCTTTATTGAGGTAGTTGATTCAGGTAGTCCTTGATTTATGACCACAATTGACCATGAAATTTCCATTGCAAAGCACAAGAAGCTGCTTAAGTGAATTTTACCCTTGTTTTACCACCTCGCTTGCCGCGGTTGTTTAATGAAGCACTGCATTTGTTCAGTTACTAACACCGTTAAGTGAATCTGGCTTCCTCGTTGGCTTTGTCAGAAAGTCGCAAAAGGGAATCTCTTGACCCGGAGAGACTGCAACCGTCATAAATGTTGAGTTTTAAGCACAGGGATATGGGGATGCAGCGAACGATCATGTGAAAATTGGTGTCGATTTTTTAAGCGTCATTGTAACTTTGGTCACTAAATGGAACTGTTATAAATCAAGGACCACCTGTAATCAAGGGAAAGGCAGCTGAATTGTCTAGGGAGATTCTCAGTCATCCAGTTCACGGTTGTCCCAAAGGTGCTTTTTTAAATTCACTACCAGAAAGTCCAGTTGCCTCTTGACACAAAGCATCTTTGGGACAATAGCTGAATTGATCAATTTAGGGGAGTCAATCAGCAATAGCAATATCACTTAGCTTTATACATCGCTTCTCCATGCTTTCCAGCCTTTTCTGAGCAGTTTGCAGAGTCAGCCAGTTCTCCCCCAACAACCTGGGTCCTCATTTTACCCACCTCAGAAGGAGGGAAGGCTGAGTCAACCTTGAGCAGGTCAGGTTCGAACTGCCAGCAGTCGGCAGAGTCAGCCTGCCATCCTGCATTCTAAACACTGCCCTATCACAGCTTCTGCTTCTTCAGGCCACCACCCTGTTTTCTTTCGACAGATTTGTAAATAATTCCCCATCCCCTCATAAACCATCCCAACCCCAAGGAACTGCCCCCACCTAATATTACCTTGATTTTATAGTCATCCCCTCCAGAGACGAAGAGTGGCTGCTGCTTGTGGAAATCGATCCCCCGGACAGGTCCTAGATGGCAAACATAAAATACAGGGAGTCATTGAGAAATCGAGGGACGTGATAAAGCTTTTCACTGCTTTCTCCATGAAGGGAAAATTGCTTAGCTCTATCTTACAATAGCAATATTTTCCCCCTTGTGATTTTGCTTTTCTTCTGGCATACTCTTGCTCACTCCTCCTTTCCGCTGAAATTCAATAAAGAAGAACGAAACTAATCCACTACAGGATCTTCTTTGCCTACAGAATTTTATTTCTCCAGTTCTGCAAAATCAATCTTGGGCAGACTTGATCTCATCCAATAAGATCCAGCAAGGCAGGCTGATGTCAGCTCCCTATCCTGATGGGGGGAATCATTTATAGGAACCAAAGAACAGTCTACATCTTTAAAATACCTTACAAAAAGTTCTTCTTAAAATCAGATTATCTAACAATAGCACTTAGACTTATATACCGCTTCACAGGGCTTTTAGAGCCCTCCCTAAGCAGTTTACAGAGTCAGCCTCTCACCCACAACAATCTGGGTCCTCATTTTAGCCACCTCGGAAGGACGGAAGGCTTAGTCAACACCTTGAACCTGGTGAGATTTGAACTGCCAAATTGTAGGCAGCCGACAGGCAACAGAAGTAGCCTGCACTACTGCACTCTGACTACTGCACCACTGTGGCTCTTTTAACTAAATCTACAACTCTGATTATGTTATGGTTTCATCAGGTTTTGCATTTGGGATTTTCCTTTTGTATGAGCCTGGAGTCACTATCAATTAGATGGCCATATACATTTCCTTTATAGATTTAGAAGAGCGACTTCCGGTGGCACTTCCATCGAAGACAGATGGAGACCATGATCGTGCGCAGCTTCGATTCGTGCTTACCCTGTTGGAGGGGTCCCTAGGGGATTGAACCATCAGAGCCACCTCAGAGGGGTGGGTCAAGGGGAGCCACATCCTCCCCTCCCTGGCTTGGTACACTCCCCTGGAGGACAGGTAGAAGCGGCAGTTTTAATGGCTGCCCTGGAGATGGGAAGCTATTGGGACCTAAGTATGTGCTGGAGAGGTGAAGTGGTGAGCGGCATGTATCCAGAAAAGAGAAGCTGAACCTTTTATTTTAATAACCCTGAAAAGCAGAAAAATTCCTCGCTTGAGAGTACAACAGCAGCGAATAGGATAATATAAGGTAAATAAAAATCTGGAGAATAAAAGAGCTATAATGAAATTAAGGACGGAATTGGGAATAATATACAGAAACTGGCATTAATTAGGCATTGGATAAAATGCTGAACTTGCTGGGAATTGATACTTTAAAAAAGCCAATGGTTGAAATGCTTGAAAATTAACATTAATATAATTGAAAAAAAGAAAAAAAAAGAACTTTGAAAAGTGGAAGCGATATAGAGTGCCACCTAATGGTACAAGACATTTTTTCCTGGATGACTTTATGGAAAATTACTGGTCTATTAAATGTGCAAATGAGAAAAGATATGAAATAAAAGACTTTAACATAACAAGAAGCTTAAAAGAAAAAGGGGGAGATTGCAGCAAGAGGACAAAAGGAGGCAATATCTTGGGACTCTTGGGGGTTGGCTGTGCAAAGGAAACAGAAGGACCAATAAGGAAAAGAGATATAAATGGAGTCTCTTGGCAAGGATTACAATTACCTTTAATAGAATAATACAACTGACTAAAAATAGAAGCAGCAAGCAAAGAATCTAAGTTGGAACTGCAAACTGTGAAATAAATGATAAAAGAAGGGGTTTACTGGGCACACTGGTAGAAAAAGGAATGCAATTTATAGCAGAACGAAGGACACAAAAGGAACTAAAACTAAGACATTGACGAAACAGATAATAAATAAAAGAGAAAAAGCTCCCAAGAATAAGTGAAAGAAGAAGCTGTACAAGAAGAAATTTCAAAAAAGAGATTAGGAAAGGGGGGGGGAAGATGGGGGACTGGAAGATGGAAAAAAATGTAATATTAGAGGAAAAAAGAAGAATAAAGAGGAAAGACCAGAAAAACTTAGTAAAGGGAAAGCTGGCTAAAACTAAGAGAAATGGCAAGGCCAAGAGATTTAGAGATAAGGGTTAAATATAACATAAAAGGGGGATACCATGTGGGAATGTATCTTTGTATTTATTAGAAATGTAGACTGAGGAGATTTGAAGCTTATAACTTACTGGGAATTACCTTAAGATTATTAGATAATTATAGATGAGAAAAATGAAGATGAAGTGATATTAAGAGGGTTCTATTGTTATTCATACTTTCAAATATATACTGTGTATATATGTATATATGTTGTGGCTCTGAGGCTTGAGCCTGCATTGTTAGAGGAAGAAGACTCGGACGATGGCGAAGAGGAGCAATTGGGAATGCCTTTCTCCCCAGGATCTTCCTCATTGACAATGCCTTCCTCCCTGATTGTGCCTCAGGTGTCGGCAGATAACCGAGAGTAAAAGCCTGAGGCTAATCAGGAGGAGCAGGTGCAGACGGCAGCCAGATGTCTGAAGGAACTTCGCCAGGGGAAGCGCCCCCTGCAGGAATTCATTTCAGAATTTCGGCTGATCTGTCTGGATTCTAATTGGAACGATGCAGCCTTGACGGACGCATTTCAGGATGGCCTGTCAGAGGAGCTACAGGATGAGTTGGTTCAGGTGGAACCGGCCCCGACCCTCGATGCTCTGGTGGTGCAATGTTTGCGCCTCGACGCTCAACTTCAACGGCGCAGGACTCAACGCACCATCCAGGAGCAGCCAACCACCTCTCTGCCACAGCGTCTTGTGCATCCAGTGCCCTGGGTCACCCAAAGTGTTGTGGCTATGACTGAGGAGCCAATGGAGTTGGGAGTGGTCCGACCTCGCCTGACAGCCCAAGAACGCACACGGAGACATCAAGGAGGTTTGTGTTTATATTGTGGGGGGCAAGGACATTTTGCTCATTCCTGTCCTATTAAGCAAAGGGGGGCACGCACGCCTGTGCCTGAATCTTGGCCTGGTCAGTCGGGAAACAGGGCAGGCCCGACCTTGGGGAAACCCTAGGTCAGGCACGTACCAAACACCCACCTGAAGTAGCGGAGGTGGACTCTGGGCCCCCTTGGCATCTGCTTCTGGACACTCAGGTTTTCTTGCTGACCCGGTCAAAAGGGATTCCCGCGATTGCGCTGATGGACTCGGGGGCCACGACGAACTTTATGGACTGGGCCTTTGTGGCCCATTTTGATGTCCTCTTGGTTCCGGTGGAGCCTCCGATGAGGGTCGAGACTATTGACGGGCGTGTTGGACCCATTCAATTCGCTACCCAGCCGTTGCGCCTGGTCATTGGTGACCATGAGGAGGCGATCCGCTTTTATATCACCATGGATCTCCATCTCCCGTTATTCCTCGGTATGGCTTGGCTTCAGATTCATGATCCTCAGGTGGCATGGTCACGGAATGCCATTTCCTTTCCAAGTTTACAGTGCGTGGACCATTTACGCCACATCTGTGTTGGCCAGGACATCACCACCTCCACCGTCTCCACACCTCCTGAACTGTTGGACTTCTCGGATGTGTTCAGTAAAAAGGAGGCGGACCGCATTGGCCTTATAATTGCCCGGTGGACCTTCTGCCTGATGACCCACTACCCAAAGGACATCTATATTCTATGTCCGAGCCTGAATTGGCTGCCCTCCGTGACTTTTTGGACAAGAACTTGGCCCGAGGGTTCATCTGGTTGCCATCGTCCCCTCTCTCAGCGCCCGTTCTTTTCGTTAAGAAGATGGGAGATTTACGCTTATGTTGCAATTACTGCCAGTTGAACGCCATCACGGTGCGGAACAGTTACCCCTTTCTGCTCATTCCAGAGTTGATGGAGTGGTTGCAGGAGGCCACTGTCTTCACCAAACTCAATCTTCGAGGGGCCTACAACCTGATGCAGATGCGAGAGGGGGACGAATGGAAGATGGCGTTTGGCACCTGATATGGCTATTTTGAGTACACTGTGATGCCGTTTGGGTTGACCAGCGCCCCCACGGTCTTCCAGCACCTGATGAATGACGTGTTTCAGGACATGTTAGATCAGTTCGTGGTGGTGCACCTGGACGATATTTTTATTTATTCCAGATCCAGGGACAGCCACCTTCAACACGTTCATCTGGTTTTGCAACGTTTTCGGGAGCATCAACTCTATGCGAAGCTAGAGAAATGCCTCTTCTTCCAGACTTCCATAGAATTCCTGGGGCATATCATCTCTCTCGAAGGCATCGCCATGGACCCGTGTAAAGTGGAGGCCTTGTGTAGTTGGGAACGTGAAGGACGTTCAACACCTCTTGGGGTTTGCTATTACCAGACTTTTATCCCGGGTTTTGCCAAGTTGACAGGTCCCATAACCCAGCTCCTTTGAAAGAAGGTCCCGTTCCAGTGGGGGCCCCCCCAGCAACAGGCTTTTGAGGCCCTCAAGAAGGCCTTCATCGCAGAATCTGTCCTGAGGCATCCTGATCCGCATCGTCCTTCCGAGCACAACTACACTATCTGGGAAAAAGAGTTGCTGGCTATCAAGGCTGCGTTTGAGACCTGGCGACATCATCTTGAGGGGGCCTGGCACAAGGTGGAGGTTCGGACGGATCATCGGAATTTGGAACACTTGTCCATGGTAGATCCGGTGGTCGCTGTTTTTTGCCTGGTTCAACTTTTCTATGACCTATATTCCCAGTGGTCACAATCGGAGAGCAGATGCTCTATCCCGCAAACCTGACTACCTTTGCCCCGAGGACCCCCTTCCTCTACAGATGGAATCTTTGGCCGTTGTCCAGGAACCGGTGGATTTGCGGACTTGGGTGAAAGAGGCGCAGCGCCTGGATGATTGGTAGCAGCAGAGGATGGGGGAAATTGGACCTGACTCCCCATGGACTTTGGAGGAGGGCTTACTCCAACATCGGGGCCGGTTGTACGTACCCACGGGGCCGCTTCGAGCCCTTATTAGGACTCAGTGTCACGACAAGCCTGCTGCCGGCCATTTTGGGTTTTTTAAGGCCCTTCATCTTGTCACACGGACTTTTTGGTGGCCTCGAGCCTGGTATGATGTCCACGCCTATGTCGCATCCTGTGTACCGTGCAGGCAAGCGAAAGCCACGACAGGTGCGCCTCCTGGTCTTCTTCAACCTCTGCTGACTCCGGAAAGACCATGGGGAGTGATTTCTATGGACTTCTTAACACATTTGCCCTCTTCGTCTGGATTTATGACTGTACTTGTGGTGGTCGACATGTTAACCAAAATGGCCCACTTTATCCCATGTCGTAAATTACCGTCGGCCCATACTACTGCCTGGTTGTTTTTGCAGCATGTGTTCCGTCTTTATGGTCTGCCGGACAGGGTAGTTTCGGATCGCAGTGTCCAATTTACCACTCAATTTTGGAAGAGGCTGATGACCGCAGTGCAGGTGCAGGTGTGTTTATCATCGGCGCACCATCCGGAGACTGATGGTGGGACAGAGAGGTGACTGGCATTCTCGCACAATATTTACGGTGTTTTGTCAACCACCAACAGAACAATTGGGTGGCTTATCTCCCTCTGACAGAGTTTGCCTTCAACAACTCCCAGCACACCTCCACCAAATGACACCTTTTTACGCAAATGTGGGTTTCCACCCGAGGTTTTTTCCATTGTCGCTCTTGGATTCCCCGGTTCCTGAGATGCGGGAATTCTTGTCGGAACTGCATTCTGTTCAAGAATTGATTAAACAGCAATTATTACGGGCTAAGGAGGACTATAAAAGGTTCGCGGATCGATCTCGCCGGGCGATGCCCCCGCTTGCTGTGAGAGACCGGGTGTGGTTGTTCACGAAACATCTATGGGTCGACCGCCCGATCAAGAAGCTGGACCGATTCATTGGTCCCTTCACTATCGAGGTGGTCATCAACCGTAGCTTATCGGCTCAGCCTACCACGCTGCATGCACATTCATCCTGTCTTCCACCGTTCCCTTCTGGTTCCTGATGCCCCTTCGTGTTCTCTCCGTTCTCCCGCTGTTGCGGTTCCTCCTCCTGTACCTGATGATGATACCGATGCTGACAGCTTGGTGGTCAGCATTCGGGATTCCCGCTGGCTGAAAGGACTGTTTCAATATTTCATCGAGAGGCTGGGGGATGGACCGGAGGCCCTTTCCTGGGTGGTTGCTTCCACGTTCCACGCCCCAGACTTTATACAGAGCTTCCATGCTCAGTTCCCTTTGAAACCACATCCTGATCGTCAGACTCGGGGGAAGGGCCCTGCGGTGAGGGATAGTGTTGTAGATCTGAGGCTTGAGTCTGCATTGTTAGAGGAAGAAGACTCGGACGATGGGGAAGAGGAGGAATTGGGAATGCCTTCCTCCCCAGGACCTTCCTCTTCGGCAATGCCTTCCTCCCTGATTGTGCCTCAGATGTAGGCAGATATCCGAGAGGGAAAGCCTGAGGCTAATTAGGAGAAGAAGAAGGACATATCGGAGCAGCCTCTGACAGAGAATCAAGTAGACGAATGTTGGCTTGATGCTAGACAATGTCGCAGGGAAAAGTGTGAGCTGCAACGCAGGAAGCGGGGACGAATCAGAGACTGAGCTGAGTGACTGACACACCCCACAGGGGATAAAAGTAGGTGTGTTTTCTCTGAGAGCTCCATACGGGACAAAGTGTGAGTTTTTGCTGTGGAGCTTCGGTGTATTTCTGTTTCTTGAAAGCCTTCATGATTTATGTTGCTGTTATCTTGTCGGACTTGGCAGGCAGCGTGTGTGATACTGCCAAGAATACTGCCTGCTTCAAAGAATTAACTCTATAACTACTGGATCTTCTTGTCTACCTGTATTCTATCAGAGTTGTGGACTTTCCATCCTCATTGGAAAGGTGAGACATAACATTTTTGTCCCGTACCTCACACGTAAACCATCTTTTGACCAAGATGGATCAACAGCAGCAGCAGCAATTTCACCAGCAGCTGCAGAATGAAAACCAGGCTTTGCAACAGCAGGTGACCCAGATGACTAATCAACTTGCTCTACTGCAGGCTCATGCTGCTCCTCCTGCCCCTCCCCGTCGGAAATGCCTGGTGGCTGTGCCAGATAAGTTTTCTGGGCAGCCTGAGATGTTCCCAGCTTTCATGGGACAGTGCCAATTGTTTATTATTGTCATTTCTTGATTGGTTGATGGAGTTCATGTTTGCAGATTGGCTGGTTTTTTTGTAGCACCAGCCTGAAGATGGCGAGGGGCAGCTCGTCGAAACATCACCAAGATACTCTCAATCTTACATGGGAAAAGACCTGAACACACACCAAGACCTGCATATACTACACATATACATACACACACATACATTCTAAAATATGCTAATGACTACTTAAATGATATTAGGAAAATAAAGAATATGACTTGGGTGAAAATCTGGTATGTTTTAAAAGTGTGAATTAGGGTTATATAAATGCTATAAGTTGAAATTGGTCAAAGGGAAGTAAAAGGGGAAATTAACTGTTTTTAATTTATTTATTTTCTTTGTGGTATACATGAAATAGAAAATATAATTGATTCTACAAAGAATATGAAAAAATAGAAAATATGATGAACTAGAAGGGATTATGTGGGAATGTAAAATATTTATAATGAATTAATTATATTATAATCAAAAACAGAGGAGTGAAAATTTATTAAAATTATATAGGTAAATTTTGGAAACAAAGAAAAATATGAAATGATTATATGAATAACTCTGGAATAGATATAAGATATATTGTAGTTGGGGGGGATATACCATGTGGATCCTAAATGTATTAATCTTACTTTACTTCTATTTGTTTTTTCTTTCATTGACTGTCTAATTATATATATTGGTCTTGAGAAAATTATAGATAATACATAAGGTAACATAAAATAGGTGGTAAGCTGAAAATGGAAATAATAGGAGATAAAGAATTGAAAATATGAGGATGAAATGATGTTGATATTGAATTAATGAATTAAAATATAAAAGGAAAATTTATATAAAGATTGTTGAATGGATAATAATTTGAAGAGATTAATTAAGAAAGTTGAAAGTGTAACTATGACTATATATAAATATTGTAATCTGGAATCATGTTGCTCACATGAACAGATGTGTAAAAAATAAAAATAAAAAACTTTGAGGAAAAAAAATAAACTTAGAAGAGCTATCAAACCTGGTTTTTTTTTACAAAATCCTGGAAAACATCTATTATAAAATCTGGGGTGTGACTAGGTTTTTCACTGGTTTGATCAATTCTAGTTGTCAGTGGTATACCAAAATAATAACAAAAAACTGAAGTATTTTTATTTATTGAGGTTTATATATTGTTCCAATCCATCAGAAGTCTAGCTTATCTTCCTTTCTCACACTAAAAAAGATTAAATTAAAATACACCAAGAGAGAGACAGTGAGAGTGAGAGTGAGAGAGTGAGAGAGTGAGTGAGAGAGTGAGTGAGAGAGTGAGAGTGAGAGTGAGAGTGAGAGAGAGAGAGAGAGAGAGAGAGAGAGAGAGAGAGA
>BLBF01000081.1:1213985-1230032 GCA_015471245.1 Laticauda colubrina
AGAATAGAATAGAATAGAATAGAATAGAATAGAATAGAATAGAATAGTTTATTGGCCAAGTGTGATTGGACGCACTTGATGCAAATATTCTCAGTATACACAAAGGAAAAGAGACATTCGTCAAGAGGCGAAAGGTACAGCAGTTAATGATAGTCATAGGATACAATAAGCGATCAAATCATCCTAGGAAATAGTCCATAAAAATCGTAAAGATACAAGCGACAATGTTACAGTCTTATACAGTCACAAGTTGGAGGGGACGGGTGATAAGGAGTGGTGAGGGCAACCACAAATGCCAAAAAACCTTAGAAGGATCCACCCTGTCTTTCATGTTCATTTGCTGAAACCTGAACATACGTCCCACTTGTGACCTGCTCAGGCCGCTGACCCACCAGTTTCCCTTCGGATTGAGGGTGAACAACATTTTCAACATTTGAGTCACACCTGACACGACCTCTTTATCCTCAACAGCCTCTATGTTTGGAGACACTGGAGTCATTCACGTGGTAGAGAAGGAGTCTGACCTGAAGTGGGTGCTGTCAGATGGCCGACACTCCCCTTACATGGTACTGCTGGATGGAAAGCTTTTTACAGGGTAAGTGGGAATTTCCCTCTTTCTCCCCCCCCCCCCCACGCAAAATTCTAACTGAAATGCATGATTGATGACTCTGGGCTATGGTGGTGTCCCATTGGAGAATATGAATTACGATACACCCAGGGGGTGGGGGGAAACCAGGGTGACAATGAATGATGTGTCTCAGTTTCCGGGCATGTTAACTCCCAATAAATTGTTTTGAAGTTTTGGAAGTTTGGCTCAAGACTTATGATTTAAATGGGGATAATGGCCGGAATCCTGACTGACTCTAGGACACATAATTTATTGTCACTCTTGACCCTGGTAAGATGCTCTTCGGTTACCCAGTGACCAAACACGTTGTTTGATTTCGGTGTCCCAGGAGATACTTGCCGTAAAGAAAAACACGGCTTAATCGCTTGGCATCTGCTGTTTTGGACGAAGGACTTCTGTTTGTGTTTTTCTACTTCCACAAGCAGACATGAGCCAGAATCGCGTGCAATAAATGAACAGAGCACTCTCTCGCTTTCCTAGGTAGGCTCTCTGCCCCGCTTTGGTGTGAATACAAGCCATGAATATCTGGGCTTGGCGTCACTGAATAGTTGAATTCAGCTGCTGCCCTTTTTGGGGATGCAGCATTACAGATACAAGTTGTCCTTGCTTTATGCCAGAGCTCTCCAAACTTGGCCACTTTAAGATTCCCAGAATTCTCTAGCCAGCATGCAGTAACCCTGCATTTCACCCCCTTGGTGCTAGGGTAGCCAATAAATACAGGTGGTCCTCGAGTTATGGCCACAATTGAGCCCAACATTCTGTTGTTAGGTGAGACACTTGTTTAAGTGAGTTTTTGGCCCCATTTTATGACTTTTCTCGCCGCTGCCGTTAAGTTGTTAAGTGAGTAACACAGTTGTAAAGCGAACCGAGCTTTACAGAAGGTCGCAAAAGGGACTTGATGTGTTCTTCTAGAGTTTCATTGTAAATAAGAATGTCAGTTTCCAGGCGATGAAATCCATTTAAAAAGAAAAGAGCAAAGTCCACCTTCCAAGACAATTTCTTTAATTTAGGTAAAGCATCAAATTGGCAAAGTCTGTTATCGTTCCGGATCTGACCCGACCCGGAATTGCACCACATAATATTGGAAGTTAGAAACAGGCCCCAAAAGTCACATTCCCCAAGAGAAGTAAATCAAAGTGAGTCTGGCGTCATCAGTCTCCACCTCCAGGTCTCAGCTTTCGGTCCCATGGGAAGGAGAACCACCTAGCCTAAACAACTCTCTCTATCTCCGCTCCTCCCACCTGAGGACTGTGGCAAGGCCGAAACCCTCCCCCCCCCCCCCATAACCAGCAAAGAGAAAGAAAGGAAAAGGAATTTATAATAAGGCTAAATAAAAGGGCTATGCATATGTCAATTTCGGGCTTGACAAGGGAAATCACATGACCCCAAGGACACTGCGACCATCATAAAAATGAGTCAGTTCACAAGTCCCTGAATTCTGATAAAGGATGTTGCAAAAGGTATTTAACTCAGAAAAATGGTCGTACGTCCAGGGGTATGGGCTTCAAAAATTTCAGTAATAGGTTCTCTACCTGGTTGCTGGGTGGGTGTGGCCATGGTGGGCGTGGCCTAGTCAGCCTCTTGCACAATGGCAGGGGGGTGGCGTTTTCACCCTCCCCAGGCTCTGGTGGCTTTCCTCGAGCCTCCGGGACAGCAAAAACGGCCTCCCTGGGTTCCAGGGGCCAGAAACGGGCCCATTTTTCGCCCTCCCTGACCCTCCACACAGGCCCTGCAATTACGTGGGATCCAAAACCGGCCACGGGGGACTCCTGGGAGAGGTGGGGTGGGGGGGCAGGGTCAGCCAATAGCAGCCCACCCCTGCATAACTCACTTTTTCCCCAGTTCTGTTGTTGAATGACCACTAAATGAACTGTTGTAAAGTCGAGGACTACCTGTGACACCATACAGTTCTACATATATAATAACCACAAGGTGGTTCTTTTAACAGACCGGTGATGGAGAAGCTGAAGGGCAGCTCTCGGATTGCAGGCGTGGCCGTGGCCGTCTCCAAGACCAGCCCATCGGAAGGCTTTTCTCCTGGTCTTCAGTGTCCCAATGACGGCTACGGTGAGGATGAAGCAGCGTTGCTCTCTCTCTCTGGGCCCTTCAAGCTCATCTCAAGTCCTTCCCTGGGTGGGCTCCCTCCCGACTGACCCAACGGAACCCTTAATGGACTCTAAATGCTTCTTTAAATGGACTTTCTTTAAATGATTAAATTAGATTAACAGTTGGAAGGGGCCTTGTAGGTTATCTAGTCCAACTCCCCTGTCCAGGTAGGAGACCCTACACCATTTCCCACAGATGGGAGTCCAGTCTTTTCTTGAAAGCTTCCAGGGATGAAGCTCCTACAACTTCCGAAGGCAACTTCTGTTCCGTTGGTTGATTGTTCTCCCTATCAGAAAATTCCTCCTTATTTCCAGGTTGAATCTCTCCTTGTTCAGCTTCCATCCATTATTCCTTGTCTGCCCTTTTAAAGATGCCTTGGAGAATAGCTTGACCCCCCCTCCTCCTCCTCTTTGGGGCAGCCCCTCAAATATTGGAAGGTGCTCTCCTGTCTCCCCTGGTCCTTCTCTTCCCTAACTAGCCAGGCCCATTCATTGTATGTTTGAACCTCTAGTCCCCTCATCATCCTGGTTGCTCTTCTCTGCGCTCTTTCCAGAGTCTCAACCTCTTTTTTACAATGTGGTGACCAAAACTGGATGCAGTACTCTCGGTGTGATCTTACTAAGTCTTTATAAAATGGTATTAGTACCTCCCTTGATCTTGATTGCATCCCTCTGTTAATGCAACTTAGGATTGCATTAGCTTATTTGGCTCCTATTTAGCTGGTTGTCCACTAAAACTCCAAGATCTTTTTCACAGTTCCTGCTCTTGAGCCTGGTTTCACCCAGTCCACAGGTGTACTTTTGGTTTTTCTTGTAAAGTCTAAGTATAAGACTTTACTTTTCTCTACATTGAATTTCATTTTGTTCGTTAGGCCCAGGGTTCATGAACTTCAACTCCCAGAATTCCCCAGCCATCATGACTGCCTAAGGGATTCTGGGGATTGAAGTTCACAGGTCTTAAGTTGGCCAAGGTTGGACACCCCCTGATTTAGAGAATCACATATGTCCAGCTTTGTTTCTACCTGGAAACTGCTTCCTGGACTTTGTGTTCCAGGTAAGGGGTGGAATCAAATGTAGTCTTTGGGTTTTGCTCTTAGTCTGTTGTTATAGAAATGGCCAGTCCTTATAAAGCTGAGGAAGTAAAAAAGTGGAGCTTATAATTCTATATTTTACTGCGCTGAAAAACTTGGAAGTCAATGTTTTATTTCTTCCTTTTGACCCCCTGATATTTCACTCTCCTTTCTTTTGCCACTTTCCTATTATTTTCATTTGCATTTTATCTTGCTTAAGCTGAAAAAAAGTGAGAAAGTTCCCTCTCTTCATCATCATCATCATCATCCTGCAGAGATTTGGGCTGACAAAGTCTTGTCCCTGCGAAGAGGAATCAAGCCCTTCAGAAATGCTTGGGGAATTTCTCTGTCATTTGAGAAGCTACTAGTTGCCTGTGGAGAGGAGTTGCAATGTGGAGCGTGGAAGGTGCTTTACGGGTGTGTGAGGAAGCCTGGTGGGCAGGGAGTCAGGCAGCTGGGAGTGTGAGCCTGGGGGAAAAAAAGGACAGAAAACCACAAGCAGACTCTTGTTCATGCTCTGCTGTGAACGGGCACAGACGGCACCATTGTTTAAGGCACATGCTGTTGGGTATCACAAGTTGGTGAATAGAGTCACACTAATTTGGAGGAATGGAAGGGCACCACAGGAAAGTATTCCACTTATAGAAAATGCAGTGTGATTTGAGAATATTTCCTTCCTTCTCCCTTTTCCTTCTTCCTCCCCTCGCTCTTCCCCCTTCCTTCCCTCCCCCCTCCCCCTTTCCATCCTCCTTCCCTGTCATTTTCTCCTTCCTTCCTTCTTTTCCTTCCTTTCTCCTTCTCTGTCCTCCCTTTTTCTCTTCCTCTCCCTTTCCTCCCTTCCTCCCTGTTTTTCTACTTCCTCCCTGTCACTTCTTCCTTCCTTCTTTCTTTCCATTCTTTTCTCTGTTCCTCCTTCCTTTTTCTTTCCCTTCCTTCTTTCCCTGTCTCTTCTTCCTTCCCTCCCCCACTGTCCATTCTTCCTCTCTGTTTTTCTCCTTCCCTCCATCCCTGTCACTTCTTCCTTCTTTCCATTCCTTTCTGTTTCTCCTTTCTTTTTCTTCCCCTTCCTTCCTTCCCTCCCCACTTCCCATCCTCCCTCCCTGTTTTTCTCCTTCCCTCCCTCCCTGTCCCTTCCTTCCTTTCCTCTTTTCCTTGCTTTCTCTCTCTTTCTCCTTCCTTTTTCTTTCTCCCCTTCCCTCCCTCCCTGTTTCCATCCTCCCTGTCATTTCTTTCCTTTCCTCTTTTCCTTCCTTTCTCCCTGTCTTTCTCCTTCCTTTTCTTTCTTTCTCTTCCTTCCTTTCCTCTCTGTCTCCTTCTTCCTTCCTTCTCTCCCTTCCCCTTGCCTATTATACAAAGTTATGTTATTAATATTAAAAACTAATAAAAATATTAGGAAAGATACAAAATTAAAGCAGAAGAAGAAAAAGGTCAGGTGCAGAGCAGGGGTTTATCTTTCCTGTGCAACAAACCCAAGATCTGTAACTGTAACTCGCTTTGTTCGAGGTCTCTTGCCTTCTAAATGATCCATGTAGCCCTTGTGTGCTACTAAACAGACTTTTATTTCAGTTGTCTCCTCTTACTTTGATTCCTGCCCTTTTCCCAGTTTCCCTGCTTCCTTTCCACTCCTACTTCTGCTCATTCCTCTTTTTTTCTTCACAGCCTCTGACTTTTAATTCGTTTTTCTGGCCTTCCCCCAAGACTTGATTTAATTTCTCAGTCAAACGTGGAGAAGGCTTTTCGGGAAAGCTTCCTAGCTCAGAGCCAGGCCACAATTTCCACACCTGGGCACATGTGGCTCTTCTCGTCCTGGAAGTAGCTTGTCATCCCTTGTTGGGGTCTGATTCTGGGGGGGAGATTGAGAAGCTGACAGGGAGTGGGAGTGGGGCTCTGGTGGCTGTGGAAGAAATGGGGGAAGGGCACAGTCCAGCTGGGCATTCAGAGGAAGACCCAGGCCCACCCCCTCATCATCCTAGGACATGCAGGGAGGAACAGAGAAGGGAGCAACATGGCTTAAGGGAGAGGAAAAGGCCCTGATCCCTTTCATTAATTGCATCTGGGAGAACAGGATATAAGTGGGGCATTTGCACACAGCACCTTGCTGGAAGCAAAGTGTGCATTATCTTGGTCGAGGCTTATCTGGGTTTTGGCATCCTCACAACTGTGGATGCTGCATTATCTTGTGGAAGTCTGCAATTTATCATCCTGGCCTGCGGTGTCAATTACTTCAGCCTTAGTTTGTGTTAGTTTTTTTTTAAATTTCTAATTGTCTTTACTTTGGGTTTGAACTGCATTTACTCCCTTCATAGACTGTTTTTGGAAGAGTTTGATATCCAGCCAAGGATAATTGGACATTAGGGCAGAAGTTGGAGACATTAAAGGGAATTTATTCTAATTTTGTAACTTAGTTAGTTTTGATTAACCCCAGGTCATCACACAGTTTTTCAGGCTACTGTGATTTCACAGGTTAACCCCTCCCCTTCCTCTCCTCTCCTTTCCTTTTAGGGGTCTACAACAGCAGCTATGGCCCAGAATATGCCCACTGCAGCCTGACCAAATGGAATTATCTGGGGAACAGCCTCTCCTACCTGGACTTTGGCTTCCCTATCTTCCTTCTTCAGGATGAAAGCGAAAGCGAGGTTATCAAGCAGGTACTAGATTTCATGGAGGCAGTGCTTCCATGCAGCAGGATGGACAGGAGAATATTTTAAAGCATGCAAGTTAAGTATCAAAGTTAGTATAGGCACTGTAGTCCTCAACTTACAAGAGTTTGTTAAGTGACAGTTTGAAGTTACAATGGGCTGCGGTGGCACAGTGGTCGGAATGCAGTACGGCAGGCTATTTCTGCTGACTGTCAGCTGATTGCAATTTGGCAGTTTGACTCTCACCAGGCTCCAAGTTGACTCAGCCTTCCGTCCTTCCGAGGTGGGTAAAATGAGGACCCAGATTGTTTGGGGCAGGAGGCTGACTCTGTAAACCAATTAGAGAGGGCTGGAAAGCACTGGGAAGCAGGGTCCTGTTGCTAGGTTGACTACAAGATGGACTGGAATTTACATCATTATGTGATCTGATTGTAAAGATCACATGATTGCAGGGCTCTGCAATGGGCCGTAATTTGGGAGACCAGTTTTAAATCCCTTTGTTCAGTGCCAAAGTAACTGAGTGGTCACTGAAAGACTTCCTGTAATCTGTTGGGGAGAAGAAAAAGCACATACTCCACAGGAATACCTCCCTCCCTCCCTTCCTTCCTTCCTGACAGTGCTTAAAATGCAGCATTGTAGACTAACTCTGCCCACTGCCAGCAGTTCAATCCTGACTGGCTCAAGGTCGATTCAGCCTTCAGTCCTTCTGAGGTGACTAAAATGAGGACCCAGATTGTCGTGGGACAATAGGCTGACTCTGTAAACCACTTAGAGAGGGCTGTAAAAACACTGTGAAGCGGGATATAAGTCTTAAGTGCTATGCCTGTGGCTACAACGGCACTGAAAAAGGTGACTTACGACCATTTTTTCACACTTAACAATCGTTAAGTGTGGTCACATGGTCACATCACAGTTCAGAAGCTTGGCAACTGACTCATGCTTACGACAGTCGCAGTGTCCCGGGATCAAGTGATTCCCTTTGGCGACCTTCTGGCAAGCAAAGTCAAATGGGGAAGCCAGATTCACTTAACGACCAGGTTACGAAAGTACCAATGGCAGAGATTCAACTTAACAATTGTAGCAAAAAAGGCCATAGAATGGGTCTTGTTTAGCAGCAGAAATGTTGGTCGACTGTGGTTGTAAGCCAAGGACTAGCTGTACGAACTTTGATACTTCACTGCTATCAGAGAAGATGTCAGCTCATCAAATATCCCTACACCTGTTTTAGTAGCTGCCATTAAAAAAAAGGGGGGGGAAGTAAATCTGGAAGAGGCGTGCAGCAGTTTGGAAGCAGAAGTACATTCCAACTTTTATCTTTAAAAGGCTGTAACTAAACTACCAGAGCTTTTGCCCTCAAATATATTTAATTGGAGAACGTGAAGGATGGCACCCAGCCCGTGAGGGTGCTCAATTGGAAAATCTGATTGATGACACACCTGGGGGGAGGGGGGAAACAGGGTCACAGGGGACTGTTAAATTACATAGGCCAGAGTTGGTTTCACACAGGGCAAGGCCAGTATGTCGCCTCTAATGAATCCTTTGAAGTTGGTTGAAGTTTGGCTCGAGAATCATGATTTCATTCGGGCGATTGCTGGAATCCTGACATTAGATAGACCTGCCTCTGTCTACAAACTCATCTCTTCCCTGCTTGCTTCTTAGTGCTACCAGAAATACAACATGCCTCAGAACGGCTCCGGCCCAGAGTATCCACTCTGTGCCATGCAGCTCTCCTCCCACATGCACGCCGTCACCAGCACCGTCACTTGCATGCGCCGCAGCCTTATTCAGAGCACCTTCAGCCTCAACCCAGGTGAGCCCAGGGAGGGAGGGGTGGGGTGGGAGTGGCCAGTCCGTCCTGGCCAGGCCTCAAACTCAATGCAAGGATGCCCAGCCTACCTCACACCAAGAGCTGCCCAAGCATGGCGAGGCTGAGTCTTCCTAGAGTGGGGAAAAGCTTGGGCAGAAATAGGCATTAACATTGTCTGCACTGGACTGTAATCAGTTTGGGGTTGTATTAATCTGTTACATTAAAGGGCAATTCCATCCAACACATGGAGGGATTCTGGAAGTCGAAGAGAAGATTCAGGAGTTTCCTGAGCCAAGCCATTCTTTCTTAGAAGGCCCCCATTCTTGGGGATATACTGTCTTTATTGCACAGGGTGTTCTGACCCAAACCTTGTTTCAAGGAAACAAACACCAAACAGAGATAAAAGCAAAACCTTTTAATGATTCTTTACGAATCCCGTTCCTTCCCGGTTAAAAGGCTGTTTCAAACTAATTGATAGGAATGAGCCTTGCCAAGGTTGTGCAAGGCTGCCAAGAACATGAGATAAAGTTGCCAAGAAATATTTCAAACACAAAGAGTCCCCAAACACCAGCCAAGATATCCTGAACGTCCACAAGGCTTGAGTGTAAAAACTTCTTTGCTTCCTGCAAAGAACTCCAGTTTCTCAGCTGGCTTTTATCTCTTAAGGGAGGGGCCATTACCTTGCAGCCTTACTCCCGAGTCACCTGTGCTTCTGCAGCTGCTCTTTCCTTCCAGCAACCCTGCGCGTGCACACACTGGGCACAGGCTCCTCGGGGTCCTCTTCCTCACTGCTGCCAGCCTCCACAGTCTCTGGAGGCAACATTCCACTCCTTGGTGGTCCTGGCCTCATCCCTGCATCCCATGCAGGCCCCTCCTCTGAGTCCTCACTCTCTGAGACTTCAGCCATCCACACCTGCTGCCGGCGAACCACAACACAGGGGTTCTTCACTTAGCAACCCTTCAGTTGTTAAAGTTGTTGAAAATTGTTGGGTTGTTCAGAAGTTGTGGGTGTTCCATCACTGGAGGCTTTGAAGAAGAGACTTTACAGCCAATTGTGTGGAATGATATAGGGCCTCCTGCTTGAGCAGGAGGCTGGACTAGAAGACCTCCAAGGTCCCAATTCTCTTATTCTATAATCCCACATCAATTCATCCGTTGAATGTCTCCCCTCTAGAAGTTGTAGGTAACTGGAGGCTAAAACATGTGAACCATGGTTGCAAAATTGGGCATGTCTAGTTTAATGAAAAGGGGACGTGATAGCAGTTTTCCAAGTATTTGAGGGGCTGCCCCAGAGAAGAGGGGGTCCATTTATTCTCCAAAGCACCAGAGGGCAGGACAAGAAGCAACAGATGGAAACTAATCAAGGAGAGAAGCAACCTGGAATTAAGGAGAAATTTCCTGCCAGGGAGAACAATTAACTAGTGGGACAAAAGTTGCCTTCAGAAGTTGTGAATAGCCGTAGCAATAGCCCTTAGACTTATATGCTGCTTCACAGTGCTGTCCAGCCCTCTCTAAGCGGTTTCCAGAGTCAGCCTCTTGCCCACAACAATCTAGCTCCTCATTTTCCCCACTTCAGAAGGACGGAAGGCTGAGCCTTGAGCCTGGTGGGATTCGAACTGCCAAATTGCAGTAGAAGTAGCTTGCAATACTGCACTCTAAGCACTGTGCCACCGAATGCTCCAACACTGGAGGTTTTGAAGGAGAGATTAGACAGCCATTTGTCTGGAATGGGGTTCAGGGTCCCCTGCTTGAGCCAAGGGGGGTTAGACTAGAAGACCTCTTAGGTCCCTTCCAACCCTGTTGTTTGATTCTAACTCTCTGTGGGTGAACTAGGCCTTCATCTTAAACCATAGGGCAGCTGATTTGGTGCAGCTTTGTGGTCCTCTGAGTGCCAGAACTGAGCACGGTTAATCTGGGCTGAGGGTCTAGCTCATTTCGTGGACTCGTCCGTGTGTCCAGGGTGATCAGATTGGGGTCGGGGTGAATTAGGAGTTCAAATGTGCTTGCCATAGCCATGTTCTGTTCTGTTCTGCTGGGGCTTCCAACAGACAAAATCAGTGAGGGAAGCCGAGTTCACGTAATTCACCGCAAGATACCCTTAAAACTAGGCACAACTCCCTTAATGAGTGCATCACTTAGTGACAGGGTTCCAGTCTCCATTGTGGTTGTACGCCAAGCACTCCCTGCACCCTGTTTGCCATGATTTCTGGCTCTCAGGAGCAAGGTCGAGCTGGCTGTTTGCAGCATTTCCGGATGCCCTTTCTCCCTGTGGCATGCTGGGCAGTTGGCCAAAGTGGAGCCCCACAGGTCCCCCATGGCTGGTGCTGGGTGGGGCAGGAGTGGGTGGGAGGGTGGCACTTCCCAAGGTCATGAAATGGGCAGCAGTGTCGTGGCCTCTGCCTTATGTGGAGGACATGTCTACTGCACGAGTCAAAAAGAGGGCTGTGAAAATATCTACAGACCACTCACATCCTGGACATAAACTGTTTAGATTTCTCCCTCAAAACAGTGCTATAGGGCAGGGGTCTCCAGCCATGGGAACTTTAAGCCTGGCAGACTTCAGTTCCCAGAATTCCTCAGCCAGTGTTGTGGTTCACCAGCAACCTGTGCAGACGGCAACAGAATTGGACAGTGGGGAAGAACAGGGACCGTCCAGGAGTCTGGAGAGGACTCGAACGAGGGTCCTGCGTCTGATGCAGAGCTGAGGCCAGGACCACCTGAGAAGTATGTGCTGTCTCTGGAGCCTCCAGAGTCTGACAGCAACAAAGCAGAGGAACAAGGGGAGCTTGTTCCCAGTGTGCATCTGCGCAGAGCTGCCAGAAGGCGAGAGCAGCTGAAACAGAAGGGGCGACTCAGGAGTAATCACCCTCAGGTGATTGCCCCTCCCCTAAGGTCTAAAGAAGAGGCAAAGGTGAAGAAACCTTTGCAGGAAGCAAAGTCGTTCGCTCCGTTCAGATTAATCCTTGAAGCTCTGTGGACTTTGTACTCTGGGCTTTTTTTCCCAGTTAATTTGGCACTTTAGTTGTTGGCAGCCATTCAAAGGAGAGAAAGGTGGGTGCTTATCTCGAGGGACTGTTTGGGACTCATTATAGGTTGGGGTTGAACTTAATTCCCAGCATTGAAATAAAACAAGAATTGTTTGGACTAAGCCTGTGCTTAATTACGGTCTCAGGAAGCCTTGATCTTCGGCATTCTGGGAGTTGAAGTCCGCCAAGCTGAAAGTTGCCAAGGTTAGAGACCCCTATTATAGAGCATTGCACACCAGAACAATTAGACCCAATGAAGGTTTCCCCCCGCATGCCATTGCTCTGCTAAACAACACATTCCCACAACACTGTCAACTTATTTACTAAGACTGTATTATTATTATTATTATTATTACCTCCTTATTACGTATCTCCTCACACTTATAACTATAACCTTGTTGCTTGTATCTATACGATTTATGTTGTTTTATTTAGTTTCTTAGTATCATTTTGATTGCTTATTTAGTATCTTTTGACTATCACTAAGTGCTGTATCCTATGATTCTTGATGAATGTTTTCTTTTTGTGTACATTGAGAGCTTCCATACCGAAGACAAATTCCTTGTGTGACCAATCAACTTGACCAAGAAAGAATTCTGTTCTATTCTATTCAGAGGTGGTCTGTGATCCTCTCGCCGATTACAACGTCTGGAACACGGTGCAGCAGGTGAACGATTCGGAGAAGCTGGATCCTAAAAGTGTCATCATCGCTTCCTCTCGAGTAGGTGTTGCTGGGTTGGGCTGGGGGAATTCAGTATCCCAACTTCATTTATTTTTTCGTGGACAATTCGACGCAGTGAACACATCTAATACTCCTTCTACTTCCTATTTCCCCTGCAACAACAGCCCTGTGAGTTGGGCTGGGTTGAGAGAAAGCAGGAAGCTCCCTCTTTTCTGAATTGGGGAGCAAACACAGCCTGTGTGATGACCCAAAGGGGCGTGGCACAAAGGCAATACCATCAAATAAGCAAGAAGAGTCCCTTTGTTATCTCCAACTTTGCCCCCAATGTTCAGGTTACCTTCGGCTGGAGAAAAATTCTCCCAGGAACAGCCTTTAATTGTAGAAAATTCAGTCCAAAACATGGTTAACACAAACTGTAACATAAAGTCCAATCAAGCAAAATTGAAGTAATTAGCTTGACAGAGCAGGAATTTCAGACATGAAAGCATGGCAAAACTCATACAGTTGGGAAGACACCAGGAACCCAGATAAGCAACAACGATACTAGATAAATTCATAATTTGCACATACCAGCTTGCTGTGGGCAGCTTCCCTTTTTAAACACTGTGTTCCCAGCTGTGGCTAATGAAGGGAATCAGGGCCCTTTCCTTCCTCAGAAGCCACAGAATCCCTGTTGCTCCCTTCTCCATTCCTCCCTGCATGCCCTAGGATGAAGAGGGCCTGGGCCTGGGTCTTTCTCTGAACTCCCTCTCCCTTGTTCTATCTCTCCTCTGCTCTGCCCAGCCGGACTTTGCCCTTCTCCGGTTTCTTCCACAGCCAACGGAGCCACACTCCCACTCCTTGTCAGCTGCTCGGCCTCCCCCTCCGAGTCAGATTCTGACAGGGGCGTGATAGCCTGCCTTCTGACAGAATTTGGGAATTCTTGCGCAAAAGGATCATACTCCTGCATTTTTCTTTTCTTTTTTTAACATAACTTGGAATGTGTATTTTATTTCACTTGGAACTGCTTTGAAGGCCAGATTCCAAAAAAATGGAGGTGGAAACAGGGTGTCAATTTAAAATGCTTGAAATGGTTTTCAACAGCCGAGGCACCTTCCAGATAAAGAGATTTCAATCCCACAAAATCTCCAGCCAGCATTATTTAGGAATTCTGGAAATGGGCGTTCCCATTCCCCAAGGAAATTGAGCTGACCTCAAGTTACAAATTATGCAAATTACAAAAGCAAGACAAGGTAGTTCTTTAGGGACCATTCAAAGTTGCAATTGCAAGAAGTAGTAAGATAATATTCAGGGCGTTTTTTTTAAATAAATGATTCCAGCATTTTAAAATGCCTTTTCAATACAGTATCTGTCCATTTTAAGATTTTAATTTTCTATATTTTCCAAATATTTTCTCCTCCCCCCCCCCCCGCCCCCAATTTTAAAGTTTTTCTCCAAATGCTTGTACCACCACTTCAATAATAACTGTGAGTTCCCTTTTTAGATAGTTTTTGGACAATGGTGGGATTCAAAAAATTTTTACTACCAGTTCTGTGGGCATGGCTTGGTGGGCGTGGCAAGCAAAGGATACTGCAAAATCCCATTCCCTCCCCAACCCCCTAACCTGCTTTCCAGCTCCGTTCTCCTGTGCAGGGCAACCAAAGGAGACCCAGCCAATCAGCTGGGACTCCATGGGGAGGCAGAGAAGAGATGGGGTTGGTGGGGCCAGTCAGAGGTGGGATTGGCCGGTTCTTCCAAATACTCAAAATTTCTGCTACCGTCTGAATCCCACCTCTGCTTTTGGGGTTAAGTTTAGTTAGAAAAGATTCTTCTGAGTCTGCTCCAGACATTGTTCACTATCTCCGCTCCTGCACAGCACTTAGATCAGAGGTCTCCAAACTTGGCAACTGTAAGACTTGTGGACTTCCAACTCCCAGAATTCCTCAGCCAGCTGGCTGGAGAATTCTGGGAGTTGAAGTCCACAAGTCTCAAAGTTGCCAAGGTTGCAGACCTCTGCCTTAGACCATTTCAGACAAATGGCTGTCCAGTCTCTTCTTGAAAGCCTCCAGTGTTGGAGCATTCACAACTTCTGGTGGCAAGTGGTTCCACTGATTAATTGTTCTCCCTGGCAGGAAATTTCTCCTTAATAAAATAAATGAAGCAGAGGAACAGAGTTGGGAGGGACCTTGGAGGTCTTCTAGTCCAACCCCCTGCTCAAGCAGGAGACCTTATACCATTTCAGACAAATGGCTGTCCAGTCTCTTCTTGAAAACCTCAAGTGTTGGAGCATTCACAACTTCCGAAGGCAACTTCTGTTTTACTGGCTAATGGTCTTCACAGTGAGGAAGTTTCTCCTTAATTCCAGGTTGTTCTCTCCTTAATTAGTTTCTACCCATTGTTTCTTGTCCTGCCTTCAGGTGCTTTGGAGAATAAATGGACCCCCTCTTCTCCGGGGCAGCCCCTCAAATACTGGAAGATTGCTATCATGTCATTAAACTAGACATGCCCAATTGTACAACCATAGTTCATAAGTTTTAACCTCCAGTCCACGTCTATACAAAAAGGAGGAGCTCCGAAACGCACAGCTGGGGGGGGGGGAGCATTCCCTCCCCTGGATCTTGCTTGATGAGGTGACCCGAAGGAGGAGCAGCTCCCTCCGGTTGTAGCCCTCTGAGGACTCAGTTGAAGCCTCAGTGCAGAGGTCACTCTTCCAACACCAGCTGCCGTTTCTATTAAAAAAAAAAAGAACGACACGAGAGCTCATTTTGACATGCCGGATAAATTTTTAATTTTTATTTGATTCAGGAAATTAAAATACAAAAACCCGAAGTGGGGAAACAACTGCAAAGATAAAACAAACTAGATGAACGCATTAAAAAATGTTGAGTTTAAAGGGAGAAAAACAAAGACACATGTTATCTCCCCCCGCCTTAACTGAATGCCAACATATCTATTGCAACCATAAAAGAATAGAATTGAAAATAGAATAAATAGAATCAAAAATAGAATAGAATAGAATATAGAGAATAGAATGGAATGGAATATAGAGAATAGAATAGAATTAGATATTGGAATGAAGGAATAGGATAGAATAGAATAGAAAATATAATAAAATTAGATATTGGAATGAAGGAATGGGATAGGATAGGATAGGATAGAGAATAGAATAGAATAGAATAGAATAGAATAGAATAGAATAGAATAGAATAGAATAGAATAGAATTCCTTATTGGCCAAGTGTGATTGGACACACAAGGAATCTGTCTTGGTGCAAATGCTCTCAGTGCACATAAAATAAAAGGTACATTCATCAAGAGTCAAGGATCATCAGGTACAACACTTAATAATGGTCACAGGGTACAATAAGCAATCAATCATACTAGGAAAGAGCTTTCCCCCTTTGCAAAACAGGACCAAAATTCATAATGTGCTGGGTGGATTTCGACCCTATACTTTTAGCAAACGGATGAAAAATAGATTTGGGGCTGAACGGCGGCCATCTGGGCATGAAGCCGGCGCTTTGAACCAGGACCAGAAACCGTCAGGCTGACTTTGGGGAGAGAAACGCTGGCAGAGTCTCTGAACTGGCCAGAACGTAATTCTTTGCTCTTCTTTCTGGCAGATTGACAGCCACTCTTTTTTCTGGAACGTGGCCCCCGGGGCAGAGAGCGCCGTGGCTTCCTTTGTCACCCTCCTCGCTGCAGCTGAAGCCATCCATAAAATTCCCGATGTTCAATCGCTGCCCAAAAACATCATGTTCGCCTTCTTCCAGGGGGTAAGTTCTCATTTTGTTTTCCTGATCTCTGCAGCTTGAAACAGATCTCTGATTGATTGGTTTGTTCGTTCGTTTATGACATTTATTTGCTGCCTACCTCGTATCTGACAACTCTGGGCAGCTTATAAATAAAACAGAGGAACAGAGTTGGAAGGGACCTCAGAGGTCTTCTAGTCTAGCTTTCTGACTAAGGCTGGACACCTTATTCTGTCCTGGACAAGTGGCTGTCCTGTCTCTTCTTAAAAGTCTCCAGTGATGGAGCACTCACAACTTCTGGATGGAAGAGAAGAGAGAAGAGAAGAGAAGAGAAGAGAAGAGAAGAGAAGAGAAGAGAAG
>BLBF01000081.1:1255150-1277246 GCA_015471245.1 Laticauda colubrina
TATCTATCTATCTATCTATCTATCTATCTATCTATCTATCTATCTATCTATCTATCTATCTATCTATCCTATCTTCTCTCTCTCTCTCTCTCTCTCTCTCTCTCCCTCTCCCATCTATATTTATCTCCCTACCTTGCATGCCACCCATCGTGCTAAAGCGACTCTCAGTCAGGGGTCACTGACCTTTTGGACTTCAGGGACCACCAAACTCATAATTTTAAATCCCAGGGGCCACTAATATGAATTTTGAGTGACAGTGGCTTGCTGATGTTGGTGGGAGAGAAAGAGAGAGAGAGAGAGATCTGATCTAACCTTGGAGGGCTGGCAGCGATGTTCATTTTCTCTCTTTCTCTCTCTCTCTCTCACCCCCCCCCCCCCCACGAGTCTAGGGTGACTTACAGACAGGGAATAAAACAATGAAGGTCTTAAATTTAAAAAAAAACTGATTAAGAGCAGGAGGGAGAGGGAGGGAGGGAGCCAAGGGCATGCAGGGAGAAGGGAGGGCATCCTCCCATTCCATCAGCCACCTCCAACGTTCCCCACCCCATGGAGGCTCTGGGCTAGTTGGCATCGCCCTGTCTTCAAGGCCTTTCAGAAGGCCAAAGGGTGGGAGCGGATTTGAGCTTTTGGGTTGCTTCTTTTTAGATCAAGGGTGGTCAAAACTGGCCATGGGGTTTCAAATCGGCCCTTAGAGGGGGATCATTGATCCTCCCTCTAATCTCAGTGCTTCTTGGTTGCAGTGATAGAAATGCGTATATAGACTCACGAGCACAGTTGAACCCAGAATTTCCATTTGCTAAGCAAGATGGTTGTTCGATGAGTTCTGCCCCATTTTACAACCTTTTCTTGCCGTGGTTGTTAAATGAATCACAGCAGGTAATGAGTTGGCAGCACAAATTGTTAAGGGAATCTGCCTTCCCTCATGGACACTGCTTGTCAGAAGGTCACAAAAGGGGTCGCAAAAATTGCGTGACCATTGCAACCGTCATAAGTGTGAGCCAGTTACCAAGCACCCCAATGTAAATCATGTGACCAAGGGGAATGCGGCAACAGCCAGTCACTTTTTTTTGGCACCGTCATAACTTGGGATGGTCTCTAAAGAAACGGTGGTCAGTTTGGAAGATGTCCTGTTGAGTCTTTCCTCTCCACCACCTGATCCCCTCCCTTTGTCAATGCATAAAACATTTCTCTGGTCTTTTTAGAGTTGCCAAAAGAAAGGGATGGGGGAGCAGTGTGGCAGCTTGGAAATCAAAACTGCATTCCATAAATGTTTTTCAAAGATAGTAACTAGGTGATCGAAGTTTCTGCCCCACAAATATCTAACTGGAGAGCCTGACTGAGGACTCTTGGCTATGGATGTGTCCCATTGGAGAATATGAATTATGACACACCCATGGGGTGGGAGGAAACCAGGGTCAAGAGTGACAGTGAATGGTGTGTCTCAGAGTCGGCTCCACCCAGGCAGTGCTGACATGTTAACTCCCAATAAATCCTCTCTTAAGTTTTGGAAGTTTGGCTCAAGGTTCATGATTTAAACGTTAAGGGCTGGACCCCTCGTTCTTATTTTGGTCAGCTTGCAAATTAAGCGTGGCAAGAAGATCTGGAGCCTGGCAGGAGTAGGTGAACGTAGTAACTAAATAAGGCATTTGCAGGAAGATTCCTTAACGAGAATTTAAAAGCCACAAGCAGTTCAGTCATGGCTTTTAATGGGCTCAACTTACAACCACAATTGAGCCCAAAGTTTCTGTTCTTAAGTGAGACATTTGTCAAGAGAGGGTTGCCCCATTTTAGGCAAGGGATGGGGGAAAGGGGTTCAAAAGAGCAGTGTGGCAGTTTGCATTCCATAAATAGTTTTTCAAAGATAGTAACAAGGGGACTGAAGTTTCTGCCTTGCAAAATTCTACCTGGAGAGCCTGATTGATGACTCTGAGCTATGGAGGTGTCCCATTGGAGACTATGAATTACAATACACCCAGGGGATGGGGCAAAACCAGGGCCAAGGGTGACAGTGAATGATGTGTCTTAGAGTCGGCTCCACCCAGGCAGTGCCAGACATTTTAACGCCTAATAAATCTTTAAGTTTCAGAAGTTCGGCTTGAGACTCATGATTTAAATGACCCTGACACCCTTTTTGATCCCCCTGCAGATCATCACCTTGGTGCTGGGCCTCGTCATTCTCATCGTCTCGTTCGTGGCCACCTACTTCATCAACGCCAAAGCCCACGTGCTTTTTTCCACGCCGGAGGACTCCGAAACCATGGCCTACTGACCAACCTGCACCCAGGGACTCTGCAGTGCTGTGAACCAAGGAATTGGGCATGAATTGGGCCCTTTCTTTGACTACCGTGGAGTGGGGGGGTCTCAAAGGGACATGTTCAATCTCACCCCATTGAGAGAGAGACAGACAGACAGTGACAGGGCGGGTATATGGAAACGCAATGCTGGCAAAGACACGGATTGATTTGGAAGCGGGGGGGTGCAGGGGGGCTTTCTTGGATCTCTCGGACCCTCCTTCGTCCAGCCTCCCCGGCCCAAATGGGGAACCACAACTGGGACACACCCTCTTGCGAGCGGTGAAGCGTTGGCCATCCAAGGAGACGCTCTGCGCGGAGTATTTGTGGACCTTCAACCTCGTAGTTTCTCACTTTTTCTTTTTTTTAATTTTGAAGGTCTGGATAAATTTGCTTGACTCTTTTGATTTACGTAGATCAAAGTGGAAAAAAACAACAAGGGATGCAGGGAAGTTGGAAATGGGTGTAAACTATTCTTTTTTTAAAAAAAGAAAACGTGGATTCTGTTTGGTTCTTTTTTTTTTTACATATGAGATTAAATAGCCTGTTTTTGATTGAAAACCATCATCCACCCCTTTAACTTGCAGATTAAATCTGTTGATTCCCTCCCTGCCTTAAACTGATTTTCCCCAGGCTGCCTGAGAAGTTGTGAATTTGGGGGCTGGAGGGTAGAGAGATTTCGGGGAAAGGGGGGGTTGTCTGGGAAGGCACAACCGCAATCTTCCTCAAATGAAACCTGGCACATCTGGAAAGCATCAAATAGCTGCTAGATGGGTGGACTTCAACTCCCAGGAAGCTGGCTGGGGAATTCTGGGAGTTGAAGTCCACCCAACTTCCAGCTGCCAGGGTTGAGAAACACTGAGATAAGGGAAGGCTGAATAATATGGAGACACATTTCTCTATATTGTTGAAACTGAACAGGTGATATCCTGATCCATTACATGGCTGGGCCAAGCCATTTCTGCCAGCAGCCCATTGGTTTCAGTTGCCACCGTGCCCATATTTATTTGGAGACAATGTTTGCAGGAAGTTGCACACCCTGTGCTAATGTTCTGGCAGTCTACAATTAAGCAGAGCTTTGTGCCCAACATGCTCGTTTAAAAGTGGCTTGGCTGGTTTTGCTAAAAACAAAAAAACTGAACACATTAAATTAAACCCATCAGTTAGTTCCGAA
Organism: Laticauda colubrina; assembly: GCA_015471245.1. Classification (NCBI taxonomy): domain Eukaryota; kingdom Metazoa; phylum Chordata; class Lepidosauria; order Squamata; family Elapidae; genus Laticauda; species Laticauda colubrina. Next base: position 1,258,616 of record BLBF01000081.1, read on the forward strand.
AAAAGTTGAAAGCCTGAACCAGTTGAAAGATCGGATTATTTTAGATTGCTAGATGACTCTGTGTTTGGAATCAATCAATCAATCATAACGTTTATTGTCAATGCACAACGTGTGTTACAATGAAATTGAAAAGGAATCTGGTTCCGCATTCTGAGGTTGAGTCAGGTATTCCTAGACTAACAACCGTCATTGAGGCTGGAGTTACAGTGGTAAGTCATGCCTGCCATTAAGTAGATCACCAGATGGCCCCGCCTGGTTTTGCAACCTGCTTTGTGGCAGGTTTTAGCCAATGGATTTTTTTCACCCCCCAGAAATCAGAATAAATGTCAGTTTCCTGCAAAAAATACAAAACACAAACATGTAGTATGGATGCTACAAACAACCATAAATGTGGATCAGTAGCCAAGCACCCCAAAATGCAATCATGTGGTCACGGGATGGGACAGCCCCATCGGAATTTCCAAAATGGGTTCTATGTATCTCTGGGGACGTATGTTGCATCTCTGTACTGTCGGTCACAAGTAGAGAACCATCTGTAGTTTTCTGTATATCACATTGTGAGAATGTTAGAAAGCTGGCTTATTGACATCCTTCTGCAGCCAGAGCCAACAAGGTCAGTGTGACAAGATCAACCTGCGACATCTCTGTGAGACCTGGAGAGGGTTGACAGGCTATCATTCAACCATGGTTGTCTTGATTCCTTGAGCAAACCGTAATAGGTTGCCCATCTCCCCCATGCTAAACCACAAACCAGGATGAGAGCTACTGTGCTCTTCCCCTCCACCTGTTAGAGATGTATACAGTTGGGTTTATGGTTTGGCACCAACTGAGGCCTCAGGGCAGGGTAATTGGGTGGCTGTGGTCATCCAAGAATCTGAATAACATTAATGGAGTAGGAAGGGACCCTGTAGGTCATCTGGTCCAACCCCCAGCCCAATGGATGAGCAAGTCAAGATCTCAAAATGTTCGCTTGGGAATTCTGGGAGTTGAACTTTATATATCTTAAAGCAGGCTGAGTAGAGAATTCTGGGAGTTGAAGTCCACCCATGTTAAATAGGGTATCCTGCTAGAGCAGGGAGTGGGACTAGATTAACAGATTAACCAAAAGGGACCTTGTAGGTCATCTAATCCAACCCTTCCCCCCCCCCCAGGCAGGAGACCCTTCACCATTTCTGACATTTGATAATCCAATCTCTTGAAAGTCTCAAGTGATGAAGCTCCCACAACTTCCGAGGGCAACTTCTGTTCCATGGGTGGATTGTTCTTCCTGTCAGAAAATTTATCCTTATTTCCAGGTTGAATCTCTCCTTGATCAGTTTCCATCCATTGTTCCTTGTCTGGCCTTTGGGTGCCTTGGAGAAGAGCTTGGCCCCCTCCTCACTTCTCAGAGAATGGGAGTTTTGTCCTTTTGGACTTGAAAGATTCTGTTAATGTCACCTTATAATAAGGTAGAATCAGCTTACCTGGGCCAGTTTCCTGTCTGGCCTACCTGCTAAGGCTGACCTCCTTTCTACAGAATAGTTCAACCCAGAGCAGGGGGACCTGTGATGGAAACCCCCAGCTGCTCCCCGCAGTCCTGGTCCCCCCCTCCCTCCCTGCCTCCCCTCTCCCCCCAGCTACCTTGGGCGTCATGTCGTGGGTGATGCAGAACTCCAGGTGCTGAAGGATGCTCTCCATCGTGTGGTACGGCTGCTGCTTGGTGGTGCGCAGGTACTTCTGCACGGCCCGGGCCATGGAGGCGAAGATGGCCTGGGCGGCCTCCCGGGGGTCCATGATCTCCCGGGGGTTCTTCTGGTCCTCCTCCTGCAGCCGTTTGATGTGGGTGAAGGCCTCTTCCACGGCCACCACCAACCTGTATGGACCTTCAAGGGACCATGTTCCCAAGTCTCCAGCTGTGAGATCCTGTTCCCAAAACAGGCTTGTAGGATCAGTTGGGATGTTGCTACTCTACCATCCTCCCTGCCCGAGCTACCTTCAGGAGGCCATCTTGAGGTTGCAGTAGAGTTCCTCGGGCTTATGGTCTTGGAGTCTTCAATCTATCTAAGTTAGGGTTAGGTCTTCAAAAGACTTGCCTTCAGAAGATGTTGGTGCTCCTCTACTGGAGGTTTTTAAGAAGAGATTGGGCAGCCATTGGTCTGGAGTGTTCTAGGGTCTCTTGCTTTAACAAATGGTTGGGCTAGAAGGCCTCCGAGTTCCCTTCCACCTCTGGTGTTCGATGATTCTGTTGCTCCTGTCCCTCTTCTTCAACCCTTCTCCATCACTCTCCACTGGACGAAGAACAGCAATTTCTGCAATCTTTCCCTTTTTCACAGTGTCCCCAGATACGATGACTTTGGGGGGTGGGGGGAAGAGACCGAGGTTCCCTTCCTTTGGAGCTACAGCCTCGTCCTTCTCACGGTTCCCTCCTTCTCTTGGATCCAGTTGTTGGCAAGGATGGGAAGCAGCAGCTGCTGCCTGCGCTTGGCGAAGGCCAAGAGGCCTCCCCACGGACTGCTCGGTAGCTTCTGTCCCCGTCTGGAAGCCCCACAACAGGGGAGGAGAGGATGAGGCTGAAAAGTGGCCAGGCCTGGAACAGACCCCAAAGCAGATTTGGTTTGCTTCTCACTCCCTCACAGAACTTCCTTCTGAAGGATGAGCACTTAATGGATGGTGGTGGCCCCATCCTCATTCAGCATCGGAGGGTGGCCGAGCACAAGGACTTCTACGGCTGGTTTGGCGTTTCCAGCTTTTGGAGTGCTGGGATAGGCAGTTGCCCAAAAGCTGGTCGAAGGCCAGGCTGAGCTAAATGACCCAGCTGAAGGAAGGTGGGAAGAGGCTTCTGTCCTTCTACTTATTCCCATAAAGCTGATAATTTCTTCATTCATTTGGTTAGAGCTTGAGAGCTAAATTGAAAGCGGTGGTAAGCAGAGGGTGGAGGCCGTGGTGATTTGTGTTACACATCTTTTTTCATCCCTGAATTCATTTATCTCAGTTTCCCCTGCAGAAGGAATTATTTCTTTGTGTCTTTCCTCAGACAGAAAGCTGGAGAGAGCAAGAGAAGACCTTCACTCCTTGAGACCAGAGAGAGGGGGAGAAACAGAACAACTGACTGCCCAACATCGCTGACTGCGTTCCCCCCCCCACCTAGTCACTCACTCCTTAAGGTTTGTTTCCCTCCCAACAATCAGCTGTGCCAGGATCCCCCTCGCTGTCCTGCTGCTTTGCACAGGAGGCTTCTTTGAGGAGCAGGAGGCAAAAAGGGGCATGTGGGGGGGGGTGCTGCATGGGGACACCCCCATGCTCCATTTTTTTGCTCCCAGGATGCTTCCCTGAGGCCCAGGAGGCCAAAAAACAGGGTGCAAGGCAGATGCTGCAAAAAAAAAAAAAGATGAAGATGAAGAAGCCACACCCACCCAGTCACATGGCCATGCCCACCTAGCCATGCCCACAGAGCGGGTCGTAAAAATATTTGCATCCCACCCCGGATCTTCTTCACTGATGGACAAGCTGTTGTCTTCTTGGCTGACCACCGAAATCATGCTGAGCCATCATAGACCTTCTCCAGTTTAGGCCTAATAATTCCATGGTCATTTATAATTTTGAAGCGTGAACCCAACCCAACTGCTCCTTAGTTGACCACACCTGGCTTAACAATGGATAGACCAGCTTCCCTGACTGCCAATTTATTTTCAACCTTGGCCGCTTGAAGCTGTGCGGACTTCAGCTCCTGGAAATCCCCCATGGGAAAGTCCATGCCTCTTCAAGTGGCCAAGGTTAAAAACCAGCTGTTTAGAAGGAGTGAAGAGAGGGTGGGAAACTATTTGACTCTTCTCCCAAAGAGTCCTTGAGCCCACTTGGAGGTTTGTTTATCTGTGTCTTCAGGGTCACCTGAGTGGTGCAAATGGTTCCTGTAGTCTGCAATTTTCCCCTCTGGAAATCCTTTCTTACTCCCACACCTTTCAGAGGGTGTCCATCCCAAATTGTATAGCTCAAAGTCTGTAGAGATTCTAAGTCATCATCCAGATGCTTTCAAAGGATGACAAGCTGTTGTAAATCCATTCCCCACCATCCAGTCAGAGCCGAAGAAGCTTCTTGGATGAGAAGCAAAACATTTTCAAAGAAAAAACCAGAAAGTCCAGTTGCCTCCTGAAAAAAAAAGCCCCTTTGGGACAACCAGGACCTGGATGATGTAGAATGTCCACAGACTGCTTGACTCTTACTTCACACCACCTCTTCTCCAAGCTCCTTTCTCTCAACAGCTGGAAGGAGCACAATTTTGCAAGAATTTGGGTCTTCCTGATATTTCTGGGGGAATCTCACTTGCTGAGGATTCTTGGCCCATGTGTGCTGTCTTGGCTTCCTCAGGGAGCTGCCCTTAACTTGAGACCAGCTGCTGGAGAGTCCCAGGTGAGAAGCCATTTTGCCTCCCTGCCTCCTTCACACAGTCACCGACCAGATGCTACCCCTCGGCATCAAGAGATGGCTCTGCAGGTACCTTAGGTTGGCATCTTGAAAAGGGGGGCAAATTGGTACTTTCGGGCTAAGTTCACCAACTATCCTGAGCTACAAGCAAGCTGGTTACCTTCTAGTAGTAAGGACCAAGTCTGCAGGACTAGAGTGTGGTTCTGGATGTTGTGTGACTCGAAAGGGAGTTTTGGCCACAGCAACATACCAAATAGAATACAGAGTTGGAAGAGACCTTGGTGGTCTTCTAGTCCAACCCCCTGCCCAAGCAGGAGACCCTAGACCATTCTGGAAACGGTTATTTAATCTGTCCTTGAAAGCCTCCAGTGATGGAAGCTGTCCCACTGATTAATTGTCAGGAAATTTCTCCTTACTTCTAGGTTGGTTCTCTCCTTAATTAGTTTCTGTTCATTGCTTTGGGTGGTTTGAATAACAGATGGAACCCCAGAGGTCTTCTAGTCCAACTCCCTGCTTGAGCAGGAGAGCCTATATCATTTCAGACAAATGCCTGTCCATTTCCTTTTACGGTAGTAAAGTCCAGTGAGGAAGCACCCACAACTTCTGGAGACAAGTTATTCTCCTGATTAATTGTTCTCGTTGCAGGAAATTTCTCCTGACTTCTAGGTAGGATCTGTCTTTGATAGGTTTCCATCCATTACTTCTTCTCCTGACCTCAGGTGCTTTGGAGAGTAGGTTGACCCCGTGAGATTCGACTTTCTCTAGAAGTGGAGATACCCAATTCCATCAAATTCACTCATCATGAACAAAGTTAGACTCTTAGATTATAGAATAATAGGATTGGAAGGGACCGTGGAGATCTTCTAGTTCAACCCCCTGATCCCTTGAGAGACTTGAAGGTCTTTGCTGCTCTCTACCAAATATGTATCTTCCAAATCACTTAAAAACAGTTCTGTCTCATTTCCTTGGAATTCCTCCATTCTGAATACAGGTATTGTGTTTCCCCAAAAATAAGACCCCATCTTATATTTTTTTGCCACAAAAAAGGCACCAGGTCTTATTTTAGGGGGAAGTTCTTCCACTGACTAACCTCACTTGTGCGCTGGCCTCCTTTTAGCTGTCAGAGGCCTTTAGGAACTTCTTCTTCTGTGGCCGGCAAGGCTTTCCTGAAGGCCTCTGCAGCCGATAATGGAGCTCTGGATCGATCCGGAGCTTTGTTATCCGCTAGAGGCCTTCAAGAAAACCTTGCCAGCCTTGCTGGTTGCAGAAGAAATGGGCTGGCTACAACTGTCCAAAGGTAAGTAGTAGGGCAGCCCCATCCCCACTCCAGCTTAATTTTTCGCCATCCACTCTTGAGTGGGTGGGGTCTTAATTAGGGCACACGTGTAAAAATCAAGCTAGGACTTACTTTCAGGATAGGTCGTATTTTCGGGAAAACAGGGTACTCCTTCTCTTACAACCATTCCTTTAGTGACATTTGAAGTTACAACAGCACTGAAGAAAGTATCTTACGACCACACTTACAACTATCATAGCATCCTCAAGGTCACATGATCAAAATTCAGATGCTTGCCAACTGGTTCATAGTTATGACCATTGCAGAGTCCTTGGGAGGGTCACGTGATCCCCTTTAGCAACCTTCTGACAAAGTCAACAAGGAAGCCAGATTCACTGAATAACTGCATGACTAATTTAACAACTGCAGTGATTCACTTAACAACTGTGGCAAGGAAGGTCCTAAAATGGGTTAACATCCATTTAACAACTGTCTCTTAGCAATAGACATTTAGGGCTCAGTTGTCTTTGTAAGTCAAGGACCGCCAATAGAAGAGAGTTTATGTTTTTTCAATGCAGCAAGTTCAACCACAGTTGTGTTTCAATAACCCCAGTTTGTGCGAACCAAGCCAAGCTTTTAATTTTTGATCTTCCCAATTCTCCAAATGATTTCTCGGGGGCTGCAGAGTTGGCACATCCTGTTGTGCTACTTTAGTTGATCCCAGTAAAAAAACCACACAAAAAATCAGATTTTTATAATCCCCCCTCCCCCCCTCCCCCTGCAATGGATTAGCACAGCAATGATTGCAATTTCATTTTCAGTCTGCTGCAAATCCTTTCTTTTGGCAAATTTGCTCTGGGTTTTTTTTTCCTCCAAAAGTCCAACAACTCCATTTTTTGGACTGCAGGTTGTCTCCATTTCCTGGGATCAGTTGCAAGGTTGTGTAACATGCAACTAGCAAGGAGCTATATTTACATCTTCCTCTCCTTCGCAAAGACACACAATCTAATTTCACCAGCTTTTTGCATGCTTTTCCCTCCATCTCTTCCTCCTGCCATTTCACATAATTCTGTGACCTGGTACTGGGGCTCCAGGGAGAATTCCCTTCATCCCTGCTGGCTCTGCTTGGATAATTAGCAGTGGCAGCAAGAATTATAGGCTGGGAAGGGAGGGCGGGGAGGCAAAAAGTCAACAATTTTCTTTACAAAAGACTGCAAATCCCATTCTTGCAACCTGTCAAGGCCTTCTGCTGTTTAGGACAAGAAAGGAAAGGAAATAAAACCTTTGAGATGAAGTGCCATTGTTGTGGGAAAGGACAGGCATAGAGGAAAACCTTTCCTTTCGTTTTTTGCTTTAGAAAAAAAGAAATTTGAATTGCTTCTGTCTTTGTGGAATGTTTTGGGTGAGAAAAAACATTGAAAGATTTATATACATACATACATATATGTGTATATTCTCATAATATATACGCTGCCCATCTCACCAAGAGTTAAGGCAGCTTACAACCAAGTAAAATAACAAGAGATTAAATCAAATTTACTCAAGGTTTATAAGAAGAGGTGAGAAAGATATGGGCTCTCCTGATCGAGCAAAATCAGAAGACCTCAGAGGTCCCTTCCAACTGTTGCTATTTTGTTATTTTAAATTATTAAATATATGGAGAGGGGTCCCAAATTTTAAGGGAAGTACAGCCACTGAAAAAGCAGGATTTCTGCATAAAGCTATATTTATTTATGCTGAATTGAATTTGGGGAACCACTTTATCTTTGAAGTTTCTCTGTATTTATAATCTGTTCACCTAATTGAGAGCATCAGTTATTTATTATGAACTTGTATGCTTTCTGTTAAAATCCCTGGGGAAGAAATCCATCATCAGAAGACATTCTAATATAAGCTGGATGGATGGTTAGTTTTCCGCCACTTTGTTTTTCCTTCTTCTTTTTCAGTTACTGCCTCTGAAAATAAGGATTTAAATCATATTACTTCTCTTTATCTTAAAAAAAGTTGCTTGTTTCATAGCCAAGAAACAAACCTAAAGAAAATAGATTGGCTTTCGTGCACTGGGCAGTTAAAATTGAATATTTTATACTTCTTTTTGGATTAAAAACTGCCCAAGTTTTTACAAAAATTTATCTAAAGAGATAGAATCATAAGCACTCCAAGTGAAACCGATTTCTTTCCAATTCAGTGCAAAGTCTAGATTCATTTTTTCCTGAGTCACAGCTGTGAAATTGTTCAGTTGCTCTTGTTTCTCGCATCTTGATGAAGTCAGCAGCTGACGGCGATGTTCCATGTGCTGGTTGTTTTTTTTTTTTTTTAAAGAAGTGATATATAATCTGAATAAGTTTCACTATTCATCACCCAAATACGGTTCCAAAGGCTGAATAACTGTGATCCCCAACAGGTTTGTTCCAATCTTCATTTCCACAAGGGGAAGGCAATTCGAGAAATACAGTCACAATGCCTGCTCTCTACCCACCCACCCCACTCCCCCACCCCCAAACACACCTGGCCATGATGCAACTTTCAGCAAAAGTTACCTGGCTACTCTCTAAAGTAAACAAGGCTTGTGCTCACCACCTGTGGGGTCTCCAGAGGAGAGGAAGGACAATCCCTGGAGGCTGTAGGGGGGGGGAGATCACTGGAAGCCTCACCCCAGATGGCTGGTAAACCTCATTTTCTTCTGTCCCTGGGATGGCGGTTTGGTTTTAACCTCGAGCCCTGATTCCCACAGTCCTGTTTGGGGAACAGTTAGTCCTTGAACTTAACGACCAGAATGGAGCCTAAAATTTTCATTGGTAAGCAAGACAATTGTTAAATGAATCACTGCAATAAAGTTAGTAATATGGTTGTTAAGTGACTCTGGCAGATAACAGGCTAAGATAGTTGGAAGGGACTTTGTAGGTCATCTAGTCCAACCCCCACCCCCACCCAAGCAGGAGACCCTACACCATTTCTGACAGGTGGCAGTCCAGTCTCTTCTTGAAAGTCTCAAGTGATGAAGCTCCCACAACTTCCGAGGGCAACTTCTGTTTCATGGGTTGATTGTTCTCCCTGTCAGAAAATTCCTCCTTATTTCCAGGTTGAATCTCTCCTGGCTCAGTTTCCATCCATTATTCTTTCTCTGGCATTCGGGGGCTTTAGAGAATAGCTTCACCCCCTTCCTCCTCTCTGGGGCAATCCCTCAAATACTGGAAGATGCTCTCCTGTCTTCCCTGGTCCTTCTCTTCCCTAGACCAGCCAGGCCCAGTTCCTGCAACGGTTCCTCGTATGTTTGAGCCTCCAGTCCCCTCATCATCCTGGTTGCTCTTCTCTGCCCTCTTTCCAGAGTCTTTTTTATAGTGTGGTGACCCAAACTGGATGCAGTTCTCTAGGTGTGCCTTTACTAAGGCTTCATAGAGTGGTACTAGTACCTCCCTTCAGCCACTGATTTTTCTTATCAGGGTATCACGTGACCCTGGGACATTATGACCGTCAGAATTATGAGCCAGTTGCCAAGCATTCGAATTTTTGACCATAGGGATGCTGAAATTTAAGTGTTAAAACAGGTCCTTTTTCAGTGCTGCTGTAACTTGGAAAGGACACTAAATGTTCTAAGTGGAGGACTACCTGTATTGCTGATATCTGATCCTGGTCAAAGGTGGTTTGTGTGGGTAGATAATCCGAGAGGCCTCGTTGAGGGTCCCATGGATCTCCCCTCCTGTTTTCCTCATCAAAAACTCTGCCCCAGTGCGGAAGAGCCCCATGCCTGTTTGAGAAAGGCTGGCTTTGGTAGAACATGGGACGCAGATACAAATTTGATAGATAAATAATAATAAATAAAGCCTTTTAGCCCAGGTTTAACAGAGATGCCAAACTTCCATTAGAGCATACTAGGCATGGCACAGCAGTCTAAGGGTGGCATTATGGTACTTTTAGGGGAGAAATAAGCTCTTAACTATTTGCAAATTACACTCCCCCCCCTCCATTTGCCCAATGCAAAACAATCCAGGTTCTCACCAGGATGCTTTGGAGAAGCTGCCAAAGGATGCTAGTTGGTCATTCGTGGTTGCATGAAACTGGTCAAGGTGCAGCCCCTTCTCCCCACCCCCCTTTGAACTCAGCTGCTTCCCTGGAGGCAAAAGGAAAGTGGAGTGGAGAGAAAGCAGCAGCTGCCCTCCCCTTTGCCCTGAGGGGAAACATATGGGGGTGGCTGGAGGAGGAGGAGAAAGGAGATAGTTAATAATCCAGCAGGCATTTTTGTTGAATGCTGGCTTTGCAGACCAGCCACTGAAGGAAGGAAGGAAAGAAAGAAAGAAGGGGGGAGAGAGAGAGAGAAAGAGAAATAAAACAAAGGGAGGAAAAGGGAAGGAAGAAAAGAAGGAGAGGAAAGGCAGAAGGCGAGTAAAGAAAAGCAAGAGAGGAAAGAAGGAAGAAGGGAGGGAGGAAGAGAGGAAGGAAAGAAAAAAGGAGAGGAAAAAAAGAAAGGAAAGAGGGAAAGAAGGGAGGAGAATAAAAAAGGAAGGAAGGAAGGAAGCCCAGCTGTAAGCCAAAATGACCCAGGCTGCTGCTTTGGTGGTGAAAAGGTTGCCATCCTGCCTGCTTAAATTTACTATTTGCTGATTAAGATTTAAAATTGGTTACTGAGGGAGCGGAGGGCAGGGTAGCCTCTTGACAGTTCCTGCCTCCCTTGGAGGGAACCCTTTGACTTCGACAGTCTTGATCTCCTGCTGGAAGAAGAATCGCCCCAGTGAGGAGGAGAATCAGCCATTTTAAGACCTGGGGACTTAACTTCCCAGAATGCTGGCTGGGGAATTCTGGGAATTGAAATCCACTCTTCTTAAAATGGCTAAAGTGAAGAAACAGTGGCACAAACCCACCCTGCCAGGCGTTCAGGAGGCACCTTATGGAGAAGACAAATATCCTGGGTGTCTAATCACCCTTGGCCAAATAACAGAATAAAAGAGTTTGAAGGGACTTTGGAGGTCATCTACTCCAACTCCCTGAGCAAGCTGGAGACCCTATTCCATTCCAGACAAGTGTCTGTCCAGTTCTCTTCTTAAAAACCTCCAGGGATGAAGCACCCACAGCTTCTGGTGGCAGGCTGTTCCATTGGTTAATTGTTGCTAAGCAGTAATCCACTCTGCAGAAACCACAATAGAAACAGTTTAACGGCTGGGAGGGGCCTTGGAGGTCTTCTAGTCCAACCCCTTGTTCAAGCAGGGAACCCTAGCCTCCACCCTTCCAGACAAATGATGGTCCAATCAAAATAAAGTATGATAAATCATTCAGTAAAGTGAAGTGGAGTGAGGTAAAGTGAAGTAAAATGAGGTGAAGTAAAGTGAGGTGAAATAAAGTTAAGTGAGGTGAAGTAAGGTGAGGTGAGGTAAAATAAAAAAGTAGTCAGGTGAAGTGAGATGAGGTAAAGTGAGGTGAGGTAAGGTGAAGTGAGGTGAAGTGAAGTGAGGTAAAGTAATAAAATAAAATAAAATCTTATGAATTCAATTCAGCCTGAATCACTTTCCTTCCCCTCCCTCCCTCCTTCTCTCTCCCCCCCCCCGTGTGTGTGTGGGTGTGGGTGTGGTGTAGTGCATTATATACACGTGTCATCCGAGAGAAAGTTGGGGCTGGGTGTCCGTGGTTCCTGCCTGCCGAGGACTTCGGGGTGCCCCGACCCGCTCGCCCCCTTTGGCTTCCCAGAGGGGCGGCCGGCGGGTTTCCTGGAGAGGAAGCCGAGCGGAGGGCCGGAGGAGGAAGAGGAAGAGGAGGCCCCCTTGGGGGGGGGGGTGTCGACAGATGGGCGGACACAAAGGCGGCGGGACAGATGGAGACCCCCGCGGCCGCCGGAGAGGAGGAGAAGAAGACCCCGCATAATTAGCCCGGCTCAATTAGGGCGCCTGGCGGGGGGGAGCCGCTCCCGCTCCGGGGCTGCGGCGGGAACAAAGCGCCCCGAGGCCTGGAGAGACCGGGGGACCCCCCACCACCCCACACACGCACCCCCACCGCGGCCCAGCGGCAGCAACAGATTGCGGCGAGCCGGAGCCGAGCGGCCGTCGGGCGGGGGTCGCGCAGGGACGCTCCCACTGGCCCGCGGGCGAGTGGGCAGAGGGCAGCCGGTCCGGGGCTGGAGGGGCGGGGATGGGGGGGGGGCAGTGAAAGCGGAGCAAGGACGGGGCGGGTGGGGGGAGGGCATGGGCGGCGCCCCCTCCCCGAAAGAGCCCTGGCGGTGCCCACGCGCGGGCAGACACGCGAGGGCGACACATGGGAAATAATCCGAGAGGAAGGACTGTCTGGGGTTGAGGGCGCTCTCTGGAGCAGGGCGCCCCTTCCTTGTGCCTCGGGCCGTGGAGGGGCTGCCCCAGAGAGGAAGACGGGGGGGGGGGGGGGTCCGAGCCATTCTCCAAGGCACCCGAAGGCCAGACGAGGAAGGACGGGTGGAAGCTGATCCAGGAGAGGTTTTTCAACCTGGAAATAAGGAGGAATTTTCTGACAGTGAGAACGGTCAAACCCTGGAATAAAAGTTGCCCTCGGAAGTTGTGGGAACTTGATCACCACTGGAAGCTTTCAAGAAGAGACTGGGCTGCTATCTGTCAGAAATGGTGTAGGGTCTTTTGCTTGATCAGGGGTTGGACTAGAAGACCTCCAAGGTCCCTTCCGATTCTTCTGTTCTATTCTATTCTATTCCATTCTATTCTGTTCTTTTGGATGGGAACTGACCAAGGAGAGATTCAACCTGGAAATAAGGAGGAATTTTCTGACAGAACAATCAACCAATGGAACAGAAGTTGCCTTCAGAGGTTCTTGGAGCTTCATCCCTGGAGGCTTTCAGGAAGAGACTGGACTGCCATTGGTCAGAAAGGGTGTCGGGTCTCCTGCTTGGGCGTGGGGTTGGACTAGATGACCTACAAGGCCCCTTCCAACTCTGATTATCTGTTTTATCTGTTTTTTTAATCTGTTTTAGGGCCGAGACCCCACTCCTACCCCGACCCCCGTCCTGGACAGAGACCAACCTGGATCTACCTCTCTGGCCAAGCCATCAAAGTGAGCAGACAAGACGGGTGGTTCCTCTGGAGCGATCCACGCTTCTCCCCTAGATGCCCTCCGCGGTCCCTTCCAACTCTGTCATTCTGTCTTCAAAGAGTATTCAGATCCCCAATTCTCCCCCCTTCCCCAACAAAGGCTGGGATTAGATATGGCCTAGTGAAAAAGAGGAGCCAAAGTGCAGGGTAGCAGCAATCCAATATTTGAGGGGCTACTGCCCCAAAGAAAAGGGGGTCCACCAAAGCACCAGAGGGCAGGACAAGAAACGATGGAAACTAATCAAGCAACCTGGAATGAAAGAGGAATTTCCTGATAGTGAAAACAATTCTTCAGTGCAAATTCATTCAGAAGTTGTGGGTGTTCCATCCCTGAGGCTTTTAAGAAGATCTTCAGAGATTAACAGAGTTGGAAGGGACCTTGGAGGTCATCTAATCCAATCCCCTGCCCAGGGAGGAGACCCTACACCATTTCTGATAAAGGGTACTCCAATCTCTTCCTTGAAAGTCTCAAGTGATGAAGAGACCCGACAGCCACTTGTCTGAAGTGGTGTGGGGTCTCCAGCTTGAGCAGGGGGAGGGCTGCACTAGATGACCTTTGAGCTCCCTTCCAACTCTGTTATTCTTTTATTCTGTTAAGGGCATCTCAACAACTGACTCATCCATGCGAACCTCCTCCTCCTCTTGTTCCAGACTGCAACTTGGCCTCTTATGTCTCAACGGGATGTTTTGACAGCTTATTCTCCAGCTCCTCCTCCCCCCTCCCCTCCTGCAGCCCCCCACTCATTAATGAAGATGTTAGATGGCCTTGCCACACTCTGACAGAGCCTGCCAAACCCCCCCCCCCCCCCAGTGATTTATGGCTACATTTGAACCCAACTTTGGGGAGGATCTGTTTTGCGGCCATTTCTAAGTTTGCTCACCACTATCATTTTGCTTTATTATTTTATTCATTTTTATTATGCTGATCCCATCGCTGGATCCACTTTTGCACTTCCATACTTGTTCCAGTTTTTAAACCTCTCCGAAATTCAGAACGAAAGCAAAGCCAAGCATTCTCTCTCTCTCTCTCTCTCTCTCTCTCTCTCCCTCCCTCCCTCTCTCTCTCTCTTAGAACACAGACTATCAGAGTTGGAAGGAACCGGCTAGGTCTTCTAGTCCAACCCTCTGGTCAGGCAGGAGACTCACTGAAATTCTGGACGAGTGATTGGAAGGCGGTCATCTTTCATAGCCGCCGATAAAAGCAAATTATTTATTAATACGAAACCCAAAACAATAATGATGGTGATAGGGATAGCAATCATCTGATTTTCTCCCAGCTGCTCTTCTTGAATTTCAAAGGAGGTTCAAGGCCGGAAGAGGGAGGCACCGCCAGTCCTTGGAGAATTAATGCCGTCTGCTTTGCCTGACAAGACCAGGCCAGCCAAGGTCCCCGGTGGGACCCACAATATGTCACCTCCTCTCTTGCCAAATGTTGCCTCTCTGGTGCCATCCCTCCCTTCCTGCCCCCCCCCCACCTGTCTTTCTTTCTCCTTCTCTTCCTTCCCTAAGATAGAGAATTGCATACAGGATTAGGCCCACTAGGACAGCAAATTTAGCTCCATGGTATTAGAGAGAGGGAGAGAGTTGTGCTCTAAAGGCAGATGGCATTTGTGTGGAGACAATTGCCATACAGTCAGGCTGCCACACCATTCGGTACCCACGCGCGGGGCCTCAGGATGGAGAGACACAATGCCCCCAAATTGAGAGATATTCCTCCAAATGGAATTGCTCCTGTGCATGGAAGACGACCAGCCTTTTGGATTGGGCAGCCTCAAACGGGGTTACTTGAGAGCAAGCTGTGTGCAAGAGGTGTGTGGCAGCACTTAGCTTTAGAAATTTGACACCCTTATCCAGGAAATGGGACGCTTTTCCTTGTTGGATATGTGTGATTTCAACTAAAACCGAGCCAAGCTAGCCTGTGGGCATAAGGAGGAAATGGATCCAAAACCCACAGCTGGGCAACACTGTTATTAAGACAAAAATGCCACAGGAGGGTACACGCATTCTGCATTTTCCAGAGCAATTAATAAAGCTGGGAGGTAAACAAATAAACAAAGCAGTCATGGAGAAAGTTCTGAAGCTTTTTTTTTTTTTATTAAAGATTTGTTTTTTTAAAAAAAAAAGGTTAAAAACAAATGCAAAGTGAAAATGCAAAGCAGAGGAAAGAAATCAGAGAGGAAGCTAAGAGTGCAAGGAATAGCATAGAATAGAAAATAGAATATAGAATAGAATAGGAAAAGAATAGAATAGGAATAGAATAGGAATAGAGCTGGAAGGGACCTTGGAGGTCTTCTAGTCCAGACCCCTGCTCAGGAAAGATATCCTATACCATCTCCAACAAGGGACTGCCCAGTCTCTTCTTAAAAACCTCCAGTGATGAGCACCCACAAAGGAAAAGAAAATTAGAAAAGAGAAAAAGTGCAAAGAAACAGCTTCTGGTCTACTTTATAGCAGTTATAAGTACAATTATAAATTTGTTGCTTGCTACACGGCTACAACCAACCCCTCAATTTCTGTCTAATCATATGAAATCAAAAGTTCATTTCTTTTTCTGTTTTAACATTAAAAGTCTATAAGAAACTTCTAGTCAGCAATAAACGTAGATATTGGATATTTTCTCTGATCAAAGAAGTCAGCAAGTTCCATCACCTTCACCAGTCCCGCTATTGTAGGTCAGGTGAATTCTTTCCACCTTTGGGTTTATAATCATCTGGCTGCAATTATCCTTTGCAAAAAGGAAAGTTTTGTGGCTTTCTCAAGCAGAGACAACATGGCTATGGCAAGCTTATTTGAACCCCTAATTCACCCCGACCCCAATCTGATCACCCTGGACACACGGACGAGTCCACGAAATGAGTTAGACCCTCAGCCCAGATTAACCGTGCTCAGTTCTGGCACTCAGAGGACCACAAAGCTGCACCAAATCAGCTGCCCTATGATTTATGAAGATGGCCTAGTTCACCCACAGAGAGTTAGAATCAAACAACCGGGTTGGAAGGGACCTAAGAGGTCTTCTAGTCTAACCCCTTTTGGCTCAAGCAGGAGACCAAATGCCATTCCAGACAAATGGCTGTTTAATCCCTTCTTCAAAACCTCCATTGATGGAACACACACAACTTCTTGGAGAGAAGCCATTCCACCGATGAATTGATGTGGATAAGAATAAGAGAATTGGGACCTTGGAGGTCTTCTAGTCCAGTCCCCTGCTCAAGCAGGAGACCCTATATCATTCCAGACATATAATGACTCTTTCCCCCTTCTAGCTTTGACTGGATGTTGTGTGAATGGAATGAGCCCCATTTGGTCTCTGAGCAATAGAGTAATTCGTTGCTTACTTGGTGTATAATTTCTAGCAAAAATATACAAGTGCAAACGGTAGCAGCTGATTTTTGGAAACCAGGCTGCTGTTTAAAATAGAGGGGGCTGGGACTCTCCCCCCACACACATACAACAGTGTGGGTGATTTTTAAAAAATACATTAGTATGGGTGATGTAATACCAGTCTTTTGCATTTCAGCTTCCAGATTTACATCCTGGGAATTGGAAAGATCTATGGATTCCCTTGAATCTTATGGGAATTATGCTTTGATCCTAGTCCTCTTTTTCCTCTGTTGAGCAGCTGACCTGCTTTCTTCCCAGCCAGATTTCTCCTTCATCTTTCTTCAGTTTCTCCCACACCTTGGTTTTCAGTGGCTTGCAATCCTTTTGTTTAAAAAATATATATATTAATCTTTATTTTTAAAAAATCTATTGCTTGGAACGAACAGAAGATAATACATTGACATGCAGATGCTTGAACTCACACATTTCTGCAAAGAAGCAGGAAACTCAACTGAGTAAAAAGTGATCAGAATCTACCCCTGAATGTCATTAAGGCAGCGAGGAACAACAGATGAGGACTGTTTGAACAGCTAAAGGAATAATTCAGCATCACAGGATATTTAAGGTGGGCTGAAAATTCTGTCTGGGGGCTGTTTTAACAGTGGGTCCTTTTTTACTGTATTGTGCCTTTTTCAGGGGTTGCAGGAAGCAAGAGATACATGAAATATGGAGCAAATCTGGAGCAAAATAGGGAAAGAGTGTGGCATTTATTTATCCTATTTGCAAATATCTCACAAAAGTGCTGGACTAGAAGAAGTACAAATTGGAATTAAAATCGCTGGGAGATGCATCAGCTACCTCCGGTTTGAGGATGGGTCCCATTTTGAGGGCTGGTAGCGAGTGAGACATAAGGGAACTGGTTTGTGGTTAAAGTGATATGTGTATGATGAAGATAAGTCAGTAAGTAAGCAAACAGATAAGGTAACCCTCCTTTGATGGATGGATGGAAGGAAGGAAGGAAGGAAGGATAGATAGGCAGACAGAGCAACAGGCAATGCCAACTCAATGCAAGTAGAGGAGAAGTTGAAGCAATTTCAGCCTACAGATAGAATCAAAGGGTGGAAGGGTGCCATAGCGGCTCTTGGGGGCATCTATTGTGTTGTTGTGCTCTTTGTAAGTGGCAAATTGCTTGACATGGCGAGGAGGAAGAAGAAAAAGAGGAGGAGGAAGAAGAAGGGGAGGAGGAGGAAAAGGAGGAGGAGGAAGAGGAAGAAAAAGAAGAGGAGGAGGAAGAGGAGGAGGAAGAAGGAGGGGGAGGGAGGTAGAAGAAGAAAAAGAGGAGGAAGAAGAAGGAAGTGGAGGAAGAAGAAGAAAAAGAGGGGGAAGAAGAAGGGGAGGAAGAAGAAGAAAAAGAAGAGGAGGAGGAAGAGGAGGAGGAGGAGGAAAAAGAAGGGGAGGAGGAGGAGGAGGAGGAAGAAGGAGGAGGAAGAAGAAGAAGAAAAAGAAGAGGAGGAAGAAGAGAAAGAGGAGGAGGAGGAGGAGGAGGAGGAAGATTGTGGGGAAAACTCCCCAAACATTTTCCAGTTTCCCCCTTCTTTCCCTCCGCTTTCGCTGCTTCCTCGGTCGTTCAGTGGGACGGCAGTTGTGAAACGCAACGGGGCTCGTGCAGAGGAGGATCGTGGCAGCCGTGAGCCGTCGGGTGGATGCGGGCATGAAGTTCAGAGCGGAGAGCGGGCGCGCGAGTCCTGGATCAGGCTGCGAACTTTCGGGCGTTCTTGGACCGAGAAGGGAGAAGGTGGAGCGTCAAGGAAACGGGGGGGGGGGGGGGGAGCCCCCGGGGGCCCCCCCCCCCCCCGCCCAAGGGGCCCCCGGGCGCCCGGGGGGGGGGGGGGGGGGCCCCCCCCCCCGGGGGGGGCGGGGGGGGGGGGGGGGGGGCAAGCTCTCTGCCTTCCTCCCCATCGCCCCCCCCTCCCCCAGGCGGGGCCAGGCCGGGCGCGGCGCCCCCCCCCGCATGAAAAATGCATGGGGACCAGCTGTCTGGGCTCCCCGCGGGCCCCGCCCGCCGCCAATGGCATCCCGGGCGAGGGGGGGTCACCGGGGCGTCCAATGGGAAGCGCCCCCCCCCCCGGCCAGGCGGCCGATAAATAGCGCGCGCCTCCAGGTGCGCCCCCGGTGTCCGCGCGGAGCACCTGCCGGAGGGGCGCGGGGCGGCGGGCGCGATGGAGGCCGCCTCGGGAAGGCCCCGGGGCCGGAGCGCTCGCCCAGCGCCCAGCGCTGCCGGACGGGCGAGCCGCCGGGCGTGAGGAGCAGCAGCCGAGGAGGAGGAGGAGGAGGAGGAGGCGGCGGCGGCGAGCGGAGCGCCGAGGCGGCGGAGGTAAGGCTGGGAGGGCTCTCCATCCCACCGCGGGACGGCTTTTCCCCTTCCTTCCTTCCTTCCTTCCTTCCTCCCTCTTTCTTTCTTTCTTTCTTTCTTTCTTTCTTTCTTTCTTTCTTTCTTTCCTTCTTTCTTTCCTTCCTTCTTTCTTTCCTTCTTTCTTTCTTTCTTTCTTTCTTTCTTTCTTTCCTTCTTTCTTTC
>BLBF01000081.1:1277256-1293763 GCA_015471245.1 Laticauda colubrina
TTCTTTCTTTCTTTCTTTCTTTCTTTCCTTCTTTCTTTCCTTCCTTCCTTCTTTCCTTCCTTCCTTCCTTCCTTCCTTCCTTCCTTCCTTTCTTCTTTCTTTCTTTCTTTCTTTCTTTCTTTCTTTCTTTCTTTCCTTCTTTCTTTCCTTCCTTCCTTCTTTCCTTCCTTCCTTCCTTCCTTCCTTCTTTCTTTCTTTCTTTCTTTCTTTCTTTCTTTCTTTCTTTCTTTCTTTCTTTCTTTCCTTCCTTCTTTCTTTCCTTCTTTCCTTCTTTCTTTCCTTCTTCCCTTCTTTCCCTCGCTTCTCTTTCTCTTCCTCCCTCCCTCCCTCCCTCTTTCCTTCTTACCTTCCTTTCCTTTTCTCCTCGCTCATCTGGAGGTTGCCGCGTGCTGCCCGGCAGGGAAACAGAGGCAGGGCGGGCAGCGGGGAGCCGGCGCGCCCCGCAACAGGCGGAGCAAGAACTTTCCTTCTTCGGTACTTTTGCGAAAGGGAAACCGTCGGGGAAACCTCGCGCTCCGGTTCGGTAAAAACCAAGTGCACCCCCCCCCCCCCAAAAAAAAAAAAAAAAAAAACCCTGCAGGCAAAAAAGCAAACCAATTCGGAATGGAACCAACCCGCTTTCCCCTTTGACACGTGCGAAGGCAGGGAGGGTGGGGGCAACCTCGTTCATTGATCTCGCCGAGGTACTGAATGGAAGGCGGGACTCCCTTAGGATTGAGGTGCGTGGCCGGCTCCCCTTCTTTTCCGGCTTTCTTGCCTCTCTTTTCCTTCCTTCCGTTCCCTTCTCCTTCTTTTCCTTCCCTTCTTCTCTCCCTTCCCTCCTCCTTCTTCTTCCTTCCCTCCCTTTCCTCCTTATTTTCCTTCCTTCCCCTCCCTCCTTCTTCTCCTTCTCTCTCTCTCTCTCTTTCCCTTTCCCTTCCTTTTCTCTGGGGTTGCTAATGAAAGTGTTCTGCACCCGTTTAAGAAAAAAACTGATCCATTAAATGTCCACCCTGCTAATTTACTTCCATGGGCAGACGGAGTGGCGATAAAAAGGTAAGAAAATAAGTTTTAAGAAGAGGCCGCTGCTTGGTTTACTAGAAATTTCCAGGAGAGCAGTTGAATCAGCCAGCAAATCCCCTTTTGGGGGTGGGGTGGGGGGTGGAGGAACCAGGCAATGGGGAAAAGGAACTGGATTGCCAGTGCCCCTTCCTCCAGCAGGTGCAGGAAGAGAATATAGCAGAGCCCTGGCTCTCTGCTAGCTCTCCATTTAACTCTAACAACCCCCACCCCCCCACCCCCCACCCCCCACCCCCGGGAGGATGGAGTGCAGGGGACTTATCAGCTTTCCCCCAACAAGCTCCAGAACTGGGCAAACTCTGCCCTTGGGAGTGCCTTAAAAGCAAAGATGCGGCCAAGGGCTGCCCCGTTTTTGTGCTGAGCAGGATGGCAGCGCAGGTGAGTGAGGGCAGTTCACTAGCCCTAGAGGTCTCCAACCTTGGCGACTGTAAGACTTGTGGATTTCAACTCCCAGAGTTCCTCAGCCAGCTTGTCCACATCCTAGAGTTGCCAAGGCTGGAGACCCCTGCCCTCGAGGCACCTCCACACCCGTTGAGGATCAGGGGGTCTTCAGCCTAACTTAGCCTGGAAGGACGTAAAAATACCAAGGACCAAATTTTCTTGCTTGGTTTCCAGAGAAGGTGGGAATTCTACATTCTGGCAGGTTTACTTTGGCCTCTTCTGTATCTTCTCGGGCCAATGGATGGGGGGGGGGTTGGTTTGCCTTGAGTGAGAGGCCTGGATCTGCTGGCCAGGAGGTCCCTAAATGTCTTTGAAGAGTTGGGGGAAGGGTCTCATTCCTCTGTGGAGGAGATGGGCGACAAGCCCTTTGGGTGCCTCTGGTTCCTGCCCAAAGCAAGATGCCAGGTGGGTGCCACCATTCTCCAGAACCTTCCCCAAGAAGGAAAAAGCAGTCGGAGCAGAGCAAACGGTAGCTAGATTTTTAGTTCTGATTCAAAACTCGGAAGTTGGATTGGGGAATTAATCTTAAATCCAATAGAGTATCTGAGCATTTATTCCCTTTCCTTCTCTTCTACTTCCCTTCCTCCTTCTATTTTCCTTCCCTTCCTCTCCCGCCACCTTCCCTCTTCCCTTTCTCTTCTTTCTCCTTTCCTTTCCTTTCCTTTCCTTTCCCTTTTTTCTTCTATCTCCCTTTCCCTCCCCTTCCCTCTTCCCTTTCTCTTCTTTCTCCTTTCCTTTCCCTTCCCTTTTTCCTTCTATCTCCCTTTTTCTTCTCTTCCCTCTTCCCTTTCTCTTCTTTCTCCTTTCATATCCCTTTTTCCCCTATCTCCCTTTCCCTTTCCTTTCTTTCTTATGGATGAACTTTCACACAGCTAATGATCATTTTCAGACTTTTGTGTATTAAAAACTAAGTCTTGGGGACTAGTAGATATTCCCTTTGGATAGATTTGTATTATAAAATGGCATTTCAGCTCAATTTTTGTGTGTGTTTTATGGAGCTTACTTCTGTCCAAGCTCAATGCCGGTCATTCTCTAACGCCACAAAAGGGAATATCTTCAAATCTATGCCACCATAAATGCAAATTTCCTGGCACCCACATTTGAGCAGTTCTCTCAGCTATTCAGAGGAGTCAAGCATAACTTCTACTTGCCGTTATCCTAATTCATGCTGTAGACCCTTAAACAACCCCTTTCCTTGTTTTGGGGTCTCTGTTCTAGCTCCCCTTTGATCCGTAGCTTCTGTACCACCTGCGCTGCTTTGAAAGCCAAGGCATGCATTGAACCAACCACCGTTCCAAACAAGTGTGGACTCTTAAGGCAGGAAGGGACTTTGGAGGTCATCTAATCCCACCCAAAGGTCTGTTGAGTCTTTTCTCGAAAACCTCCAGGGATGAAGCATCATGTCTTCAAAGAGAGCGACTGTTCCACAATTCAGTGTTTTCCCAGTCATACCTGGGACATCTCTCCCTCCAGTGGTTCTTATCTCGTCCTTGGGGGGCTGTGGAGAATAAATCCCCCCCTCCATTCCTTGGACCAGACCTTCTAGGACTGGAAGACTGATCTCATCTTCGCCTCCTCTTCTTTCCATGGATCAAATCTTTTGCTGTTGTTGTTTGTCATGAAGTCGAGTCCAACCCATCATGTCCCCATGGACAACGTTCCTCCAGGCCTTCCTGTACCTCCACCATCTCACACCAACTGCTTCCATGACTCCATCCAGCCTCCTCCTTCTCTGTTGTCCCTTTCTTCTTCTTTTGCCCTCCATCGGTCCCAGCATTAGGCTGTTCTCCAGGGAGTCCTTCTTCCTTCTCATGAGGTGGCCAAAGTCTTTGAGTTTCATCAAATCTTTATTGTGGCCAAAAACCAACATATTCTTTTACTTGAACACACCAAGTTCTCTTAACTGCTTTTTGTAGGATTTAGTTTCCAAACCTTTTAGTGTCTTTGCCGCTTTTTGCTTCCTAGTTCCTCAGTGTCCTTTTTTGTGTTGTGGCAACCAGATGTGTCCATGCCTCTGTGATTCATCCCAAATCCCAATTTTGACAACTGTCACGTATTTCCGGCTGATGCTGAAATGGTCTTCCAGGAGACCCTGATCCCCCTTAAGGTGGAGATCTGCTAAACTGGTGAGGGCCCAACTTGTACCTGGAGTCTGGTTTTTCCTGCCTATTTCAGTCAAACATCACATTTCTGGAAAGCATTTTGTCAGAGAGGATCCAACATTCAATCCCATCAAGATCCTTTTGAATCCTGAACCCCTTTTTCTGGGGTATTAGCGATGCAGTCCAGTTGCGTGTGTGATCCACAGATCGCATGGCAATCCTTTGTGTTCGCTTGTGTAGCTCGTTTATGAAAATGTTGAAAGGTTGAAAATGTTGAAAAAATGAAAATTTATGAAAAAGGAGAGAAAGAGAAAGAAAGGGAGAGAGAAAGAAAGAGAGAGAAAAAAGAAAGAGAAAGAGAGAGGGAGAAGAAGAAGCAGAGAAAGAGAAAAAAGAGAAGGGGAAAAAGGGAGAGAGAAAGGGAGAGGATGAGAGAAAGAGAGATGGAGAAATGTGATTGTTGGTCAATTCCGGAAGTCAATTCCTGGAGCTCAGAAGACGGGAGGCGAATTGTGGAGCAAGGCCCGCTTAGATGTTTGAGCCTGGAGATGGGGATTTGTCATGGGTGGAGGAAACCAGGATGGGGTCTTCCATTCCAGGAGACACCTGGTCACCATTACCCCCCCTTCCCCACCCCCAGGCTGGCCTTCTCCCTTCCCACCGGCTGCACAAACATGCCCGTCTTTTGTCAACATCTCCGCCTACTAGGCAGCTTCCCTTTCAAGCAACAGTTGGGCCCTAAACAAGCTGTTAAGAGCTCAGCCGCCGCAGGGACCCTCCCAGGAATCACAGCAGCTGTCAGAAGCGCTCCTTACAGGTAGCCCTCGACTTAGAACAGTTTGTTTAGTGATGGTTCAAAGTTACGAATTCATTTAACAACCGTGTTACTAGCTTAACAGCTGCAGTAATTTCCGCAACAACTGTGGGAAGAAAGACCATAAAACGGAGAGGGGGAAAAAATCACTTAACAACTGTCTGGGCTCAACAGTAGAAATTTAGGGCTTGCCGTAAGTTGCGGGCTTCTTGTCCTTTCTTACAATGAACAAGGATGTCCAGCTTGGTCCATTGGCAGCTTATGGGTTGTATCTTCCCCTCCATTCTGTCTCAGAGTCCTTCCGCCCTTTATCTTATATTATCATTAAAATAAAATGGAGACTTTGATGAACCAGGTGGGGTTGTTTCCATCAAGGACAACATCAGCCAGAGCTGCCCCATCTTGGATATTAAGGATGGATGGTGGCTGTTGTTGGGATTTGTTCTGACCCGACCCTGTTACCAGCAGGAAAATATCAAACAAACTCAGTAACTCAAACCCTTCACAGCTTTAATTTACAAATAAACTTCTTTGTAAATAAAAGATGGCTTGAAGCCAATTACCCCAACCAGAAAAGCCTTGACAGAATTCTTCAGATAAGCCAGAGTCTCTACACACAATGCTGGGTCCTTAGAGCATTTTTGCCTTTTGCAAGAGCAAAAACCTTTTGAAACCAGGCTTATATTCCCTGAAGCTCCCTTTACATTGCATATTTACTCCAAAGTTGCCTGTGCTGCTCCAGCGGTTCTCTTCTACGAATCATCCTGTGCTCATGTGCACTTAGCACAGGCTCCTCAGGAACCTTCTCCTCACTGCTGCTGGCTAACCACAACAGGATTAAGCAAAGCTCTATCCTACGCATTGGTAAAAAAAAATCAGTACACCAAATACAAACTAGGCGGATATGACCTCGTTGATGGCCCTCACTCTGTCAAGGACCTCGGAGTATTGATATCTAATGACTGAAGCATCAGAGCTCACTGTAACAGCATTGCCAAAAAGGCATTAAGAGTTGTAAATACAATCTTATGAAGCTTCTC
This sequence comes from Laticauda colubrina, assembly GCA_015471245.1. Taxonomy (NCBI): domain Eukaryota; kingdom Metazoa; phylum Chordata; class Lepidosauria; order Squamata; family Elapidae; genus Laticauda; species Laticauda colubrina. The sequence continues at coordinate 1,282,713 of BLBF01000081.1, forward strand.
CTCCGGAAATATAGAATTGCTAACTAGGGCATACAAAACCTTTGCTAGACCAATACTCGAATAAACTCATCTGTCTGGAATCCGCACTGTATATCGGACATTAATACAATTGAGCAAGTCCAGAAATATTTCACAAGAAGAGTACTACACTCCTCTGCTCCCAATAGAATACCCTATACCACCAGGTTTGAAATTTTGGGCTTGGACAACCTTGAACTGCACTGCCTACAGTTGGACTTAAGCGTAGAACACAAAATTATCTGCTACAATGTCCTACCAGTCAATGACTACTTCAGCTTCAACCATAACAATACAAGAGCACACAACAGATAGTAACGCAATGTAAACCACTCCAAACTTGATTGCAGAAAGTAAAACTTCAGCAAGAGAGTGGTCAATGCCTGGAATGCAATACCTGACTCTGTTGCTACAGCCTCTAACCCCTCACTCCTTTACCCTCAAACTATCCACTATTGACCTCACCCCATTCCTAAGAGATCTGTAAAGGGCTTCCATAAGTACACCATCGTGCCTCCCATCCCTGTCCTATTGTCCCCATTTATGCATACCGATGTTCTGTATTCTTACTCATGTTTATACTTATACCTATTATCTTGTAAGCGATTGGCAAATAAAATAAAATAATATAAAATAAAATAAAATGTTAGAATTCTGGGAGTTGAAGTCCATGCTGCTTAAAATGCCAAGGTTGAGAATCATTGGGTTAGAGATAGAGATTTGGAAGGACAAACCACCACCGCTTCCGTAGGGAATGTTCTGGGGTTTGTGTGTCTTCTGAAGAACATTTTGAAGCATCTCAGCAGGTTTGAAAATTGGGACACCCACCGAGCCAGGTTCCATTTCAGAACTGGTTCTATTTCTTTGTTGAGAGGTGGATCGCAGAGACACAGGGACTCTTACAAAGGCAAAAGATCAACTCTAACTGTGGATATATTTGAGATTGGTATTATTTGTACATGAAATATATGAATAAGCCCTGTTCATCTCAAGGGGTCTTGTGGAGTAAACTGGCATAGGGATGGCCCTGTGACATTGCTTTCAATAGGCACAGGTTTCAATCTGTATTATTATTGCTGCCATGTTGTTTCTCTCGTCCTTTCAGGTAGACGGCCAAAGTGCCCAGATCCATCCAGATTTTCTGCACCCTCCAAATATCTCTAGGTTGCCTCCCACAATTTCATGAGAGCGAACTGCGTGGAAATTTGAGGTGGATTCCGAAGTCCATCCTGCCTATCCTCCTGTAGGGATTATCCAAAGCCCTTCCCTTCCCTTCTCCTCTCTCTTCGCCCCACAACCGGGCTTTCCTGTGGTCTTCTCAGCTGCGATGCTCAATTCAGACCAGACCGAGATTGATCTCCAGCCCACCCATTCCGAGACGGAGTCGGTCTTCAGCGACTGTGGGGGTGGCCGTGGGGGACCTGTAGAAGATGCTGGGTCCCTCAGTCTGTGTGGCCAGTCCCGGGGACCCGACTCCAGCGAACACATGAAGAAGGACCTTCAGCACCTCAGCCGTGAGGAACGACGGCGTCGCCGGCGAGCCACGGCTAAGTATCGGACGGCCCATGCCACGCGGGAGAGGATCCGCGTCGAGGCCTTCAACATGGCCTTTGCCGAACTCCGGAAGCTCTTGCCCACTCTTCCTCCAGATAAGAAGCTGTCCAAAATTGAGATTCTGAGGCTGGCCATCTGCTACATCTCGTATCTGAACCACGTCCTGGATGTCTGAGTCTCAGGCGCCATGAGGGCCTGGCCTGCCAGTGTGACCCACATTGTCAAGAGTAAATCATGAATGTTTGGTCTACAGACAAACATCTAGAGAACCCAGTTCTGGCTCTCTCTTCGGTCATTTCTGCCTTTCCATTCCCAGCTACTAAAATGGCGATTCTCATAAGTGCTGGAGTGATCCTAACTCAACCACTCAGCCATGGACCTTCTCCTTCTGGTTGAGAAGAACCTGCCCAGAATTCTATAGTTCCACCATGAGCTTGAAGGGAGATGAGACTTTGGTTCTCTTTCAGCCCAGAAACCTGTAATCAAGAACCTCACATTGTCATTCCCTCAACATGCTTGGTTGGGAAGCATCTCCCCATGGGTTCTACACATTTGGAGTCCATCTCCAGTGTGTTGAAATGCAGTCTAAATGACCTTCTGTCATTGTGCGCATATCTTTAATACTTGAACATAATAATGTGGAAATTAGCAAGGGATTGGAGAGTCCAGGATTCTAAAGAGAAGCTTCCTTCATCTCTGAGATCAACATTTTCCAACCTTCCTCACTTGAAGATGGGTGGACTTTAACTCCCAGAGTTGAAGTCTTCAATTCTCTCTTCAATTCGGGGAGTTGAAGTCCACCCATCTTCAAGCTAGCAGGGTTGGGAAACTGTTCCTAGATGGTGGATTTAGTTATTAGAAGCACTGGGTTGTTAAAAATAGTTCACTTGGAGGTCAAAGAAACCAACACAGACAAAGCACAAGACTTCATTATTGCAGGTCTACTAATCATGGCACAGATCTCTTATGTGCAATACGTTAGTTTTTAAATTGCCACAAGGGTCTTTGGTCCAGTGGTGGGCTGTAAATTTTTCAACAACTGGTTCTCGGGCTGGTTATTTGACTTTGTGGGTGATGTCACTCATCACACCCAGTCCTGCCTGCCGGCCACTCGCCTCAAAGGAAGAGGTTAGATTCAGCCAGTTGGGACTAATCTCACCACAGGCTGGGCCTGTCCCACCCATTTTTCAGCCTGTTTTGGGGCCTTTTGGGGGACATTTTCAGTCCATTTTGGGGGCAATCTCAGGCTGCTTTTTGGGTGGTTTGGGGGCCATTTTAGGCTGCTTTTGGGCTATTTTTCAGGGGAAAATGTCTTAAAATGGCCTGAAAATGGCCTTAAAAAGAGGCCAAAAATCAGGTGGGGCTGGGGCCAACCAGTGGTGGGATTTGCCAGTTTGCTGAACTGCGCCTAATCTTAACTACCGGTTCACGAGAACTGGTGTGAACCGGCAGCAGCCTTCCTCTGCTTTGGTCTTTTTAACAACGCAGCACACATACATACTTCGTGCTGCTAGATTTGGATCCTCCTGCCTCAATCTGAGGTGACCCCTTTGCTCATTTAGTGCAGGTGGCCTGTTGCGAGGTGTGTGGGTGTGGAAGATGGGGGAGGCTTTCCCAGCCCTAAGAGCAGAGGTCCCCAAACTTGGCAACTTTAAGACTTGTGGACTTCGTAGCTGGTTGGAGAATTCTGGGAGTTGAAGTCCACAAGCCTTAAAGTTGCCAAGTTTGGGGACCTCTGCCTAAGAGGTTGAAGGTCTTCTGCCTGCAAGTCCAGGTAGTCCTTGACTTACAACCATTCACTTAGCAGCTGTTTGACTTTCCTGAAATACAGTGATTTAATGACTTGTCCTCTCATTTACGACCGTTAGAGGATTCCCCTTAGTCATGTGTGACTGACTCTGGATGCATGTATTTATGATGGCTACAGCATCCTGGGGTCACAACAGGCTTCCAATAAGTAAAGTCAATAGGGGATGCACTTAATGACCTCACAATTCACTTTACAACTGCAGTGACTTGCTAAAGAACCTTTGCAAAAAAAGAAAGGTTGTGAAATCAGGTACAACTCACTGGTGGTGCCATCTTGCTTAACAACAGAAATTCTGGCTGCAACTGTGATTGTAAGTTGAGGACTATGAGTGGCTGAAACTCCTCAAAAGTTACAAATTTCTCCAAGAGATTGTAGGTCGGTACAGGGAGTAAGAAAGGAAGGAAGCTTAGATGAGGATAAACTCTGATTTGCTTTCATTTAAACTTAATTTCTGTTCAAGCAACTAATTTCAGGTGAGGCGCTTCCTCTCTGTTTAAGAACTTCCACCATTGCTTGTATTATTCGTGGTAGTTCAGAAGTCCCAAGGGGGCTGAGAGGTGCCCCATCCCGATCCTGCAAACCCCCCAAAAAACACCCTGGCCTTCATCCCACTGCTGAAATCATGGCAGTCCCACTGTGAAGCCGGATTAGTCGTTCCAGGCTGCACAACGGAGTCCACCTTCTTGACTTCAAGTCCCACCCTCTATTTATGTATTTATTTGATGTATTTATTTTTTTCGAGATGTTATTTATTTGCAGTGTTGATGCACTTTGGTTTGGGGAAGAAGAATTCAGGAGGGTGGGAAAAGGAAATAAAAACATATCCTTCTGTACGTGTGCATTTTCGTGTATGTCTCTTATTTGGTGAGCGCAGAGCAGATTTGATTGCTAATTTATTATTTATTTTGTAAGCTGGGCGGGCAAAATATTAAACTCTTCCATGCAGACGAGCCTAATTTGATCGCTAAAGGGATGGGCAGCGAGAGACAACGCAAGCCCCCTCCCCAGTTTTCTCCCCCCTCCTTAAAAATCCCTCCACCCACTTTATTTGTGGCGCTGGGTGGCAGCTGGTAATTTCCTGAGCAGTAATGGATAGTCACACGCCCATTACGAGCGGCCTAATCAAATCTTGCACTCCAAAGCGTGAAGAAATCGCAGGGGTGGAAAAATAGGGCTGGAGGAGGCCTTTTGCCACTCTGCCAGTCTCCGTCAAGCCAGGAGTGAGCTTCTTCTCTGCCCAGGTCTGTCCTGAAGTTACCTGGGCTGGTTCCGTCCTTAAACACAATGAGATCTTATTGTATGTAACCAAGGTACCACCGAAGGACATCATTGCACTGTTATTCCCCAGAACCAGTGTGTTCTGACCCAGCTCCCCAAAAACTCTAAAGTTAACTCAAAAGATTCCTTTATTAGGAGCACCAGCAGCCACGGCAAAAAGTTTTTCTCTCAATGCTGGCTAACAAGTCCATCCAGCCAGAAGATGAATAGTTGTCTGCCACACCGATTCATCTCTGCCCCCCTGGCTTTTATTCCCAGAGTGAGGGTGGGGCTTTGCTAGCAGCGGTGGCTCTTCTGGCCCAAGAACCAGCCCATAGATTTCCACTGCTCTCCTCTCCTCTGCCTTCTGTGCATCTGTTCGTCAGGCATGGCCCCGGCTGTTCCTCCTCTTCCTCATCAGCCACCTCCAGACCTGGGGGCTGTTGACTCTCCATCTGAAGGCTGACGGATGGTCCAGGCTCCACCTCTCTCTCTCTCTGCCAGCTCCATTCCCTCTTCCCTCTCAGTGCTCTCAGATTGCCCTGATGCTGACCCTGCCTCCCACCCCTCCTCCTCCTCCTCCTCTGATTCTGGGGAATTCGGGGAGTTGAAGTCCATACATCTTAAAGATGTCAAGGTTGAGAAACACTGAGGAAAATCTTCTTGAAGAGTCTTCCTTTTGGCAACAGTATTTAACACACCTTGCTTTGTATCTGGATCTTGATTTCCAGGTGCCATAGGATGACAATGTCCCTAATGCACAGCCAGTCCAAAATTGGGAGGGTACCTGGTTGAGAAAAAGGCATGTTAAGACTGCAGTGGTTCCCCAAGGCATGAGACTGACCCTGCTTTAGACATAATGCAAAGCCTCGATTTGTTGAATCAGATTTATGGAATGAACGTCAAGAAATGAAGCCATGATACGGCCTACAGACCATGATTGCTGCAATATAGAACCTGCCAGGTTCCAGATCACCAAATACCATGAGGACGCAGCATAGGAACCCCACTATAGTGTTGTTAGAGGTCATGTGATAGCTACAGGTTTGTCTGTTGGAAGAGTAACTGGTCATACATCTGAATGTACAATGGGAGAAGAGGCCACATAGAATAAATCAGAATTTGGATCGCAAGAACCTTTCCAAGAAAACTTACCTCCTTTTTCCTCACAGCTCCTGAGTGCCCAGTGAGAATTTTCTTCCATTTGTTTTTGCCATTCACACACACAGCTCCTTTCTTTCCAGGTCATTGGACACATCTATATATGTGTCTTGGAGATGTTTCATTACCAAACTAGGTAACATCATCTGTGCAACTGATGATGTTACCTACTTCAGTAATGAAACATCTGCAAGAAAACAATCAAGCTCGGAGAGCAGCAGAACCCAACAGTCCTCCTCCTCCTCTTCTCTCTACTCTCTTCCAACACTGATGATGCTACAAAGTTGGGTAATGCAACCTCTGCAAGAAAACCAGAGAGAACCAAGGAGCCACAGTCCTCCTCTCCACAAACCCTCCTCCCTTCCAGCAGTGGTGATGTTACATAGTTGGGTAAAGAAATGTCCACAAGAAGGCCAGTCATCTCAGAGAGCACCAAAGGCCCCCAGTGCTCCTCCTCCTCCATTTCGTAAACCCCCCTTCCTTCCGGCACTGCTGATGTTACCTAACGGGTCATGAAACATCTGCAAGAAAACAATCAAGCTTGGAGAGCTCCAAGGACCCTACAGACAGAATCTTGCCAGACTAAACCTTTATTTTTCTTACCCTAACAGATGTACCCTTGGATATTCTAAGGTAATGGTGGCTAACCTTTGGGGGCTCCTAAAAATTGTGCTTGTGTGCGCTCACATGCCAGCACCCAGAAGGCAATGCACGTGCCCCTCCATGCCCCCATGCATGCGCGCACAATTCCCCCCGCCGCCCCCTTACCTGCACCACACCTCCCAGCTGATTTTCAGCCCCCAGAGGCTTGAGGGGCTTTGCAGGCTGAAAAATAGGCCCCTTTCGTCACTTCCGGTATTCCAAGAAGTGATGAGATGGGCCTGTTTTTCGGCCTTCAAAGGCTGCAGAAGCCTCTGGGGGGCCAAAAAAGGCTGAAAATCAGCTGTGAGGGCCAAGCATGTGCAGTGAGGTAACTTTGCCTGAGGCTCGCATGCCGGCACATATAGCTTTGCGTGCCACCTGTGGCATGTGTGCCATGGGTTTGCCATCATAGTTCTAAGCAGTATCCCAACTTTCCTCTCCTGTCTTTGATTCAACTCTGGACTAGGCTGCTTCTTGTCTCTGTTCCCCCTCCTTTCAAATGTACTCCCTACTTCCTGGGAAGCTACTCATTCACTATAGTTCATCTCTCTCTCTCTCTCTCTCTCTCACACACACACACACACACACACACTCACACCTCCATGGGTGCTATCTTTCACAGTTTGGTTCCTGCAAAGGCCATAAGAAGTGCAGTTCAGCCCCAGAGATAAACCCAAGGGAATTGCTTTTTTTCCTGCCACAAACCACACCGCTGGCAGGGTTGTGGGTCTGCTACCATTCCTTGGCACCGTTGGGAAACTCTTGTGAAGAACGGCTCTCTTGTCATCTTGTCCTTCTGTTGCTAAGCCTGTTGTGGAACACCTTGCCATCAGAAATTGTGGATGCTCCGTCACTGGAGGTTTTTAAGAACAGACTAGAGACAGTCACTTGTCTGAGAAGGTATAAAAAAGAGGTTGAAACTCTGGAAAGAGGGCAGAGAAGAGCAACCAGGATGATGAGGGGACTGGAGGCTAAAACATACGATGAACGGTTGCAGGAACTGAGCTTGGCGAGTCTAGGGAAGAGAAGGACCAGGGGAGACAGGAGAGCAGCCTCCCAGTATTGGAGGGGCTGCCCAGAGAGGAGGAAGGGGTCAAGCTATTCTTCAAAGCAGGGGTCACCAAAGACCACCAAACTCATAATTTTAAATCCCCCAGACCAGAGACCTCAGAAAACCCCCAAAAAAATCTGCAGGAAAATTCCCCACCCCATTTTCCTACCGATCCATCATTCTTTATTTGGGATTGCAGGATATTGTCTCCAGCTCTGTTCTTGGGGGGGTGGGGGAGAGAGACTTTTGGCTTCATGCAAGGAAAGCAGCAGAAGCAGCAAAAGTCTTCCTTTCTCTCCCCCAAACTCCGCCAGAAATGAGTCTTTGCCGGTGCAGCCTCTTGGTGCAAGAGGCCTTGCAGGGTCCCAAAGACTCATTTCGGGCAGAGTTTGGGGGAGAGAAAGGAAGACTTTTGCTGCTTTCCTTGCGTGCAGCTAAAAGCAGGAGAAGACAGAAGTGGAGAGAAGCAGCCCAGTGGCCAGGCGAGGTTGGACTAGATGACCTGCAAGGTCCCTTCCAACTCTGTTAATCTGTTAAATCAGGAAATCCGGGCAGTTCAAATGAGTCAATGGAACTCAAGGTGATCTCTTGTGGGCACGAAGAGACTCAAGACTGATGGTGTGTTTGACCGCTCCCTCTGCCTCTGTCTGGTCATCTGGTTACCTACAAGTGGACTTCAACTCCCAGAATTCCACAGCCAGCATGATTTAAGATGGATGGCACTTCAACTCCATGCTGACCAGGGAATTCTGGGAGCTTGAAGTCTTCACATTTGAAAAACAATGGTGTCAATTCATTGGGCTCATCAGAAAAGGAGATCAAAAGAGAGGCATAACCCAGGAATGTGCCAGAAAGGGTGGCGGCAGCCGCTTGGCAGGCACCCCAGAGAAGCCTTCACCACGAGCTGCATAGGATGCTGTCTCTGCTTCCTCGCTAGAGACGTTCGGCAACCAGGTGGTGCCAAGGACGGAGCCCCGATTAAAAGACCCTCTTGAAGGCTGTGCATTTTGCATGAGTTTTATTCCCCCCTCCATCCCTCTGCCCCCAGGAGGATCCCCCACCCTCTTCCACAGCCCCCTCCTGGCAACCCTGACCATCTCAAAGGGCCAAAGGCTGCAATGCTTTTGATTCTCGGCCATGGCAACAGCTGCGTCCTTGCTTATGACGGATGGGGATGGTAGTTCTGGGGGGAGGGGGCCCCAGGGGACATGCCTGGACACACTTTAATGAAAGGGAGGAGGCCAGGCCTTCCTTCCTCCTGGCTGCTCCTGAGCTGAAGGCACATGTGTCAGACTGAGGCTGCCCATCCGATCTGCTGGTGGATCTGGCCAAAATGGTGGGCACAGGGTGGCTGAGGGAGTTATAGCAAGAGAATGTAGACTTATATATCCCTTCATGGTGCTTGACAGCCCTCTCTAAGCCCCCAACAATCTGGGTCCTCATTTTACCCCGCTTGGAAGGATGGAAGGCTGAGTCAACCTTGAGCTGGTTAGTATCGAACTGCTGGCAGTGGACAGAGTTAGCAATACTGCATTCTAGCTAGTGTGCACGATGGATGGGATGGGATGGAAGGAAGGAAGGGCAGTAGCATTTAGACTTATATACCGCTTCACAGTGATTTCCAGATCTCTCTAAGGGGTTTACAGAGTCAGCCTCTTGCCCCCCAACAATCTGGGTCCTCATTTTACCCCCCTCGGAAGGAGGGAAGGCTGAGTCAACCTGGAGCCTGGTGGGATTCAAACTGCCAAAAAGGTGTTTTCGTTCACCCATCAAATCCTTCCCAAGGAGTTGGGATAGGCAGATGGGAATCTTTGATGGTGTTTACAAGTATTGTTGCAGGATGTCAACTATTCTAAATAAAGCTGCCTTTCGCAATTGACTGATTAATGAATTTGTCAGTGAAGATAGTGTTCAAGTGGTGCTCCAGATGCGGTGAGATTGCACACCTACAACCTTTGCTTTATTTTGCCACAGTCATTCCATTCCTGTTTGGAAGTCTTTGTCCTTATGATTCATTTCATATGCCAGGATAATAATGTGATGTTTTACAGGGAACCATCTCTGGTGGTATCAATGGGGGCCGAGTAACCAATGAGGTCAACCTGCCTTTCTCCAGGTCAGTGGGATTTAAAAAACCTTGAAGGTGGGGATTACTCCACCCCAACTTAATCCAATGCACCAGGGATCCAATTTGGGGGGTTTATCCACTTTCATACATGTTTTTTTTTTTTTTTGCCAGGGATGATGTTGTAAAGCTGGGCTGCCCAATTGATCCGCCTGGCTGTTCTGGAGAACCAGCCATCACTTTTTAAAAACATTTTTTTAATTGAGTATACACATTAAAAACATTGAATGTACATTTCTGTCAATAAATATTGCATTTAGAAAAATAAAAATATGCACACACACACAGATTTAAACTGTGATTTTTTAGTTCTTTCTCATTATTCCTCGAATAGGAGGTCCCCACATCTTCCCTATTTCACCTTTCAGTCTTATTTCAATTTTATGAACTCCCTTTCACGTCCTTCCAATAATAGAATGTATTCCATATTTTATGGTATTCTGACTCATCTTGCTCCTTCAATTCTAAAGTCAACCTATCCATTTCGGCGCATTGTAATATCTTATCAATCGTAATTTCCTCCTAGAGATTTTTCTTGCTTTCCAATTTTGGGCAAATATAATTCTTGCTGCCATGATTACATGTATTATATTAAATTATATTAATTTAGCTTTGCTAAATTTCTCTTCCATTATTCCCAGTAAGAACATCTCAGAAGCTGCTTGATGAGCAAAAGAGGTTTTCAAGAAGTGGGGGGGGGGGGCAACGTGCTAGTCTACAGACCCCTCACATCCCGGACAGAAACTGTTTCAACTCCCACCCTCAAAATGACGCTATAGAGCCCTGCACACCACAACAGTTAGACACAAAGATGGTTTTTCCCCCAACTCTATCACTCTGCTAAACAACTAATTCCCTGCATACTGTCCAACTATTTACAAAGTCTGCACTACTATTACTATTAATCTTTTCATCCCTCCTTATTACCTACCTCCTCCCACCTGTGACTGTATGACTGTAACTTTGTCGCTTGTATCCTTATTATTTATGTTGACTGTTTCCTAGGATGATTTGATTGCTTATTGTGCCCTCTGACTATTATTAAGCGTCGTACCTTATGGTTCTTGACTCTTGACGGATGTCTCTTTTCTTTTATGTGCACTGAGACATTTTGCACCAAAGACAAATTCCTTGTGTGTCCAACTACACTTGGCCAATAAAGAGATTCTGTTCTGTTCTGTTCTATTTTAATTCTATTCTATTATTTTCTTTTTTATTCTATTCTATTTTCTATTCTATTCTATATTTGTTCTGTTCTGTCCTACCCTGTCCTATCCTATCCTATCCTATGCTATGCTATTCCTTCATTCCAATATCTAATTCTATTCTATTCCATTCCATTATAATCTATTCTTTTTCTATTCTATTCTGTTCTGTTCTGTTCTGTTCCTATTCCTATTCTATTCCTTCCATTATCTATTCTATCCCATTCC
>BLBF01000081.1:1293773-1305661 GCA_015471245.1 Laticauda colubrina
TTCTATTCCTTCCATTATCTATTCTATCCCATTCCATCCAATTTTCTGTTCTGTTCTGTTCTGTATCTGCACCCCTCAAAGCACCCTGCCCTTTCCTAGAAAGACAGCCTGCCCCCTCCCTCAAATGCCCTGCTACTGCTGCAAAATCCACGCTCTCCATTTGGACAACCTCCTGGGGACACAGCGGATCGATCCCCATTCCTCCTCCTCCTCCTCCTCCTCCTCCTCCTCCTCCTCCTCCTCCTCCTCCTCCTCCTCCTCCTCCTCCACCCCCCTGGAAAGGGCTCCCGGGACCAGCCAGAAGGCCAATTCCAGGCTGCGGCAGCCTCTCCTTCTGCTGCTTGGCGCCCCTCACTGTCTCCCACCCCCCTCAGGCCGTCTGCGTCTGCGTGTGTTTGCAAGGAGGGAGCAGACCGATTAATCAGGGGGTGGGGTTGGAAAGTGTGAACATGCTGTCGCTTTCCCCAGCCCGTCTGTGGTGCCCATTGTGACAGGGCCGTCCATCGTCCCGCGACATATGGAGGACATTGTGATCCTGCCCGGTGGCAACCCACTTCCTGGGAGGCGACAGCTTGGGCGCCTCCATCCCCATCCAACCTGGCTCCTTTTGTGCTTTAAGTGGCCTTTGCAGACGGACACCAAACAAGCTGCTTTCGGCAGCTCTCTCTCGGCCAGCGGAAAATCCCTGGATCTCCGTTGGGGGGAAAATAAAATGTGCACTCCTTGTTTTGTTCCTCTAATAGGGCAGCTGCCTCAACCTGGCCACGGGAGAGAGTAGCGAGAGGTCGGTGGGGTCAAAAGTCAGGGAAACAGGCTGGGGCAGATGCCAGGTTGCCAGGTTTCTGGGCTCAGTATCAGTCAAGTTGGATGATGCTCTTGTTGAGCTGACCTATTGTACTAACAACAGGTGTTACGTTGACCTTTATGAGAACCGGGGCACAGCACAGAGAAAGGGTTGCTGGGAATAAAGTGATTCTCCACTTGCCCCACCTTGAGGGTGGGATGCAGAGGTGGGATTCAGCTGGTTCTGACCGGTTCTGGGGAACCGATAGCGGAAATTTTGAGTAGTTTGGAGAACTCACCTCTGACTGGCCCCGCCAACCCCATCTCTTCTTCACCTCCCATTGAGTCCCAGCTGATTGGCTGGGTCTCCTTGGGTTGCCCTGCACAGGAGAACGGAGCTGGAAAGCAGGTCAGTGGGATGGGAAGGGAAGGTTTTTTTTTTGCAAGAACCTTCCCCTGCCACGCCCAACAAGCCACAGAACCGAGAGTAAAAAAAATTGAATCCCATCACTGGTGGTGTGCAAGCAAAGCCCTCAAAGTTTGGGAGACAGCCCCCCACCCCCTTTGCTAAGAAGCCATGACAAGACATGATGTCACACTCCGAGACCAGACATCATGGGTAAAATTTCAAACAGGTGGACTTCAACCCCCAGCATTCCTTAGCCAGCTTTGCTGGCTGGGGAATTCTGGGAGTTGAAGTCCAGCTGCCTTAAAAACACTCTTCTGCAAGGCCAGAACCAAAGACGACAAAGCTTCCCAGATGTGTTTCTAGCCATCATCTTTACTAACGAAAGAGATTCAGGAAAAGAAAGACGCCTGGTTCAGGCCTCTGGTTTTTTTTTCTCAGGGGGGTGGTGGGGAGGGGGCTGCTCAGCGTTTCCTTTCTTTGCTTGTCGAGGGCTTCCGGCTGCTGCGAGAACTCTTGGGCGCTTTCTGGCTGCTGCCCGAGAAGGAGCCCATGAAGGACGAGATCCTCCGGGAAGCCTGGCTCACAACTGGCGAGAAAGCCAAGAGGAGAGACACAAGAGGAGATTTGGAGGAGCTCCGGATGGCGAACTGTGGGCTCCGGGGGGGCTTGGCTGTTTTTTTGCAGGCCTTTCATGGCCCAACGAGGGAACCTCGGGGGGGGGGGGGGTTCATGGGGGCAGGAGGAGGAGGAGGAAGAGGAGGAGGAGGAAGATTGTAGGCACCTGTGAGCTCTCTGGGCTTGGCTGTTTTCTTGCGGGCCTTTCATGGCCCAGCGAGGGAACATCATCAGTGCTAGAAGGGAGTGATGTTTGTGGGGAGGAGGAGAAGGAGGAGGAGGAAGAGGAGGAGGAGGAGGAAGATTGTGGACTCCTTGGTATTCTTTGAGTTTAGCTGTTTTCTTGCAAGCCTTTCATGACCCAACTATGCAACATCATCAGTGCTAGAAGGGAGTGATGTTTGTGGGGAGGAAGAGAAGGAGGAGGAGGAAGAGGAGGAGGAGGAGGAAGATTGTGGACTCCTTGGTACTCTTTGAGTTTAGCTGTTTTCTTGCAAGCCTTTCATGACCCAACTATGCAACATCATCAGTGCTAGAAGGAGGGGGAGGTTCATGGGGGGAGGAGGAGGAGGACCAAGAGGAGGAAAATTGTAGGCATCTTTGAGTTTTCTGGGTTTGGCTGTTTTCTTGCAGATGTTTCATGATCCAACGAGGAAACACCAACACTTCCAAAAGATGATGGAAGGGAGTGAGGTTTGTGGAGAGGAGGAGGAGGATTGTGGGCCTCTTGGTATTCCCTGAGCTTGGTTGTTTTGTTGCAGACGTTTCATTACCAGACTAGAGAACGCCTTCAGTGCTAGAAAGGAGTGGGGTTTGAAGAGAGTAAGAGTAAGAGGACGACTGTGCTATCCTTGGTGCAAAGTGGAGTGGAGTGAAGGAGGAGGAGGAAAGCACTCTGGGGGTCTTGGGGCTCTCTGAGCTTGGTGATTTTCTTGCAGACATTTTGTGACCCAACTAGGTAACACCTTCACTGTTCAAAGGGAGTGGAGTTTGCTCCCTGTTTATATCCAGCAGTTTGGCCCTGCCAGTCTTAGTGGGGTGTGGTTCCTTGATTGGTGTAGTGGACTCTCCTCTCTGAGCAGAGGGCTGGACTAGAAGACCTCCAAGGCCCCTTCCAACTTGGTTGTTCTACGATCCTGAGTTCGGGAGCCTCGCTTACCTCGCTTGGACGAATGGCTTCGGCGAGATCGACTCGACTTGCTTCGGGTTTTGCTTTTTCTGCAAGAGAAGGAATGGTTTCGATCAGAATGGCCACCCGTCTCGAGGGACTGTTCCTGGGCTGGCCCACTCCGCCCATTTGCCCACCGTGCCCTTCTGCCCTTCATCGTGTCCTTGAGACACACACAGGTGGGGGGAAAAAGCGGTGGAGGCTCATTTGTGGAGTCAGGTAGAGAAAACTAATGGGTGGTGGAAGACTTTGCCGAAATAGGGAAGGTTGGTGGTTTGAATTCTGAGTTGAAAGCTGATTCTTGAAGGTGGGGAAGAACAGGAATAATTGGAAATAAAAGCAGGCAGAGAATAAGTAGAATGCAACGCAAAAGTTTCAACTTTGCTCAGGGAGTAAGAGAAGGACGGGGGGTGTGTGTGTCCATGACGGTTCAGTGTAGTGATGAATAAAGATATAAGCTGTCAACACATAAAATATTTCTATGTCCTTTTTAGAGTTGCCAACTGAAAGGGAGGGGGGAGCAGTGGGGCATCTTGCAAACTGAAACTGCATTCCATAAATGTTTTCAAAGATAGTAACTAGGTGACTGAAGTTTCTGCTGGCTGGAGAGCCTGATTGATGACTCTGGGCTATGGACGTGTCCCACTGGAGAATATGAATTATGACACACTCAGGGGGTGGGGGAAAACCAGGGTCAAGGGTGACAGTGAATTATATGACTCAGTGCCGGACATATTAACTCCCAATCAATCCTTTTGAAGTTTTGGAAGTTTGGCTTGAGACTCATGATGAAAATGGGGTTAAGTGCCATAATCCTGACTTAAGGCACTTAAGGTTGCTCAACTTCAACCACAAGGGATGTGGACTTCAATTCCCAGAATTCCCCAGCTAAGTGACATCATCAGTGCTAGAAGGGAGTGGGATATCCGGAGAGAAGGAAGAAGAGGAAGGGAGGAAGAGGAGAAGGACTGTAGGGTCCTAGATGCTCTCTGAACCTGGCTGTTTTCTTGCCGACGTTTCATTACCCAACTAGGAAGCATCATCAATGCTATTGCGTGTGGGAATTTGCTGCCTGTTTATGTACAGTAGTTTGCCCTGCCAGTATTGGGGGGGGGGTGTTTCGTGTTTCTCCTTGGGGGTTCCTTGATTGGAGTATTATTTTCCCACAGAATTGTTTGTCTCGTGTTAATCCCTGCATGCCTGTTGAAGGCGATGTTTTCTGGCCTGATGCTGTTACCTAGCTGGGTTATGAAACAACTGCAGAAAAACAGCCAAGTGTCAACTCATAAAACATTCTTATGCCTGTTTTAGTAGTTGCCATTAAAAGGGGGGGGGGAGGAGGGAAGTTTGGAGGAACAGAGCAGCAGTTTGGAAGCAAAAGTACATTCCAACTCTTATCTTTAAAAGTTGTAACTAAGCTACCAGAGCTTTTGCCCTCAAATATATTTACTTGGAGAACATGATTGATGACACCCAGCAAATGAAGGTGCTCAACTGGAGAATCGGATTTATGACACACCCGGGCGGGGGGGGGGAAGCAGGGTCACAGGGAACTGTCAATCATGTAGGCCAGAGTTGGCTTCATATAGGGCAGGACCAGTATGTTGCCTCTAATGAATCTTTTGGATTTTTTTGAAGTTTGACTCAAGAATCAGGATTTCATTAGGGCGATTGCTGGAATCCTGACACCAAGCTCAGCGTGCCCCATGGACCCCCCCCACACACACACACACATGACCCTGCTCTGGCAGTTCCCATGAGGTACCTTTGGCCTCCTGCCCCATGGACCACCTCCTGGGTCTCCTTCTGAGCATCTCTGGTCTCGAATCTGCTGATGGGCGACAGGGCCAAGGGGCTCTCCTTCTTCCTTTCCAGGGGAACCCCCCAGGGCTCCTCCATGGAGCTGTGGACCTCCAGTGGAGGGAAAGGGTTCCCCAGCCTCTCTTGGAGGGCCACCAAGGTCGGGGTGGGGCTGGTGGAGACGCTGGGAGTGTCCATGAAGTCCATGGTGTTGGTGGGACTTTCCAGGATCTCCTCCTGCAGGGTGCTCAGCACTTCTGCGATGGAGATCTCCCTCTCCTCCGAGGCCTGGGTGGCAGAACTCTGTGGGGGCAGAAGAAAAGTGATGTGGGGTGGGGTGGGGTGGGGTAGGAGAACCCTCTCCCCAAGAGGGCTGCTCCCTCCCTCCAGTTCTCTGGGTGTGGCTAGGTGGGCACAGCCATGTGACTGGGTGGGCATGGCTTCTTCTTTTTTGCAGCATCCTCCCTGTTTTGGGTCCTCCTGGGCCCCATGGAAGCCTCCGGGGGGGGTGGCGTTTTTGCTCCTAGGAAACTTCCCTAGGAAGGAAAAAAAAGAGCAAGGGTGGGAGTGCACTGCCCCCTGCACCCCTTTTTTGCCTCCTGGGCCTCAGGGAGGCCTCCTGGATGAAGCAGTAAGACATCGGGGGGGATCCCAGGCAGGGGTGGGATTCAAATTTCTTAACAACCAGTTCTGTGGGCATGGCCTTATTTGTGGATGTGGCTTGGTGGTCACATGATTGGCTGGGTGTGGCTTGTTGGGTGGGCGTGACTTCTATGTAAATATTGTAAATATTTATGTTACTATTTATTATTAAATAGTTTAATTATTAAATGTAATTTTTTATTAAAAAAGAGCAACTTTAACCCAAAATCAGGCAAAGCAGGCAGACAGATTGAATTGCTCACACAGAATCACAGATTCACTCAGAGATCTACCTTTCCGCAATCTGTTGCCTGAGCCTGCACTGAAAAATAGAAGCTTCAGTCCTAAGGAAGGTTCAGCTCTGCTTTTAGATTAGCCAGAAAGCAAGAAATCCAATAATTTCCAGCTTTCCAGTTAATCTAAATCTCCTGGCACAGCAGAGCAGCTGATGGGTTTTTTTTTTGGGGGGGGGGGAGGAAAGGAAAAATAGCAACTTACCAAAGGCAGGCAAGTTGGATGGCTCGCATGCCAGGTAAGGAGTGAGTGGGCAGGGAGGGGAGGGGAGGGGAGGGGAGGGGCCAGCCACGGGCGCGATTTTCCGGTTCTCTGAACTGTGCAGAATCATAACAGCAGGTTCTATAGAACCTGACTGACCAGGTAGAATCCCACCCGTGATCCCGGCACAGCTGATCATCAGAAGAGCTGAATGTTGGGAGGGAAAAAAAGAAAAGAAATACCTTAAGTCGTGGCCGGGCTGGTCAGCGATGTCGCGCATGCGTGCTAAGGACTGACTGGGCGGAGAGGGGTGGACCCAGCCATTCCATGTTATGGCGTCATGACATCCGGTTCTATAGAACCGGTCCGAACCGGTGGAGTCCCACCCCTGCCTCCAGATCTCCCCAAAATCCAACTCACGGTGGTTGCTTGGGGGGCTAAATCCCCAGACTTCCATGGGTCTTGGCGCCACTTATCCTGGTGAATGTCCGAGGGGGGCCGAAGGAGATGGACGACCTTGACCCACAAGTCAAAGTTGTCCTTCTGGTTGTCTGCTGGGGGGCAAAGTTGGAGGTAGAAGGTGCGGCCCGTCACCATCTTGAATCGCAGCTGCTTCTTCTCCTGGTCATGGATGGTGATCTTGACGAAGCACAGCGGAAGGAGCCTGAGGGGTGAGGGAAGACTGTGGGGAGGGGCTCATGCAACAGAGGGGAGGGGGCTTGCCCTGGGCTGCCTCCCTCCTGATTTATTTGCTGGGGTTTAGATGCTGCTGTCCAGAGGGAAGCGAATCTTGGCAACTCAGGATTGGACTCTTGGGGGCCTTGATGATCTCTGAGCTGGGCTCTTTTCCTGCAGACGTTTCATGACCTATCTAGGGAATATCATCAATGCTCCAAGAGAAAGAGTTTGCAGAGAGGTGGTGGTGGAGGAAGGGGGGAGGAGCAGGAAGAGGAGGGGAGGTAGGGGAGGAGGAAGAGGAGGGCGGCAAGTGTGAGATCCAGGTTGCTCTCTGAGCTTAGCGGTTTTCTTGAAAGCATCATCAATGTTGGAAGGGAGGGCTGTCTACTCTCTTTTACTCCAATCTAGGAAGTACCAGCAGGTGAAGGAATCAGCAAGAAGAAAGTAACACTCCCAACAACACTGGCAGGGCCAGGAACTGTATATAAACAGAGGACAAATCCCTCTCCCTTCTGGCACTGATGCTGTTCACTAGTTGGGTCATGAAATGTTTGCAAGAAAACAACCAAGAATTCCAAGGATCCTACAGTTGGCCTCCTCCTCCTCCTCCCCCTCCTCCTCCTCGTTCCCCTCCTCCCCCTCCTCCCCCTCCTCCCCCCCCCCCCCCCCCCCCCCCCCCCCCCCCCCCTCCCCCTCCTCCTCCTCCTCCTCCTCCTCTCCACAAACCTCCTTCTATTCTTGCCAGGGATGGGATTCTATCGTTTCAGACCAGTTTTATAGAACTGGCTGTTATAATTTTGCTCAGTTCAGAGAACTGGCTGGTTCTGCCCCCTCTGCCTTCCCCTCCTCTCCCCACCCGGTCAGTCCCTATCGTGCATGTGTGATGTCGCTGACTGCGGTTCTTCCCGGCCCAGCCACCCCTTAGGGTATTTCTTTTTTGCCCCCTCCCAACGATCAGCTGTTCCGGGATTCCCCTCCCCTCCCCTTACTGCTTTCACCAGGAGGCTCCCCTGAGGCCCAGGAGGCCAAAAAATGGGGGGGGGGGTTTGCTGCAAAAGAAGAGGAAGAGGAAGAAAAAGAAGAAACAGCAGCGACACCCACCCAGTCATGTGGCCACGCCCACCCAGCCACACCCACAGAACCGGTTGTTAAAAAATTTGAATCCCATCCCTGCTTCTTGCACTGATGAAGTTACCTACTTTGGTAATGAAACATCTTCAACAGAAAACCACCAAGCTCAGAGAGCTGCAGGGACCTCACAGGTAGCCCCCAACTTACCACCATTTGGGGAGTGACCACTCCAAATGACCACGACACTATGCTGTTGTGTAGCCCCTACAATAGGGGTCCCCCAGCATTTGAGCCTCTCTAAACAAGGTCCGGGAGTTCCAGGTTTGGCTGAAGAATTTTCTTGCCAGGTTGGGGCGAGCATCTCTTCCCACCGCTGGTCCTCCTTGCTTCGGAGGACAATTAAGGCACGGCCAAGGGAGAGACCCTGAAAATGCAGCCCAGGCCTGGAGGGGTGGGGGTGGGGAGAAGAGATGGCTGATGAGCCTTACCTGGTGAGCTCAAACTTCCTATTCCGAGCACGGGGACGGTACCTGTGCTGCAGGTTGGGTGGCAGCTGTTGAGGGAGGAGGACCGGCCGGGCCAGCAGGAGCACGTCGGGCACCGGGAGTCCCGGGCTGGTCGCTGCAATGGCGACACGCACCTGCTGCACCTGATTGTGCACATCGAGAATGCCACCTTGCTTGCTGACCTGGAAGACACAGGAGCGGCCAGGGAGCCTGTGAACCTGCAAACCCTATGAGGTTGGAATCCCGCCCTTTTTTCTGCCTTCCTAAATCCCACTCTGGAAAGCCTTAGTAAGGCCACACTTGGAATCCTGCATCCAGTTTTGGTCATCACCAGGGGTGGGGTTCTACCAGTTTGGCCCAGTTCAGGCGAACCGGTAGTAAAAAACGCTACCATTTGGCTGAACTGGTAGTCAAAAAACAGTTACCAGTTCAGCCGAACCAATATTTTTTTCCCCTCCCAACGATCAGCCGTGCCGGGATCCCGCTCACTGCCTTACTGTTTCGCCCAGGAGGCTTCCCTGAGGCCCGGGAGGCAAGAAAGGGTGTGTGCGGGGGTGCTGCACAAAAAAAGAAACCACACCCACCCAGTTGCATGGCCACGCCCACCTCGCCCCGCCCACAGAACCAGTCGTCAAACTATTTGCATCCCACCCCTGGTGACCACACTAGAAAAAAGATGCTGAGACTCGAGAAAGAGTGCAAAGAAGAGCAACCAGGATGATGTGCAAAATAAAACCAAAGCCTCTCTGGATCAGTCCTGAATTTTCCTGCTTTCGGGGTGAAATTGCGACTTTGGCAGGATAGGATCCACCCGTCGCTCTGCCCACACTTGCCAAGCAATTTTGCCAAGGAAGCTTGGCCTCTCCTCGGCTCTCTCGGACCCCTTTCCGTGAGGCATCCTGGCCCTTCGCTGTCATTTCCCTCGGGAGAGCTGCTCCCTTGGGATCCCTTTCCTGCAGATTGGGGGGCTTAACAGATCACCTGGGAGACCAGGGGTCTCCAGCCTTGGCTGGCTGAGGAATTCTGGGAGTTGAAGTCCACAAGTCTTCAAGGGGTCAAGGTTGAGGACCCCTGTCATGCAGGACTATTGCTACCTGGGAGCAGGGAGAGCAGCCAGAATG
The DNA here is from genome assembly GCA_015471245.1 of Laticauda colubrina. NCBI lineage: Eukaryota > Metazoa > Chordata > Lepidosauria > Squamata > Elapidae > Laticauda > Laticauda colubrina. Next base: position 1,303,062 of record BLBF01000081.1, read on the forward strand.
AAATTGTTAAGACTGCCATCATGTGACCACATGCACTGGATTATAACCATGTTGTTAAGTGAATCATACCATCGCTATGTGAATCTGAATTCCCCACTGACTTTGCTGGTTGGAAACCAGCTGGAAAGGTGGCAATTGGGGATCATGTGATCCCAGGACATTGGGATACCATAAATATGTGCCAGTTGCATGTGCAAAATTGTGATCAACTAAAGCATGGGGACACTGCAACAAACAAACAGAATAGCAGAGTTGGACGAGGGACCTTGGAGGTCTTCTAGTCCAGCCCCCTGTGGAAGCAGGATATCCTATAGCAGGGGTTGCCAACCAGTGGGCCAAGGACCACTGGTGGTCCGTGAGAAATGTCACCCCCGAAGAAATTAATCCAAGCTGCACGGAACACAAGGCTGCGCCACCCAGATGGCAGGAACACAAGGCTTGCATCAGTTGCATTGTGCACAACACGAGGTAGTGTGACAGTCAATTTCTTCAGTGCTGTCCTGACTTTGAAAAGTTGCAAAATGAATGCTCCTAAGTCCAGCTACCGTGTTTCTCATATAATAAGGCCGAGTCTTTTTTTTTTTTTTGAGCCCCGAAAAAATGGCTAGGCCATCTTTTCAGGGGTGACTTGTATCACCCCTTGCATCCTCAGGCGGGCGGGCGGCGACGGCTTGGATGTTGACCTCAGCGGTTGGTGGGGGACTTTGTATTGGGAGACCTTCTGCCATCCATGGACAGGGAGGCAAGGTGACGGCCCGTGCCACATCCGAGCAGAGCCCCGCCGAGTGAGTGCCTCTGCCCGATGCTCAAGCTGCTGCAGCGTTTGGAGCTACTGGCACATTTGGAGATGCGTGGGGGCGGGCTGGGCGAGGGGTGGAAAGGACGGGCGGCTTCAGACTCTCTCTGCCGGACCCACCGGCCAGAGAAGCAGCGCTGCCGTCGCCGTGCCTCCCTGTCCGTGGATGAGTGGGCGCTATCACTGCCTTGGGCAGCCTCTCCCGGTGGCCCCTTTGGGGTCGGGCTGGAGGGACTTGGGAAGCCAAGCTCGGGTCGGCCCGGCTCTTTCGCTTGGCAGGAAGATGCGCACCCATGGCTCGCTTTCCCGGCTCTGCCCAGCCCACCCAGCTCTGGCACAGCCCTGGAAGGACGAGCAGAGAGACTGGCAGGGAGGCACTCGCTGCCTTGGCCAGAGCTCCACCGCCAGGCAGGGGGCCCCGCCTGTCAGCTGGGCTGGGCGCCCCAAGTGAAGCTCTTGGCGCTCTGTCCGGTGCCAGGCAGGGATGGCAGCTGGGCACTTCTCCCGGGGTGGGCCAATCCTGCGCTGCGGCCCTGGGAGATTCGCCTCCCCATGTGGGGTTGGGCTGCCCTCTCGGGCAGGGGAGGCTTTGTCGTACTGGTAGTAGGGCATCGTTTTTAAAAGAGTGGGCTTTGCCTTCGAACGATGCCCGGGAAAGCAGTGACAGGAGCGTCTGAAGCCGAGTGTCTCCACTGGGCTCCAGTTGAAGGGAGGAGTCCTGGCTGGCCACGCGTGGCTGCACCAAATGCCACGGCATTGCTCTAGCATGGGGAGAAAGTTAAGCAACAGTGGCAGAAGGTCTCCCGATACAAAGTGCCCCACCAACGCCGAGGTCAACGCAGGCAGCACCATATCTGGATGTGCAACAAAAGTACTTCCTAACGGCAAGACCCCCCACCATTCCCCCCCATTTTGCATGTTTTAATATAGGCCTTAATTTGGGGGGAGGGGCTCAATTTCATTTCATGCCTATAAAACATGCTGGGACTTCCTATTGGGGGAGGCCATATTGTTGGAGAAACACGGTACCTGTATTCCTAAGCACTGCTGCTTCCTGGAGGGGAGCAGCTGGACGCAGAGGTGGGCTGGTTCTGACCAGTTCTGGAGAACCAGTAGTGGCAATGTTGAGTAGTTCAGAGGACCAGCCAATCCCACCTCTGACTGGCCCCACCAACCTCATCTATTCTCCGCCTCCCATTGAGTCCCAGCTTATTGGCTGGGCCTCCTTTGGTTGCCCTGCATGGGACAATGGAGCTGGAAAGCAGGTTAGTGGAGTGGGGAGGGAAGAGGGATTTGGCAGTATCCTTCCCCTGACATGCCCACCAAGCCAAGTCCACTGAACAGATCATAAATTTTTTTGATTCCCACCACTGGCTGGCTGGGGTCACGGCCAAGTGCCCGGCTCCTTCTGCCCTCTTACCTGGACGAAGTCGCTCTCAAACATGGCAGCACACTTGAGCAGGTTGTACTCGCCCAGGCGGAGCTGGCGCTGCAGAGGTCCCATGTTGGTGTTGAAGAGGCCTCGGCTGCTGGTGGGTTTCTGGGGGGCCTTGGGGGCTTCCATCCCCTTGCCTCCTTCCAGGCCTGCCTGGGAAGAAGGGGCAGCGATTGGAAAGAGGCAAGAGGCAGGCTTAGCCCAAGAATGACATAGGACTGTCCATCTGGGACCCGGTGCTTTATTTGCTTGCGCACAATCGACAGACTCTTGCCGGACTAAACAGCAATAGCATTGTAAACTTCGATTAATACCCCCCCCCCCAGTGCTTTACAGACTTTCTAGCCAGTTTACAACATCAAAGCTTTA
>BLBF01000081.1:1323853-1355906 GCA_015471245.1 Laticauda colubrina
ACTAGGAGACGGTGAGTTCTAGTCCTGCCTTAGCCATGAAAGCCAACTGGGTGACTAGGCCAATGACCAGGAGACTGGGAGCCGTTGCCAACTGGATGACTTCCAGCTTATGACCGTACCCACAGCCGCAGTATCAAAACATAGTCCCCAATTGTGGCTGTTTGAAAGCAAGACACCCCCCTCTTCTGCTTTCTGACACTCAACACAACTTCCAAAGCCAAAACCAGGGAGGAGAGAGCGCAGAGGAATAGAATTGCTGCCATGACAGAGCCTGGCATCTCCCTGGCAGAGGATTCACCTGCCCCATTCATCTGTCAACCTTCAGAGTGTGGGTGCACCTTCGGAAGGGCTTCTCCTGAAGGCAGGTGGTTCCTGAGAAGCATCAACCCTCTGAATTGTGCCCGCTGGCCATTGGCACCCTGGCCATATCTTTCAGGAAAGCATCATGGGCTCATGGCACCAGCTGTGTGGCAGCTGCATTTGGCCCCTGAATGCAGATGAACAGAGTTGGAGGGGACCTGGGAGGTCATCTAGCCCAACCTCCTGCCCAAGCAGGAGATCTTACACCATTTCTGACAGATGGCAATCCAGTCTCTTCTTGAAAGTCTCAAGTGATGAAGCTCCCACAACTTCTGAGGGCAACTTCTGTCCCTTTTGGTTGATTGTTCTCCCCGTCAGGAAATTCCTCATTTCCAGGTTGAATCTCCCCTTGTTCAGTTTCCATCCATTGTTCCTTGTCCGGCCTCGGGTGCTTTGGAGAATAAATTGACCCCCCTCTGCTCTCTGGCAGCCCCTCAAATACTGGAATCCTGCTATCATGTCCCCCCTAATTCTTCTTTTCTTTAACTAGCCAAACCCAAATCCTGCAGCCGTTCGTCGTATCTTTTAGCCTCCAGGTTTTTCATCATCTTAGTTGCTCTTCTCTGGGTAGGGTTCAACTCCACAGCTGAGCATGGGGAATTTCACAGCAGTTAGGCATGGCCGTGGCCGTTAAGTGAACCTTGTGCAGTCATGAAGCAAATGCTGTGGTTGTTAAACAAGTCCATTCCCCCCCCCCCAGGGGGCATCTTTAAATGGAAACCAGAAAGAATTGCTTAGAAACTGGCAAAAAAAAAAAAAAACATTGAAAACCACAGTCACCTGTCGGTGCAGGAGGCTGGAACTGGGCATATATGACCCTGTGTGTGTGTGTGTGTGTGTGTGTTTTACGTGCACGGCTGCCAAAACTTCAAAAACTGGTTGAGCAGCTCTGGGCAAGTCCGTCGTAAATTCGAACAGTTGCTGAGCAATCGGCCATTCAGCGAGGACAACCTGTATTTGGTTTGCCTTAAGGGCTCAGAGCTGTGTGGAATCTGGGTTCCTTTCACACACACACACACACACACACACAGAGGGGGGGGGGGTCTTTGGGTCCCTGGTTCTTATTCTTTGGATTTCTACCTATCCGTTCCTCCAGCCTCCCTTCCCTGCCCTTGAAAGCCTCACGAAAGAGGAAACCCGGTGCCATATATTTACACAACATATTGTCAGTTAGCTCAGAGGCGATAATGAGAGATGTTTGGCCAAGAAGGTTGCCATAACCACACCACAGCATCCAGCATCGAGGTTTCCCCCCCCCCCCCCCGTTGTTTCCCCGCAGCCCCTCCCTCACTTAAAGAGGGCTGCCCGGGAAGGGGTGGGGGCTAGAACTGGGACTACAGTTCCCATATTGTGCTCCTTTATTGTTTGTGTGATGATTTTAAAAGCACAGGGTAGGTCATCTTGGGAAATTTTGATTAGAATTCAGGAGTTTCCAACCTTGGCAACTTTAAGACTTGTGGACTTCAACTCCCAGAATTCCTCAGCCAGCAAAGTTGAAGTCCCCACGCTGGCTGAGGAATTCTGGGAGTTGCAGTCCACAAGTCTTAAAGTTGCCAAGGTTGGAGAACTGCATTCGACCAAACTTTGTCCCTTAGCCATTTTCCTTAACTACACAACGATAGTTTCCTCCCAAAAAGTAGGTAGGCCCAAGAAAACATAGCACACAAAAAGGTGGCTCTTTTTCCACCACTCTCTGCTCCACCAGCTGCATTTTAGCCTCAGGGGACTGTGCAAATGAAACGCCTGTGTTTAGTTTGTGCATCGTGGTGGTGTCCCAAACCAGAAAATCTGGCTAATCCCCGAGACTGTGATTAGGTGAACCATGGGTAATAAATATGTTTTTGATGCACCCAGCCAACAAATTGCATCTTAAACTGCACGACTCCCACCCGAGCGTTGGGATTCTTAATTGGTTTCACCACGCCAAGGAGAGGAGTGTACACGTTGTACATTCTGTTGTATCCTTATTGCTTCCTAAATACTCACCCACTAAGGCAGCATTACTCAGTCTTGGTGACTTTAAGACGGGTGATCTGGGCAGGAGTTTTGATATAAAATTTGGTAATGGCTAGAGGGAATGACGGGGTTAAAAATTCACTATATACCAGAGATGTTCCTACTGGGAATAATGGAAGAGAATTTTAGCAAAGTTGATACCTATCTAATTGCTCATGTAATCATGGCAGCAGGAATGATATTCGGCCCAAATTGGAAAGCTAGTGAAATCCCTAAGTGAAGATGCTAGGATTGGTAAGATATTACAATGCGCCGAAATGGATAGGTTGACACTAGAAGTGAAGGGACAAGATAAATCAGAATACTACAAAGTATGGAATAAATTTTATTATTGGAGGGACATGAAAGGGAGTTCACAAAATTGAAATGAAGAATTTAAGGTGAAATAGGGAAGAGGTGAGGGACCTCATACCTGAGGATTAAGGAAAAAGAACTAAAAAAGTACAAAGCTCAAATGTATATATGTACATATATGGGTATAAATGTATATAACTTTTGTGTCTTTCTCAATGTAAAAATCATTTGACAGAAATAGACGTCAAAGAAAACCACCACCGCATTCAATGTTTTTTAATGTGTACATTCAATATTTTTTTAAAAATAAAAAATAAATAAAAAAAGGTGAGCTGGGAAAAGCTGGCTGGGGAATTCTGGGAGTTGAAGTCCACCCATCTTCAAAGGTTGAGTAGCGCTGCATTAGTGGGATAAGCTGAACAAACAATTCAATCTCTATATTATTGTCAGTCACAACCTCACACAATGGGGAAAGGTCAGTTTAAGTTCTCCAGGGCAGCCTGTTAACCTTGACGTGGTCGTTTTCGGGAAAATGCATCAGAACAAATTATGACCTGATCCAATCCTAGAATTAGGAGATCCAAACTTCCCAATCAGGCCTTGAGAAGATTAGTTAACTTACCCCTGTGGGAGAAAATCTGGGTCACCCCCCCACACTAATATTGGGGGTTGGACTAGATGACCTCTCTTCCAACTCTGTTAATATTTACTGGCTGTTTCCTCAGCCCCCACAGGAGAACCTATGCAGATAATCCCCTATTTACAACCACAAGCCATTCCAACATTTCTGTTGCTAAGTGAGGTGGTTGTGAAATGAATTCTGCTCCCTTTTACGACATTTCTTGCCACCGTTACAGTGAATCACTGCAGTTGTTCAGATAGTCACATGGTTAAGTGAATCCGGCTTCCCCGTTAACTTGGCTTGTCAGAAGGTTGCAAAAGGGCATCACTGCAACCATCATGAAGTATACATGCCAGTTGCCAAGTGTCCAAAATTCTGATCGTGGGGAGGCAGCGAAGAACGCCGGTGTGAAAAACTGGCATGTCACTTTTTAAAATGCTGCTGTAACTGAACCGTCACTAAATGAATGGTTTATAAGTCAAGGACTATCTGTAACTGTGGACCAGGGTAAAATATATATCCTGGCCAGGATAGGGTCAAGTGGGCTGGGACTCAGGGTAATCCAACCTTGGCCACTTTAAGCCTGGAGAACTTCAACTCCCAGAATTCCCCAGCCAGCAAATTCTGGGGAATTCTGGGAGTTGAAGTCTGCCAGGCTTAAAGTGGCCAAGGTTGGAGACCCCTGGCCTGGGTGATTTGGGATCCTTGGGTTGGGGAAAATCCATCCTTGCTTTGGTAGATACGACAAACCATCATAGTATTTCTCTGAGGCTTTCTTGTCATATAGTTTAGGATAGCGTTAGGATTCCTTTAAAAACAGCAACAACCACCTGTAGAGGTGGGAACGGATGCCTCGCTATGCCTTTTCGCTCCTGACTGATCTCTGGTTTCCTTCTGTCCCTCTTTAAAAAAAAAATAAAAATAAAATCCTTAAATTGCATTGTCCGACGAAGTCATCCTTTCCCTCGCCCGCCCGCCCGCCCGCCCGCCCGCTTTCCTGAACGAGAGAGCGAGCGAACCATAAAACTAACCGGCCGCCAGGAGGGAGGAGGAGGGGGCGGGAGCGGCCGAGGGAAGAGCGGGCGCTGGGAACTTCGCGGCGGAGACAATGGAAGCGCCGGAGGGAGGCGCGCGGAGCCCTGGGAACAGCCGCGCCGAGTCCGCAGGTTCGAATCCTCTCCGTTCGCACGCCGGAGCAGCGGGAGGGGGGGGGGGGGGAAGCGGGAGCGGGGATTCGGCCCCTTTGCAAGGCGAGGAGCAGCCCGGCGTCGCTTCGGGGCCGCGCGGTTCCTTTCCCACCGCCTGAGTCGGATTCCTCCACTGTCGTGTCGTCCCCCCCCCCCCCCCCCCCCTCCCATTTTTTTTTTTTTTTTTGCAATTGCATGGAAAGCGGAAGGAGCCGCCCGAGAGGGAGAACGCGGGGATTCCGCGGCTGGGGCGCGGGCCGGGCAGGGACAAAAGCCGGAGGAGGAGGAGGAGACGTGGGAAGCGGAGCCGTCGCCCTCGCCGCCGAGGGTAAATCCGGACCGAGCGCGCCCGCCTTTTGTTCGGGGCTCCTTGCAACGGTTGCAAACGGGGCTGCCCGGCTTGGGGGGGGCGGCGGTCGGGAAGGCGTGGTTGCAACCGTCGGGGCGGCCGTGCAATGTAAAGGAGCCGCCGGGCTTGCGGGTGGGGGAGGCGATCGGACGGTCTCCCCGGACGGGGCGCTTTGCAAGGGGAAGGGAGGGAGCCGCCTGGCCCCGCGGAGGCTGCCCGGGGGGCGCGGCCTGGCGAGGCTCCGCGAACCCCAACCTGGCCTGCAAGGACGGGCAGCGGAGTCGCCCTGCTTGGCTCTGCCTCGCCCCGGGAGCCCTCCGGGCCTCGCCCCCCTTCCCTGGCCTCTGAAGCGGGAGGGGGGGGGTCCTCCCTTGGCCCCTTGGCATCACGGGCACGTTGCAAAGCAGCGAGCTGTGTGTGTGTGTGTGTGGCCTGCCCGGGGCCTGGCACGGTCTTAGTCCGGGCTTTGCACGTGTGAACGGGTTGCAATGCAACCTGGCTGGGTTGCATCTGACCCGGGTTAGCACGGTGTGTGTGTGATGCTAGGGGAGCCCTTGAAGGCTCTTCCAGGGAACTCTGGTTCCGTCCTGCGTGGACTCTTCCACGCTCTCCCTGACAACAAGCCAGGATTGTTGGCTTGAACCCCCAACAGGAACAACCTGGGTTTCTCCCTCCTGCTAAGCTGGGCATCCTCTCCGGGAGTTCAAATGCCTGGCAGTCACCCCAACTTGGTGCAACGCCGGAGCTGCTGTTCAGCTTCTTGCACTCTCTGGGCCCTTCCTGCCCGCCTGCCCCCCCCCCCCCCCCCCCGGCATGGCGGGGTGGTCTACCTCCCAGGGCTGCTGTTTGGCATCTTTGTTTTTGAAATGGGGGAGGCAATCCGGGGGAGCAGAGGGCTGGCATGGCAAGCAGAAACTGGGAGGTGGGGGACAGGTCCGATATTCGTGGGTCCCTTTGAGCTGGGGAACCCCCTTCCAGTCTGAGCTGGTTGGGAGATTGTGGGAGTCCACTTTGGGAGAGAGAAGAACCCCGATTCTGGGCCTGTTCTGCCCTGCTCACCAATGAAGAGAAGGGGGGGTTGAGAACTCGGGGGTGTGCAGACATGTCTCCTCTGGAGGAGCCACGAGTGTTAGCCTTGATTCGGGCAGCCCTCTTCACCCCAAACCTCTCGGTGACATCCTGGCTTAGTGCAACTGGGAATGCAGGGCACATTCTGGTTCCTGCAAATAAACCATGGCTTGTTGCATGCATCCCAGTGTGTGGCTTCCCTCAGCATATATTAAACTATCAAGGTTGCAACCTGTGGGGTTCAGTACATTGGAGGGGGGGAGCATAAACCTGACCCTCCCTTCCTTATCTGATCTGTTTGGGGTCTCTTGCCTGTGAATGGATGGAATCTTCTTTTCTGGGTAAAGAGCCCCCAGCCTTTTGGCCTGGTGTGTGTTGTGTGTGTTGGGCTCTTTTGCACACACACACACCCCCATCCCTGCAAGAATGGGGAGGGTGCAGGGGTCTTCTGGCTGCAGGAGAAAAACTCCCCCTTTGGCTTGGAAAGAAGGGTGGATCTGGGCGTGAAGCTTCTAAGGGGGTGTAACCGGTTGTCTCTCTAGCAGGGTGTGTTGCAAAGGCCTTTTGGGGTGGGGTCTTTTTCCTCCCCAGTTGGAGGGTCTGGGGAGAATGAAGGCAGCCTCTTAGTTAGAGCTATTGCAATTGGGGGGGGGGGGGGGGGCTGCAGATAACTGCAAGGGGGGGGGGCCCAGCAAATCCCATCTGCTTAGCAAAACCTGCTGTTTTTTTGTTTCTGGAATGGAGATGAGAGTCCTGGGAAACCTGGAATCTGGTCTGGGCCAAGGTAGGGGTGAGGAAAAAACCCCTCCTCAATTTCTGGGGTGATTGGCACTTCCCTCCGGTTGGGGCAGATTCAGCCTTTTTTTGGTGAATTGCAACTCCTTGCTTGAGTTGCAAAGAGGAAGAAGGACCTAATTTTTATTTTTAAGTGGAAACCTCTTTGCAGAATCCATTTTGTGACTCGGGCCTTGGACGGGACACCCGGCCAGCTCTTTCCCAAGCAAGACGGATGGATGATGTCAGTTTTAACTCTGGTGGGTTGAATAATAAACCATAGTTGGCTAGTGGGCTTAGCTAAGATTTAAAGCCTTGGCATGCCAGGCCTGATTTTGCTTTGTGAAATTCACACTGCTATTCTGGTGAAAAGGACCGCAAATATGAAATTATTTCCCTTTTTGGGTGTTTTTTTTTTTTTTTTGGGCCACCAATTGCTACAGCTCCCTCCTTGCCTCAGGGCCAGGCTGGGGCTGAATGGTTGGGAGGAAGAGCTGAATAGAGAATTTCTCAGGCTTTAAAATGCCTTTAACTCCGCTTTTCATTGTTGGAAAAATATTAAAGGTTGTGTGTGGGGGGGGAGGGAGAAGCTGGGAAAGCCCCTTTTGTGAGCCAAGGGAAGCTTCTGGGATCAGGCAAAGCCTTCCATTTCTGACTTTGGGCCCCTTTGCAAGAAGCGGGGAGAATATTGGGGTGCAGGATGGGGAGGGTTCGTTCCTCCATGTGGCGGGAAGCATCGGCGTTCCTTATTGCTTAAAAAGGTGGCTGGGTTTGGGGGTGCAAAGGGCCAGGAGTTGAGGAGCAGCTTTATAGCAGAGAGAAAGGAAAGACTCACACGATGGGCTCCCTTGGGGGAGGAGGTCACCCCCATTTCCCCGCTTTCTCTCACCCTGAGCCTTCGAACTCGGCACTGTCTGGAGCGAGGTAGCCAGCAGGATTTCTTTAAAAAAAAAAATCATCACAATGCATCAGTTTTAAACTGAATTATTTTTACCTATTTATTAACATTTTTAAAAATGGATTAACAGAGTTGGAAGGGACCTTGTAGGTCATCTAGTCCAACCCCTGCCTCCCCCAAGCAGGGTGTTGCATGTTCCTACAATAAAAGGTATAGATACTTCTTGATCACAATTGGGAAGTTGTGTTGCTGAGTGCTTCCGTTGTTATGGTGGGCCTGATTTTACAGCTTTTTTTTTTTTTGGCCACAGTGGTTAAGTGATTCATGTGGTCATTAAGTGAATCTGGCTCTCTCCCCCGGAACTGACTCTGCTTGTCAGAAAGGCTGCAAATGGGGAATCCCCTAATTCCAGGGGCTGCAGCAACCCTCATCGGTACAAAGCTGCCAAGCACCCAAATTTTGTTCTCACACGATTGTGAGGTCTTGCCTTTATGGTTGTAGAGTGAGGACCTGTGGCAAGTCACTTTTTTTCAGTGTCCTCATAACTTTGAACAGGTTGCCAGGCGAATGGTTGTAAAAGCTGAGGACTGCCTGTGTGGAAAAACTTGAGATTTTGTGAAATTTTAAAATTGGATGACTTAGAAAACCCAGACAAAAAGTTAGAAAAACTTGAGATGGGGGTTTTAAAACCCAGCAAGGGGAACCCTGATCTGAAGGGCACCCAGGTTAGAGGGTGCAGACATAAATTTTGATCCTGGCAGGAAGCAGGAAGCGTAAGAGGAGCCGGATCGGACAAGAAGGTCCTTCTCAGTTTCACCCATTAGGTGGAACAAGATTCCAGAAGGGGAAGACATTTCTGCATGCTTTTTGTCCTGATTTTAAGGGTGTGAGTGTGTCAGAAAACACTGTACTTTCTGTTAGATTCCAAAAAAAGAAGGAAGGAAGGGGAGAAGAGAAAGAGGAAGATAGGAAGGAAGAAAAATAAAAAGAAGGAGGAGGGAGGGAGGAAGGAAGATTGGAAGGAAGAAAAAAAAAGAATGAAGGGGAGAAGAGACAGGAAGAAAGATAGGAAGGAAGAGAAAGAAAAAAAGACAGGAAGGGGAGAAGAGGGAGGGAGGGAAGAAGTAAGGAAGAGAAAGAAAAAAGAAAGCAGGGGGGAAGAGAGGTAGGAAGAAAGGGAAAAATAAAGAAAAAAGAAAAAGAATGAAAGAAACTGGAGGAATACAGGATTGATTTACAACCACTCTTGGGGTTAGAAAAGTGAGCCATCACATGACCACAACTTGCAACCTCCTCTGCCGGCATCCCCATTGGTTTCTGCAGGTTGGAAGGTAGCTGCAAAGCTGGCAAGTCGCTTATGTGACCGTCAGTAAATGGGAACTGCTTGCAAGGTGCCCGGATTGCAGTTTGTGGCACTGCCACAGTCGTAAGCAGGCAAGTCACTTTTTTTCAGTGCCATCATAACTTTGAACGGTTGCTAAACGAGTGTTGAGCTGCCCAGAAAACACCCCCTGGACGTCTCCAGGAATCCAGCTGCATTGGAGGGGGTCTCACTTTACGGCCTGAATGGCAGGTGGTCTCTGAGTTACAGCCATAATTGCACCCTGTAGTTAGAGTGGTGAGGGTTGTAAATGCGGCCGGGAGACATCAGAGCTTCCAAATGAGTCTCTGTTGGGGTTCACAGGTGGAGAGTCCAGTGAGGAAGAGGAAGGTCTGGGGATGTTCGGTTTCTGCAGAAGAGGGGAGGTTGGAGGATGCTGTCCCCCCCCCCCCCCCGCTCCCCAGCAAGTCTTGCCTCTTGTGGAGGCACCTCTTGCCCAAAGCTTGGCAGATGCTCCTGGGTGTCCCATCAAAAGAGCTTTGATTGCACCGTCGATCCCGGCTGCACCCTGCAGACTGGCTGGCAACCTGGGTTTCATCTCAGTTGCCCAACAGCTGGGCCGCTCCCTTCCCCTGGGACAAGGAAGCAAAGGGATCCAACACGGGAGAAGTCCTAGACTCACAGGGCTGGATGAAGACCCCGGAGGTCTTCTAGTCCAGCCCCCTGCCCAAGCCCTTGCCTTGACAGGACCCTTCACCCGATGCCCTCTAGATGTGAGGAGGCCACCGTTCCCAGAGTCCTCAGCCTTGATTAAGGGAATTTTGGGAGTGGTAGTCCCTCATCTGGAGGAGCCAGTTTTCTGTGTATTTTTGTATATTCTGGGCAGCTTTCTTAGGACAATTCTGTTGCAGCCGTAGCCGACTGCCATGTTAATGATGACTTCATGTTTGCTGGCCTAAGTTCTGGTTGGGTCAGAGTCCACTGGGGCAGTTATGTCCAGTTCTGGACAATGCACTGTAGGAATTTCAGGAATGTACAGACCCTTTCAGGTCAGAAGGAGAGCAGCTGAGATGATCCATGACCTGGAAGGAAAAAAAGGTTGTGGTTGTTTAGCCTTCAGAGGAAAACAAGTTGGTGGCTCAGGTTAGCTGGCTTCAAAAACAGGTAGTCCTCTGCTTACAACAGTTTGTTTAGTGACCAAAGTTAAACAGTACTCAGAAAATTGGCTTAAGACTGTATTTCACACTTAGAACCTCTGCAGTATAGCCCTGGTCATGTGATCAACATTTAGATGTGATTCATATTTACGACGGTTGCTGTATCCCAGGAACTTTGGAGCAAGAAAGTTGTAAAATGGGACAAAACCTCATTTCACAAATGTTTCACTTAGCCATAGAAATTGTGGCTTCAGTTGTGGTCGCAAGTCAAAGTCTACTCCTACGTGAAGAAGGATTCCCGTAGAGGAGGGCAGAATCGTTCAGAGGAACGTTGGGTGTAAATGACGAGGAAGCAGATTTTTTGATGGGACTTGAAGCAAAACTTCCTACGGCAAACATTTCAACCTGGGAACAGATGTGCTTTAGTGGAGAATGGTGGCTTGCCCTTGACTGGAGGGATCTTAATTATGGTGAGGCTTAATTATGGTGATCCATAAATCTTGCTGATTCTGACATGCAGGGTAATTAGAGCTTCATCTGGAACATTATGAATGGATAAAGGGATTCTGGCTAAACAAAACAGCGTGAAAAATAATGGAAAATGTTGCGCCATCTTTGTTGGTGAAAATATGGGCTATCTGATGCTCTTGTGTGGATGGGGGTAAATCATTGAACTAGTTGCCAGGAAGATGGCAGTCGGACGTATATTTGAGGGACCTTCCCTATTAAAATGTTTTAATTAGAGTCTATTATTCAACTTTGTGGAAATGAATTATATCCCCAATCCAAAGAGTTTCCTGCAGGACTCAGAAAAAAAGTTGACCATGGTCATTGACCCTGGACCATTGCCAAAGGCAGCCTCCATTCATCCATGGTCGCCATTGTTCACCTTCCCATCGATGGTCACACAACTGAATCATCCAGGAGGTCTCAAAAGAACTTCAGCAGAAGATCTGTGGAGCAACTTTGCATGGTCTTAATTTCAGTGTCCCATCAGCACGAGGATGTCCATGGAAGTACATCAAAGAGGAAAGTCTCCTGCAGAAAGCATATGGATCCCAACTTGAGTTTGCTGAAGAACGTTGGATGACCTAATAGCTGTTGGAACCACGCTCTGTGGACAGTTGAGCCAATGGAGAACTTTCTGGCTTTACTGAGAAATGTTGCACCTGGAGAACTGCGTTCATTTCAACCAAAGCTTTCCTTCCCATCATAAAGCAGGCTGCGTGGGCATCTAACTCGAGTGGCTTTGCAGCTTCAGAATCTGGAAGGTCTTCATCCTTGGAGGAATAGTAGGTTCTGGATTGTACCAGAATATTTTTCTGGAGAATGTCAAGGTAGTCTGTACAGAAATTGAAACTTAACATGGCAGCAATCCTGAATGCATTAATAAATTTACCGCAGAAGGTTTGAAGCGAAATAAGTTTTGCATTTGAAAATGGTCGAGTTGACCACTTGATCTTAACTCAATCTGAAATGTGGTGGCATGAGCTGAAGAAACCAGTTTGGTCAAGATGGTCCCCCAACATCTATGAGTTAAAGCTGTTTTGGATAGAAAGACGGCCCGAAATGTCTCCGGGATGGTGTGTCGGATTGATGCACAAATACAGGAAACCTTTGGTTGAAGTACCACCTCTGAAAAGAGGTGCCCTCATCACCTCATCACTTGCTTTTCCTGACAAAGATGGTGAATGTTGGTTCAGTGAGTTCAACATAGGCTTGGCACTGTACACAAGTTGTGTATTGTTTGTTTAACCAGAATGTCTTTATCTATTAATAGGGCTTGGATAAAAGCTCTGCTCATGGAGTAGCTTGCAGAAATCACCACCTGTGTGGATTATAGAACTTCTAAAGGTGTTGCAGGCCCCACAGAAAACCGGTGATTTCCAAAGTGGACAGGTGTCAGGAGCAAAACCAACACAGATTTGTGGTCCCTTTTGTCTCTTCTGTGTTTTTGATAATTGATGGCTAGAGACGTGTTTGTTGAACTTCAAGAATTTATGGGTAGTTTTCAACTTAAGCCATTCATTTCATATGGAATGTTCTTTATTGACCAAGTATGATTGGACACACAAGAAATTTGTCTCCAGTGCAAAAGCTCTCAGTGTACGTACAAACGACAAAGTGATAAATCATAAGATACCAATAGGAGAAGGTAATAGGACAGATGAGAAAGATAGTAGCAATATAGCCCTGTTAGTTGAGTGCAGTTAGTTTTTGAAATTAGAACGGCACTGAAAAGAGTTATGACCATCCCTCATGCTTATATCCATCATAGTATTTCCACAATTATTTGGTCAGAAAAACCTGACCAAATTAAAACTAATCATGTTTAGCATCTTATGCAAACATAGCTGCTACTGATAGTTATTTAAGGCCCTGTCACACTGCCCAACGGATGCAAAACGTTTGTAAAAAGGACACAGCGGACGAGAAAAATGTTCCATCCGTTGTTATCCGCTCTCAAAAGGGGCGAACATTTGCATAACCAGAGCGGATAACACGGAAAGGAACGGACGGGGGAAGGACGCAGAGCGGATGGAAAGTGGATGCGGAACGGAAGCCTAGCGGATGGAAGTGGATGCAGAGCGGATGCATAGAGGATGCAGAGCGGATGCGTAGCGGATGACGCAGATGCGTAGCTGCATCTGCTTTCATCCTTTCTCCGTCCGTGCTACTAATGCTGCGCATCCGTTCCGCTTCCTCCCTGCGTCCGTTTACCGTTGGAATGGACTTGAGTTGCGCGGATGCGCAGCGGATATAGCAGATGCAGAACGGATGTCCCCCGTATGCCTAGCGGATGCAGAACGGATGCTGCATTGGATACATTTTCCGCTCAAAAGTTTTGAGCAGCTCAAAACCTGAGCGGATGAAATGTCAATAGACGGATGCTGGACGGATAGAGAGGAAGCAAAACGGAGGCAGTGAGTACAGAACGGAAGCATCGCGTTAACCAACGGATGGCAAGTGTTTTTCTCCGTTTTACATCCTCTTTCCATCCGTTGGTGCAGTGTGACAGGGGCTTTAGATGTTGAGTGAACATGGCTATTCAGTACCAGAATTATACTCAGCCATGTCGGCTGGAATCAACCCAAGATGGTTTATTTAACAAATTGGCATCAAATGTGGTTCAGTGTAGAGATTAGATCCAACTAGGGTGAGGATTTGTGCATCCCATTCCTGGGTTGCATTGGAGAATTTAAGTGAAAAAGGATTATTTGGGAAAAGGTGTGACCCTAAATGGAGAAGCAGCAAAGTCTTTGGGGAGTGGGTTGTGGTTGGAAGTGGGATAACAGATAATCAGAGTTGGAAGGGACCTTGGAGGTCTTCTAGTCCAAGGCCAAGCAGGAGACCCTACACCATTTCTGACAAATGGCAGTCCAATCTCTTCTTGAAAGTCTCAAGTGATGGCGCTCCCACAACTTCCGAGGGCAACTTCTGTTTCATGGGTTGATTGTTCTCACTGTCAGAAAGTTTCTCCTTATTTCCAGGTTGAATCTCTCTCCTTGTTCAGTTTCCATCCATTATTCCTTGTCTGGCCTTTGGGGGCTCTAGAAAATAGCTTGACTCTTTTCTCCTCTCTGTGGCAGCCCCTCAAATATTGGAAGATGCTCTCCTGTCTCTCCTGGTCCTTCTCTTTACTAGACTAGCCAGGCCCAGTTCCTGCAATTGTTCATTGTATGTTTTAGTCTCCAGTCCCCTAATCATCTTGTTTGTTCTTCTCTGCGCTCTTTCTGGAGTCTCAACATATTTTTTATAGTGTGGTGACCAAAATTGGATACTCTATGTGTGGCCTTACTAAGGCTTTATAGAGTGGTATGAGTACCTCACTTGATCTCGATGGTATCCCTCTATTAATGCAACTTAGGATTGCATAGTTTATTTGGCTGCTGCTGCACATGGCTGGCTTCCATTTGTCTGGAAGACTCCAACCTCTCTTCTAGATTTGACTTGCAGATAGATCTAGAATAGATCAAAGGCGATCCCTTTGAATCCTGGTGATCTTTTCTTTTTATGTTCACCGAGAGCATTTGCACCAAAGACAAATTCCTTGTGTGTCCAATCACACTTGGCCAATAAATAATTCTCTCCTCTCCTCTTCTCTCCAATCCTCTCTTTTCTCTTCTCTCTCTTTTCTTCTCTCTCTCATCTCAGGTCTTGTATTCATGGTTTGCAATGATGGGGAGAAATGACTGGCACCCCCTCCCCTTTTTCTCCAGCTTCCGTGGCTGAACCCATCTTCAGGGATGTTCTTTATTAAGTGGACAAAAAGTTTAAAAAGGGTTTCAAAATGTTTTGAACCCTCTTCAGTCTGGCAAGATGATTTAAGCTCAAGATAACCCTTCTTGGAGAGCTCTGAAAAAAAGTTGGGGAGGGGATTTGAAGCTTTAGGTCTGGGGGAAGAAGAGAGAGGCACCGGTTGGCTGTAGAGACCCCATAAAGTTTACGAAGCTCATAAAATTGGGAAATATTCCAGCTGTGTGAGTTGCAAGGGTCGCCGCCCTAAGAGGAGCCTTTGTAATGGCCACCGGACTGTGAGAAGATCCAGATGCTTCTGGATTTTGACAGGAGTCCTGGGCTTCGAAGAGGCTTTGGGGATGGGGGTCTCTTGGGGGGAGGGAGCTGGGAGGCAGATGCCAAAGGAAGCCAGGCATTTTGCTCTGTTTCCCCAGAAAAAGAAGGAAAGAAAGTTGGAAGAGACAATTGTGTCCCTTTTGTGTCATCTTCAAAAGACCCAAAACTCGCCCAGTCAAATCGTCCAACCTTTCATTAGAGGTTTTCGTCTATCTGCCAATTAAGCCTTGTGCTGGGCTGAACCCGTGGCAATTTCTCTGGAGCCTTTTCTTGAAATGGTGTCCCCAGAATTGGGCATGGTAGATGAGAAAACATAATCTCTGGTTATTTGTTCTTTTGGGAGCAGCAAAGTTATCTTCCTCCCTCCCTCCCTCCCTCTCCTCTTTCCTTCCTTTCCCTCCTAGCCTGTCCATCCTTCCTTCTTCTCTTTTCCTTCCTTCCTTCCTTGCCTGCCTGCCCTCCATTCGTCATCTTCAACTTACAACCACAATTCAGAATTTCTGTTGCTAAGCAAGGCAGTTAGGACAGTAGTGAGCAATTTCAAAACTGTGTGTATGCCATAGTTGTTAAGTGAATCACAACAGTTAAATACATCACTAAGTGAGTCTGCTTTTCTCCCATTGGCTCTGCTTCCTAGAAGCTGGCTGGAAAGGTTGCAAATAGTAATCCCATGATCCCGGGATGTTGCAATTATAGCAATAGCGATTAGACTTATATGCCGCTTCACAGTGCTTTCCAGCCCTCTCTAAGCGGTTGACAGAGTCAGCCTCTTGCCCTCCAAGAATCTGGGTCCTCATTTTACCCACCTTGGAAGGACGGAAGACTGAGTCAACCTGGAGCCAGGTGGGATTCGAACTGCCAAATTGCAGGCAGAAGGGAGGCAGCAGAAGTCACCTGCAGTACTGCACTCTGACCACTGCGACACCATGGCGGTTGACAAGTTTCCAAATTCATGGGAAAAGTGTGATGGTCATAAATGCGAGGACCATTCTTAAGTGCTGTTGTAACTTTGAGCGACTGCTAAACAAATGGTTGAAATTTGAAGGCTTGCCTGTATTTTACCAGTTTACATTCCACGAGGAGTTAGCTCTTTGTTCCAAGATCTTTTTCCCAAGTGCTGCGGTCAGATTAAGCGTTGCCCATTGAAAAAATCCAGGAGAGTGTAGTCTCCATATAACCTGTCACAGGCTACCAGGGTGGGGGGAAAACTTTGATTGAAGCGTAACCACTAAAATTGCCAAGGTGGAGATTTTAGACTTGACATTGGAGGCAGTTCTGACTGTGGCTCCCTCCCCCCAAGTTGGTGTCTAGGCCGGGGTCTCCAACCTTGGCAACTTTTAAGACTTTGTGGACTTCAACTCCCAGAATTCTCCAGCCAGCTATGCCTTGAAATTGAAAAGTTGAAATTGAAAACATTGAAAAGTTGTGAAGTTCCTTGGTGGAAGCTCCATCTCTGTGTTTCTCAACCTTGGTGACTGCAAGCCGGAGTGGAGAACGACTTCTGTCAATTTCACAACTGTTGAAATGAATGGTGGTGCGTCCTGAACGTTCTCCCAGGGAATTTCATGGCTGAATTGAATGCTGGCATCTTGAGACGTTCCACAGTGTGCATCATCTCCATAATGTCCTCTAGATCCAAAAACCCTCGTCGATCTGAATCCTGAAGTTGAGACTAAAATATCTGCTTTATTGTTTATCGATAAAACAAGGACCCAGGTTGTTAGGAGAGCAATTATGCTGACTTTATAAACCGCTTGGAGAGAGCTACAAAGCACTGTGAAGCGGGATATAAGTCTGAGTGCAATTATTATAGTCTTCCCTCCCTCCCTCCCCTCCCTCCGGTTTTGCAATTTGCAATTGCAATTTTGCAATCCATTGCAATTCTGCAATGCAGAATTGCAGGCTAAACTTTGCCCATTGCCTGCAGTTCGATCCTGACTGTTCAAGGTTGACTCAGCCTTCCGTCCTTCCAAGGTGGGTAAAATGAGGACCCAGATTGTTGGGGGGCAAGAGGCTGACTCTAAACTGCTTAGAGAGGGCTGGAAAGCATTGTGAAGTGGGATATAAGTCCAAGGGCTATTGAGACCTTCCTTTTTGACTTCTCAACCCATTAAACCTTGATGTAATGTTAATTCTTTTCTTACAGGGACATGCAACATCGTCCACCTTTATCCCTCTGGGCCTGTTCCCCCTTTGTTTGTATATCCTCTGTTGCTTGGACTCATGGTGTCCCAATTCTGTAGAGCAGAGGCATCCAAACTTGGCACCTTGAAGACTTGTGGACTTCAACCCCCAGAATTCTCCAGCCAGCATGGCTTCAAGTTGCCAAGTTTGGAGACCCCTTGCTGTAGAGCTTTCGATATCCTGAAGTGCTGGAGCCACCCTTGAAGTGCCACCTCTCACAGTTTGATTCTGGGCACTTTTACCAACTCGTCAACATGTGCCGAATCAGAATAGAGCTGGAAAGGACCTTGGAGGTCTTCTAGTCCACCCCTGCTGAAGTAGGATATCCTATACCATTTCAGAAAAGTGTCCAGTCTCTTGTTAAAAACCTCTAGTGATGGAGCAGCCACAACATAGGAAGGCAAACTGGTTAATTGTCTCTTTGTCCTTCCTTGTAGGGTGTAAAGGTTCTTCAAGCTGCCTTTTCCTTTACTTCCTCCAACCGTTTAAGATACTTTTGGGGTGCTACACCCCATTCTTGCTTTGTATGGTCCACAGCTAAAATAAGGAATAACAACAACCAACCCTACTTGCATTATCTCATACCTGATCTTGGTTCTTTCTGCAGCTCGTTGCTGGACCTTGGACTACACGGTCGCTGTTGTAGATGCTGAGATCCAGGACTTGCCACGCTAACCAGGACAGGAGGGTGCATCTGGCCCAGCAGCTGAGGTCTTCAGCGGCCTGGCTATGCACAGCTGTTGGTGGGGCTGAGTGGGCGAGCAGGAAACGGTTCTTCAGCACCCTTTGGGTTGGTGAGTGTGGCTTCCCAGGTTGGAAGGTTGGCCTGGAAGGTGGACCTTCAACTGGGGGTGTTTTATCCACCTGTTCAGGGTGGATAAAAATCAATTTAAAAAAACAAAACAAAATAGATTTTTTAAATTTAAATCGGAATTTAAAAATTTTTTTTAGCCAAGTTTATTTTAATAAAATGCTTTTGGAATAAGGATCTAAATATAGTTTTCTATTTAAGTTACATTAATTTTGATTATTCAGCATGAAATGGAGCTTCATTTTGTAGCATGAAGCTGTGGATCAGTGATGGCGAACCTTTTTGTTGTGGTTTGCCAAAAGCACATGCCTGCCAGCACCCACAATGCAATGCATCCCTGCACATGCGCGTGCAACAGTCCCCACCCTGTCCCTTTACCTGCACTGTGCATGTGCGTGCCTCCCAACTGATTTTCAGCCCGTTTTAAGCCCATTTTCACCCTCCTGGAGGCTCGAGGGAAGCCTCTGCAGCCTCGGGAGGCCGAAAAATGGGCCTTCTGGACGTGCCTAAATGGGCCCTTTTTCAGCCTTCCGAGGCTGCAGAGCCTCCTTGAGCCTCCGAGAGGGCGAAAAGGGCCTCAAACAGGCCGAAAATCAGTTGGGAGGTGCACGCATGCGCAGTGCAGGTAAGTGTGGCTGGATGCCTGCACATATGGTTTCGCATGCTACCTGTGGCACATGTGCCATAGATTTGCCTTCACGGCTATAGACTCAGCAATATTGGGACTGCCGGTGAATCAACAGCGGGTCAGAGGAGGAGCTGCTGTGGGACAGAGATGACAGCGGCTCTTTAAAAAATTATGATTTAAATTGAGTTTATTTAAATCAAGCCTTTTTATTAGTGGTTTAAATCAACTTGATTTAAATCGAATCCACCCCGCGGGGTATTTCTTTCCCACTTTATTTTTAACCTGTTGTTCTCTGAGAGAAGAATTCATTTTTGGGATTCAGGTTGGAACTATAACATCTTACGGACATGTCTTGTTTTAAGTTATCACAACTGATCAGTGTGATTGTGCGTGTTCTGCTGCTGGTTGGGATTCCTGAGACTTAGTTGAAGCTGGTTTTAATCGGTGATGGGAGTGGTCTGATCCAGAATGCTGGTTTTATCTCAGCTGTTGTCTTGAGCTCAAAACTTCTAGCTGTGTGTAGATGCTGAGCTTGTTGGCAGTTCGGTGGTTTGGATCCCTAGCGCTGCATAATGGAGTGAATTGCATAATGGAGTGAATTCCCGTTCCTTGTCCCAGCAGCTTCTGCCAACCTAGCAGTTCAAAAGCACGTTAAAAAAATGCAAGTAGGAAAATAGGGACCACTGGTGGGAAGGGAACAGTATTCCATGCGTCTTCGGCGTTTAGCCATGCCGGCCACATGACCACAGAGACGTGGCTCTTTGGCTTTGAAATGGAGATGAGCACTGCCCCCTAGAGCTGGAAACGACTGGCACATATGCGCAAGGGGAACCTTTACCATCACCTTTTAGAGAGGATATATTGGATAATAATGGGTGAATTGTTCTTTTTAAGCCTTAATAAAGTCCTGGGTGTGTTACAAAGGTGAGGGAAAAGTCTCCCAGAATGGCTGGGGAATTGTGGAAGCTGAGGTCCTCCACGCGCCTTAAAAGTTGCCACTCCTGTGGGGAATCAGAAATACATTTGTGATGTTTCTGAGGTTTTGAATAGCTTCATGGCTGCAGAGAAAACTCTTGATCACACACAGGTCGTGTGTTGATAGCACAGGAAGGCAGCTGTAGGCCGATGCAGCCTTTGGGTCCATCTCTGTATGGGTCAATCTCTGTATGGGTCAGGATGATGGGCACTGTTGAGCATTTGGGAGACGGGCTCCCAAGTTCATGTTCTGCTCCCAGATTGCCAGTCTTCAGAAGACACATGCAAATCTCTTTCTCTCTGTCGGTTAGTCTGGTTCTCTCTCTCTCTGCTCCCTCTCTGTCTCTCTTTCTCTCTTTTCCATCTTTTTCTCTTCCCCCCTCTCTTCTCTTTCTCTCTTTCTCTCTTTTTCCCACACTCTCCTCTCTATTTTTCTCCTCTCTTTCTCTCTCTCCTCTCCCTTTCTCTTCTCTCTACCTCCTCTTTCTCTCTGCTCTTTTTCTATCTCCCCCATCTCTTTCTCTCTTTTCTCTCTTTCTCCTCTCTGTCTAGTCTGCTTCTCTCTTCCTCTCTCCCTCTCCCTCTGTTTATCCTGTTCATTTTTCTCTTTCTCTTGTCTGTCTCTCTTAACTATCTCGCTTCTCTCTCGTCTGTTTATCTATCTACCATATCTACCTATCTATCTATCTCTATCCATCCATCCACCCATCCTGTATCTTTGTCTTGTCTTGTCCATCTGTCTCTTTATCTGTGTCTAGTCAGTTTCTCTCTCGTCTCCTTCCCTCCCTCAATCTCTCTTATCTCCTCTCTCTCTTTCTCAAATTCATACGCAGCCTAGAGTCATTTTGGAGAATGACATGGGCAGTAAATGAATTTCATTTCATAAATAAATAAATTGCTTGCACGTGCCCTTCCGAAGACTAAGAAGACTGAGAGCAGAACCTGAATTTGGGAGCCCCTGTAACACGCCCCCTCCCCACGTTAATCCCCTCGTGAGCCATCCCCAAGTTGACGGAGAGATTCAGGGTCAGGAGGCTGGACCTACGCCCCTCCACCATTCAGGGGTGCTTGGGGGAGGGGGGCCCTTGGTGGCTGCCTTCTCTAGCAGTGTGTCCTGCTCCAAATGGCCCCCTCCCCATAGAATGGGGGCTGCTCCCCTGCAGCTTTGAAACCTGTGGAGATCTTTTGTAAGGGAGTGGGCTGCTCAAAATGGGCACCAAAAGGGACCCTCCTAGCTGGGGCTGGGGGTGAGGGAGCTCAGGGCTGGGGGCGACCGAGGTGGCCCCCTGTGTTTTCCCTCACCCAAAGGCCAGCCCGAATAAAACGGCTCAGTCCACATCCGCCTTCCTCACCCTTCTTTTATTCAGGGAAAAAAAGGCCCCCAACTCAACCCTTCTCAAAAATGTTTGCCCCCAGCTGTCCCCTCCATCTTGTTTCCCTGAGAAACCCTTGTTCTCCCCACCCACCCGCCAAACAAAGCTCAGGAGGGGTGGGGACCGATGGGGGCAGCGTGCCCCCCTCTCTTTTGGCTCCCCTTCCCCATCTCTCCCTCCCTCCCCTGCCCCAAACTTCATCTGGCTTCTTTGGATGCTGGCCTGCACGCTCCCAGGCCTGCTCGCCATCGCCTAGGTAACCGGGTGAGCAGCTTTCGCAGGCCGGCTTTGTTTCCCCCCTGGCCATGATAAATGTGCAAACCTCCCTGGGGGGTTTTGCACAAAAGGCTGGTCTCTCTCTCTCTCCTTTTGTGCAGGCAGTGGTGCTTGCATTGTGAGGAGGGGGGGAAGCGGGGAGAATTTATCAACGGCTGACACCCCCCCCCAGTAATATGAGCCTAATTTGCAGAGGCCTTCCCTTCTTGGTGAGGGCCCCAGCAGCCCCACCTTCTCTGTATTTGGGTGAGTGGGAGAACTAAACGCCCCCTTTGCAGTGAAGGAAAGGACAAAGTTTCTCCCCCCCCCCCCCCGTGGCTTTAGTTTGCCTCCCATGTGGTCACGGAATCAACAATTGGTGATTGACTCGTATTTATGATCCCCGGGGGTCCCATTCTTTTGGGGACCTTTGGACAATCAAAGTTGATAGAGAAGCCAAGATTCACTGAGCAGCTGGGTTACAAATTTTAACACCGCCGGGCTTTTTGTTCAACAGCAAGGTCGTAAAATGGGGGCAAAGCGTACTTTACACATTTACCCTTACCCACAGAAATGTTGGGGTTCGGTCATGGTTGTAAGTCAAGGACCACCTGTATTGGCAGGCTCAGGATCCAGAATGGTCTCCTGCTTGAATAGGGTTTGGACTAGAAGACCTTCAAGGTCCCTTCCAACTCTATTATTCTATATCGAGGGTCTTCAAACTTGGCAAGTTTAAGACTTGTGTACTCCCAGAATTCCTGAGCTAACGTGACTGGAGGAGGAATTCTGGGAGTTGAAGTCCACAAGCCTTAAAGCTGTCAAGTTTGAAGACCCCTGTTCTGTATTATATTCTCAATCTCTGCAACTTTAAGAGGGTGGACTTCAGCTCCCAGAATTCCTCAGTCTGCATGTGCCAGCTGGGGAATTCTGGGAGTTGAAGTCCACAAGTGGCTGAGTTTACATTTACATTTTATTTGATTTGTCAATTGCTTACAAGATACAGATATAAGAATAAATATAGTTTTGAATACATGAGATAGATACTTATAAGAAAAATTAAAAAAACAATAGGACAGGGATGGTAGGCACGATTGGTGTGCTTATGCATGCCCCCTAGCTTAAACTAGTTTTTTTAAACTAGTTTCAAGACTCCTGGCTTAAAGGCACACACTTTTCAATGGGAGGCATAGCTGGCTGGAGAATTCTGGGAGGTGGAAGTCCACCCCTCTTAAAAGATGCAGAGATTAACAAACCAGTTAAATTAAAGGGCAGATGTTTTAATAAGCTGAAGAATTTGCACATTGTTTTTTAAGACAGTGCTTTTTAAAAAAAAAAACCTACATTGTTTTTTAAGACTGTGCTATCAAAAAAAAAAAAAAACCTTCAGTGTTGCTCTTTATAAGGAGCTTCTTTCTTAAGGTTCAGTGGAGGCCCAAGAGTCTTTCCTAAACAATAGCCTTCATTTGCAGATGTATTAGTTTCTATCTGCATGCATAATAAAAGAGAACTTGAGGCTGAGTAAGACGGTATGGCCACATGTGGCTTAGGAGAGAAGAAAAGAGCAGATAGGCAAGACAATGCAGAACAAAGAGGAGCAGAAAACAAACTGAGTTTAAAAGTATTAAATGGTGTTAGTTGTCTCCGATCCTAAACGTCTCAGGAATTTAGCGGGATAGGTGCTCCATGACTGGAGGTTTTCAAGAAGAGCCTGGACAGCCATTGGTAGCTAGGACAGAGGTCTCCAACCTTGGCAACTTTAAGACTTGTTGTTGTGGTTTGCTGGCAACAGGTACGGACAGCAGCAGTCTCTGGGAGCAAGGACTCGGATGAGGGGCCTGCGTGTGATGCAGGGATGGGGCCAGGGTCATGGAGTCTGGCAGCAGTGACGAAGAGGAAACCGGGGAGCCTGTGTCCAGTGCCTGTGCATGCAGGGCTGCTTGAAGGAAAGAGCAGCTGAAGCAGCACGGCCGACTCGGGACTAAGGCTGGAAGGTGATGGCCCCTCCCATAAGGGATAAAAGCCAGCCTTCGGGGTTGGCTTCTTTGCAGGAAGCAAAGAAGTTCTTTCTATTCAGAGTCCTTGTTGAAATCCTGCTTACTCCGGTTTGTTTTTGGAAACTTCTGACTTTGGATATTTACCTGCAATTAGTCTTTTGTTCTTGGCAGCCTTTCACAACCTGGCTCTTATCTGGGACAATTAGATTTGAATGACTCTTGGCTGTGAATGCACAGAATTCACAGCGCCGCATTAAAAAGGGTTTGCTTTTATACTTACTTTGTGTTTGATTTGAACAAGGCTTGGGGCAGAATACTTGTGGACTTCAACTCCCTGGGAGTTAAAATCCAGAAGTCTTAAAGTTGCCAAGATTGGAGACCCCTGGTCTAGGATGATTTCCTGCTGGAACAAGGGGTTGGACTAGAAGACCTCTAAGGCCCCTTCCAACTCTGTTGTTCTATGTTTTATATTTGACGCCAGGGAGCATCAATTTGGGGTGAGCAGGAAGAGGCTTCAAAAATTCAGGATCAGCATCTTAATCGTTATTGTCGTCGTATCTCTGGGTACACCAGACCATTTTGGAGCAGATGGTAGTTGAGGGTTTTGGCCAGGTTTTGCCTCTGGTTTCTCCAGGAGAGGTCCAGATGGAGAAGATCAGATGTTCTTGGTGGCCTGCACATCAGTGGACAGGGATGGTCACGAGAGCTTCAACCAAGATGGAGAATATGTCTCTGGCCACTGAGACCTTTGAACGGCTTGAACACTTTATATCTTTCCTCTGTTAGATTTACCCTGTTGCCTTTCTCTGCTGCAAGTGTGGCTGGAGATTCGAACAGATCTCTCACTTTTGCCCCGGATCAGGCAGGAGAGAAGAACCTGGTGGGAAAAGGTAGCTCCAAAATAGACTGAGTGTTGAGAACTTCCGAATCTCTGGATGATTTACAGCGGACTATGGTCACTTTGAGGGGTGGACGTCCAACTCCCAGAATTTCCCAGCCAGCATGGAATTCTGGGCGTTGAGGTCCACCCCTCTTCAAGCAGCAAGGCTGAGAAATTGCTGACTCAGACAACAGTTTAATTTCAATTTTAGCAGACCTATGGTCCTCTTGAGCAGAGGAGATTCAGAATGGTGGAATTGCTTGCAATGCCTTTGAACAGGGGTCTTCAAACTTGACAGCTTTAAGACTTGTGGATTCAACTCCCAGAATTCCTCCTCCAGTCATGTTAGCTCAGGAATTCTGGGAGTAGAAATCAAGTTTTAAACTTGCCAAGTTTGAAGACCCTTGCGATAGATGATTGATAGATGATAGGTAGATAGATAGGTAGGTAGATGGTTGCATAGATAGATAGATAGATGATAGCTAGATAGGTAAATAGGTCGGTACGGAGGGGGGGAGAGAGGGAGAGAGAGAGAGAGAGAGAGGTGATAGATCAGGGGTCCTCAAACTTGGCAAGTTGAAGACTTGTGGACTTCCACTCCCAGGATTCCGTCTCCAGTCATGTTAGCTCAGGAATTCTGGGAGTGGAAGTCCACAAGTCTTCAACTTGCCAAGTATGAAGACCCTTGCCCTATGCCAACATCTACCATTCATGGTCTTTTCCTGGGTATAAAGCTGTGGTATGAGGGCTTCCTGCACGTCACACCACAGCTTCACTGCCAAGCCAATTTCTCCCTTTGCTAGCTGGCCTTCAACTCAACACAAGCATGGTCATCTTTGTGGATATCCTCAACCATCCAGGTCACGGTTGTCCCAAAGCTGCTTTTTCAAAAAGGGAACTGGAGTTTTCTGTTTTTTTCCCCTTGAAAACATTTCGTTTGTCATCCAAGAAACTTTTCTAACGTTTTTTTGTGTGAAGCATTTTCAGAGAAAAAAAAAAAACACCAAGAAATGTCTGGTTGCCTTTTGGAAAGACATCTATGGGACATGTTCCTCTCCATGATCTGAGCCTCAAGGTTGATTGCACATTGAGGACACTTGGCTGCCTTTCATTCAAGACCCCTCCCCGGTCCCCAGTCTTTCGTAAAGCTCTTCCAAGGAAGCTTTCTTGTTCTCTGGAAATGGAATGGCAGAGAGAGAAAGAGGGAGAAAGAAAGAGAAGAGAGAGGAGGGGGGACAGAGAAAGAGAAGAGAAAGAGAGGAGAGAGAGAGAGAGAGAAAGAGAAGAGGAGAAAGAGAGGAAAGAGGAGAGGGAAAGAGAAAGAGGGAGAGAGAGGGAGTGAAAGAGAAGAGAGGGGGAGGAGAGAGAGAAAGAGTTAGAAAAGAGAAAAAGACAGAGAGAGAACCAGACTATAGACAGAGAGAGGAGAGAGAGAAATATCTGACGCAATCGGTGTTTTATCATTTCACAAACCTTGCTCTTTCTTTGAAGAGAAGCATTCAACTGAGGCTTACAGGCTTAGTGTCTTTCTTGCAAAGGGGGAAGGGGAAAGGCTGGGGAACTCTGGGTTTGGGGAAAGAAACGTGTGATGGACAATAATTGGCGTTGAAATGATTGGGGTGAATAAAGCCAGCATATTAATGTTGTGATTTGACCATGGGGTAAGGAAGGCTAGTCACTCATCCAAACCAAAGTCTCGGAGACTTTCTCTCAGCCGTGGTCACTTTAAGAGGGGTGGACTTCAATTCCCAGAATTCCCCAGCCGGCTCAAAAAAAGCCCTCATCTGTCCCTGCCTTGCTTCTAAACTCTTCTTGGTAGGCTTGTAGCTTCATCCTGTTGGCTTAATTGTGCGTTCCCTGGGTTGCGTGAAGGTGTGGTGCTTCAACCCTGCAAAGCCGATTTTGGCTGCTGTCCAAGCCAGAGGTTCCATCTTTGATGTCCCACCTTCCAAAATTGCCATCACTTCTAGGCCATGTGCAAAGCACTGAAATCGTTTTTGCACTGGTGGCCACAGGGGAGGGCTGTGAAATTGCCCTCGCACTGCAGGGTGTGGTGGGGTGACGACTCTGGAGTTTCAGAGAGCAGAGAGCTCCGAAAACCAGGTGGATGCAGGGAAGGTGGCCTGCAGGTGGAAGAAGGAAGCTGAGCAGTTCCCACCTTGCCCAGGTAGACATCTGTGCTTGGAAGCCTGGAGCCTGGCAGATGTTAAGGGAGCTCTGCTAATATAAGCAGCAGCTGGGTGCCATCCCTGCATGGCTGGCAGAGCTGCCACCTGCCCTGGATAACAGCTTGACTGCATGACCTTCTTGGCATAGCGTGGTGGCCTGTCTCTAGGACAGTTTCATAAATCCAGGCAATCCTCGCCATACGACTTTAATACGGACCAGAACTTCCCTGACTAAGCAGTGCACTTTGCAAAGCATTGTGTGATGTCCTTCTTTCAGCATCTCTCTAAAGCCCGTAGGCAAGGAGATCCCATCTGGGACGGGTTGGACTAGAAGACCTCCAAGGTCCCTTCCAGCCCTAGGATTCTATGATTTATGACCTTGGGGCTTACTAGAAAACCTGTAATGTCTCTTCCAGCCTTTTGATTCTGTGATTTTATGATCTTGGGCAAGAAGGCCTCCAAAGTCCCTTCTAGCCTGTTGTTCTACGATTCTATGATTTTGGGCAGGGGGTTAATAGAAGATCTCCATAGTCTCTTCCAGTCCAGTGATCCTATCACCTTGGCTGTGAAGCTAGTCTAGAAGGTCTCCAGTGTCCCTTCCAGCCTGACATTATGATTCTGTGATATTGGGGGGGGGGGTGTAGCTTCTACTACCGGTTGCAGTTATGAAGACCTACAAGGTCCCTCCAGTCCTGTTATTCTGTGGTTCTATGATCTTGGGCAAGGCGATGGACTAGAAGGCTTCCAAAGCCCTTCTAGCCTATTCTCCAGTCTTGGGCAGGGGGTTACTTGAAGCTCTCCAAGGTCCCTTCCAGCTCTAGGGTTCTATGATCTTGGCTATGGAGATAGACTAGAAGACCTCCAAGTTACCTTCCAGCGCTAGGGTTCCATGATTGTATACGCCATGCCCTGCTGGATGGGACCCCTGGACTATTCAGCTGCACCAGGAAGCCTGCTAGACCTCCAGCAGGCACCTTCGGAGGCAGGTGCAGCAGCACCATCGAGACGAATAACTTAACAACAGAGGATTCCACCCTTTTTTGAAACCAGCCAAGTTGGTGGCCAACTTGTAATTTAAATAGGAGAAAAGTATTTGGAAAAAATGTAATAATAGAAAATATGTAAAGTATTGGTAAAATATGAACGCGAAAGGTGAATGGGTAATTATGGTCATATTTGTATGTAAACCTGGAATCATGCTGTTCACTAAAAAGAGATGTTTTTAAAATGTGGAAAACTGAAATAAAAATTTTACTAAACAAAAAAAAAAGACAGGGATGACTAACTTCACCGCCACGTGCCGAAATTGCACATGCATGTGCGTGCACGGGTGTCTGCACCCATAATGCAATGCATGTGCGACCCCCCCCCCATGCTCCCTCGATCCCCTGCGCATGCAGGCACAACTCCCCACACACACGACCACACACGTGTCTCCCGCAGGTGCCCCCCCCCCCCCCGCATGCACGGCAGATACCCGAGAATCGGCTGGGTGGTGGGAGGCGTGTGCACGCATGCATAGTGGAACTGAGCTGGGACGGTGGCTCTGCGTGCCACTTCCGGCATGGGTGCCATAGGCTTGCCATTACGGCATTAGGAGATAGACGAGTGTCTGTGAAGCTGTTTTATTCTCCAAACAGTGCAGAAAGTCCTTGCAGCCATTCATTTAGCCACCATCCGTGGACTTCAGAAGGAGCTTCAGGTGTTTGAAGGAACTACTGAGTCTTCTTCCAGAATAAAATTATCGGGCAATACAACTTCTGTCCAGATAGCACCACGATCCCCTCCTTCGAGCCAGGGCTGAAGTCGGAAGGCAGCTTCTCCAACCATGGGCATGAGTCAGGGGTCTGCAACCTTCAACACTCAAAAGAGTCATTGGGACCCGTTTCCCACAGAAAAGAAAACACTGGGAGCCCAAAACCTGGGTGGGTGTGGCCAACTCAACGTTGCTCCCACCCAGTCACATGACACCCCCCTACACAGGCCATGCCTACCCAGGTTTTGTGGCTCCCGGTGCTTTCTGTGGGAAATGGGTCTCTGTCCTCCATCCCTCTCTCACACACACTCTCCCACCCTCTTTCCTTCTCTCCCTCCCTCCCTCCCTCCCTCCCTCTCTCTCCCACTTAGGATCGGGGTGAGGTCAGTAGTGGATAGTTTGAGGTTAAAGGAGTGGGGGTTTGAGCAGGTGACAACAGAATCAGGTAGTGAGTTCCAGATATTGACCCCTCTTGTTGAAATCGTACTTCCTGCAATCGAGTTTGGAGTGGTTAACATTTAGTTTATATCTGTTGTGCCTACCATCCCTGTCCTATTGTCCCCATTTATTCGTACCTATTTCTTATATTTAAACTTATGTTTATTCTTATTTCTATTATATTGTAAATAAATAAATTAAAATAAATAAAATATATACATCTCCTTGTATTTTCTTAAAAGGGCGTCTGGATATCCCTTAGCTCAGAGGTCTCCAAACATGGCAACTTATAACACTTGTGGACTTTCAACTCCCAATATTCTCCAGCCAGCAAAGCTTTGCTGGCTGGAGAATTCTGGTCATTGAAGTCCACAAGTCTTAACGTTGCCAAGTTTTGGGTCCAGAGGTGGGTATTCAGCAGGTTCTGACCAGTTCTGGAGAACCGGTAGCGGAAATTTTGAGTAGTTCGGAGAAGCGGCAAATGCTTCTTCTGACTGGAGATTTTGCAGTCTCCTTCCCCTGCCATGCCCATCAAGCCACACTCACAGAACCGGTCGTAAAAAAAATTGAATCCCACCACTGTTGGGGATCCCTGCCTTAGTTCCTATTTACTCTGCAAAAATGTGGCCCCGAATGTCGAAACAGTCTTTCATTAAGCCTTGTCCCTCCTGGCCTGCCTTCTTGCACCTCTCCTTTGTGTCCTTATTGAAGTAGGTTTGTTCCTTTCATCGAGAAGGGGCTGAAATCTCCCAAGCGCCGTCTAGACAAAGCTTTAATGGAGGAGAAAGAAATGGAGGGGGTCCTGCTGGATCTCCACTTGGCAGTCTTGGAGCCACCTTTGCCCGGGACTTGGTGGTGCCAAGAATTTGCCCTGCCCCTCAACCTCTTCCCCCCAGGAGAACCGGATCTGGGACTTTCCTTTGGGGGAAGGATTATTGGAGCTTTTTGCCATGTCAGCTTCTTTCCGGAGCAGTTGTGTCCAACTTGTTCTGACAGACTCCTGGCGCCTTGCAGCAGAGTGAGCTCCAGCCTTGCATGTAGAGGAGCAGGAGGAACCATCTCCCAGTTGGCTTCTCCCTCTCTTCCTCTCAGGCGCTGAACATGCTTCATGGTTCTCTCCCCGGAGATCTCCAAGGAGGGTGTGTGTGTGTGTGGGGGGGGGTTGCATGGAGTTCTGGGTGAAATTTTGGCACCCAGAACTTTTTCCTAGCCAAATCCTGGTCAGGATGTTTTCTGCCTCTTGCTTGGTCCGCTCCTTGTCCTCTTCCACCACCAAGGCCCAGCCCAGGTCCTCTCTTCCACCGGAAGGTGGCCGGCTGGTCCTTGTGGCTGGACAATACTTACCCTGAGTCTATGCTCATGATTGAACCAGAGTGTAACTTCTCTCATAGGATAAACAAGAATGAAAGTGTGCAGGGAATTTGTTTAGGCCTGCCTCAATGTAGTGCTGTGGCTACTGTGTCGTCGTCGTCCCCCCCCCCCCGCAAATAAGGCCCTGTCTTACTATTTTTTTTGCCACCCAAAAAGGCACCAGGTCTTATTTTGGGGGGAAGTTCTTCCACTGACTAATCTCACTTGTGTGCATTTGCCCCTGGCCTCCTTTTAGCTGCCAGAGGCCTTCAGGAACTTCTTCTTGTCCGGCAAGGCTTTTCTGAAGGCCTCTGCAGCCGGCAACAGAGCTCTGGATCGATCCAAAGCTTTGTTATCCAGCTCCAGAGGCCTTCAGGAGAGCCTTGCCAGCCTTGCTGGCTGCTGAAGAAATAGGCTGGCAAGGCAGGTGTTGGGGTGTGCGAGGCCTGGCTACACTTGTCCAGCTCCACCCTCGCTTAATTTTTACCTGTGTACTTTGGAGTGGGCGGGATCTTAATTAGGGCTTATATTGGGTGCACATGTAAAAATCAGGCTAGGACTTACTTTCAGGGTAGGTCGTATTTTCGGGGAAACAGTACTGTTATAACATAATCTAGGGTCTCCTGCTTGAGCAGGGGTTGGACTAGAAGACCTCCAAGGTCCCTTAATTCTGTTGTTATTTTGTTTTGGAATAAGATTCCCATATTGGACAATTGGAGCTCTCGACTCAAAATCAGGAGTTCGATCCTAGGTAGAGGCAGATATTTCTCTCCCTGGGCACAATGAATATATCTGCTGAACAAAACTCCACATTGGTGACAGGAAGGGCATCCGGCCCTTAAAACACTCTGCTAGCTCCATTCAGTTGCTCAGACTCCACTCTACAAAGGATTAAAAAAGAAGTTAATTGAACAATTGGAGAAGTGAATTCAGAAATTAGTTGTGAAAAGAAGAGGGTTTGGGTGAAATTCTCCTGGGTGGAGTGTGAAAGTCTTTGCACTCCCGTATTTATAAGTACTAAATTTTACCACATACATATGACCAGGCAGCCAAGGGGGTTCATGTGAATATCTCTGCTTGATCCCAGTGAAGACAACCACGTGGTGTTCTGGATCCCTGCCCTGGAAACCTGCTGGAGAAGTTCTCCATTCCCTGAAGGAATTCAGAGAGATCCCTCACCCAGTTTTTCAGTGCACCAAACAGGCAAAGATGTTCAAAAGGTGCTTAATTGTCCCCCAAAGCTGTCTGAAATGGGCTTTTCCAAAAAGGCAGCTGTAATTCCTTGGGTTTTTTTTCCCCACTTGAAAATGTTTCACTTCTTTGGCACTTTCCACCGGCAAGATTGGCAAAGACGTTTAAAGACACGTCTGCTATATGTTGGAAGTGCAACCAGCCTCCTGGTTTGTATTATCATATGTGGTGGACATGCCCAAAAGCAAAAAAAATAAAATAAAAATTGGGCAAAAATACATACATGCTTGGAAAAAAATCAGTAAAGCAGCACCTAGATCTAAAGCCAGAAATATTCTTGCTGGGTGTCTTACCAGAAGAAATACAATAAAGGGAATACTTATTTAAATTTACATGAGTTAACAGCAGTTAGAATTGTGTTTGCACAACAGTGGAAAAACAGAAGAGACCCCGACAGAGGAAAATGTAATAAAAAATATATTAGAATGTACAGAAATGGATAGAACAGAAGAGAATAGAATAGAATTCTTTATTCTAGTGTTTATTCACACTTTATCAAGTGTGATTGGACACACAAGGAATCTGTCTTGGTGCAAATGCTCTCAGTGTACATAAAAGATACATCCGTCAAGAGTCCAGAATAATCATCACTTAATGATACTCATAGGTTACAATAAGCGATCAAATCATACTAGGAAACAGTCAATATAAATCGTAAGGATACAAGCGACAGAGTTACAGTCATCCAGTCACAAGTGGGAGGGGATGGGCGATAAGGAGGGATGAGAAGATTAATAGTAATAGGAGTGCAGACTTTGTAAATAGTTGGACAGTGTGGAAGGAATTATTTGTTTAGCAGAGTTGATGGCGTTTGGGGAAAAAACTGTCCTTGTGTCTCGTTGTGCAGGGCTCTGTAGTGTCATTTTGAAGGAAGGAGTTGAAACAGTTTATGTCCGGGATGTGAGGGGTCTGTAGATATTTTCACAGCCCTCTTTTTGACTTGTGCATTATACAGGTCCTCCATGGAAGGCAGGTTGGTAGTAATTGCTATTTTCTGCAGTCCTAATTACCCTCTGAAGTCTGTGTCTATCCTGTTGGGTTGCAGAACCGAACCAGACATTTATAGAGGTGCAGATGACAGACTCCATCATTCCTCTGTAGAACTGGATCAGCAGCTCCTTTTGGGCAGTTTGAGCTCCCTGAGTTGGCGTGGAATTATTAATGTTTATGTGTTCCGGTATTATTGTTAACTGTTATGATTATTATTTCATAAAATTATCTACCCAGATGACACTCTATGTAGACATTGGATTTTTTTGTTTAATAAAAAAATTAAAAATTAGGAAGGAAGGAAGGAAGGAAGGAAGGAAGGAAGGAAAGAAAAAGAAAGAAAGAAAGAAAGAAAGAAAGAAAGAAAGAAAGAAAGAAA
>BLBF01000081.1:1360770-1413373 GCA_015471245.1 Laticauda colubrina
CATTCTTTTCAGTAGGAGTCTGCTCCTTTTTCCAATTTTGAGCAAATACAATTCTTACCGCAGTTATCACATGAATAATTAAGCATACATTTTCTTTACTGTAAGCTTCAGGTAAGATCCCCAGCAGGAATATTTCTGGCTTTAAGTCAATACGTTGTTGTATCATTTCCTCTAGCCATGAGTGTATTTTTTGTCCATTTTTTGACTTCATTACACAACATCGTTCTTCAGTGATGTTGTAACTTAGAACAGTCACTAACAAAAGTTGCATGTCGAGGCCTGCCTGTGTGCGGGATCCTTAATTTTGTCTTTCTTCCACAACCATCAGCGGGGAGGGGGGGGAACCTACCCCTTCCCATCCCCATGGAGCAGCTGGTTAGGGAGAAGGTGGGTGTTGCAATGCTTGTGACCTGAGCCAGTTCCCCCTAACTCTCAGGACCCCCTCTCTTGCCCCACAGAGACCGTCGAGAGCGGCATCGCTCCAAAAGTCGAGATGGCAGCCGTGGGGACAAGTCAGTCACCATCCAGGCTCCCGGAGAGCCCCTGCTGGACAACGAGTCAACCCGAGGGGACGAAAGGGTGAGTGGACAGATGGGCCTGGAGCCGGCTTGGAGCCTCGCTCTTGCCTCCTGGGGGGGGCAGGGTTTGGGCCTCCCCAGGGATGAAATGAAGGGGTCTCTTAGTGGAGTTTGGGGAGGCTTCCCTACACGGGTGTATCCATCCATTCATCCATCCCATTTCTCCATCCATCCATCCATCCATCCCATTTCTCCATCCATCCATCTGTCCCATTTCTCCATTCATCCATCCTGTTTCTTCATCCATTCATCTGTCCCATTTCTCCATCCCTCCATCCGTCCCATTTCTCCATCCATCCATCTATTCTCTCCCTCTCCCTCTCTCCATCATCCCCTGGGAGAGGGGCAGAGGCTGACTGGAGAGGCTGCAGGGCTGCTGCCCGTTCAGCTGGGGTCCCGGCCTGGTGCCACAGACGCACCCTTTGCACCTGCAGAGTTCAGCTCTCCTGACCAGGAGACCCCAGTTCTTTTTCAACCGATTGCTGCTGTCTCCCCCCTTTGACCCCCCTTCCCCATGTGGCCTTTTGTGTCTCGGCAGGATGACAACTGGGGTGAGACGACCA
The DNA here is from genome assembly GCA_015471245.1 of Laticauda colubrina. Classification (NCBI taxonomy): domain Eukaryota; kingdom Metazoa; phylum Chordata; class Lepidosauria; order Squamata; family Elapidae; genus Laticauda; species Laticauda colubrina. The sequence continues at coordinate 1,361,912 of BLBF01000081.1, forward strand.
CCGTGGTGACCGGCACATCGGAGCACAGCATTTCGCACGATGACATCACGCGCATCACGAAGGACATGGAGGACAGCGCCCACCTGGACTGCTCCCGCCACCTGGGGGTCTCGCTGGCGGGGGGCCTGGCCCTGCTCTCCTTCCTCACCCCCATCGCCTTCATGCTGCTGCCCCAGCTGTTGTGGGGGGAGCAGCTGAGCCCCTGCGGGACCCCCTGCGAGGGCCTCTTCATCTCGGTGGCCTTTAAGCTGCTCATCCTCCTGCTGGGCAGCTGGGCGCTCTTCTTCCGCCGCCCCAGGGCCTTCCTGCCCCGCATCTTCGTCTTCCGTGCTCTCCTGATGGTGCTGGTCTTCCTCCTGGTGGCCTCCTACTGGCTCTTCTATGGCGTCCGCATCCTGGACTCCCGTGACACCAACTACCAGGGCATCGTCCAGTACGCCGTCTCGCTGGTGGACGCCCTGCTCTTTGTTCACTACCTGGCGGTGGTCTTGCTAGAGCTGCGACAGCTCCAGCCCCACTTCACCCTCAAGGTGGTGCGCTCCACCGATGGGGCCAGCCACTTCTACAATGTGGGGCACCTCAGGTAAGGGCAGCGGAGGGTCAGGGGCTTGGGGGCATCTCGGTGTGGTTCAGGGACAGGCGGGGGCGGCTGATGGAAGCTGGGATGACCCGAGGGCACAGCACAGAGGCAATCCAGGCAGCTGGCAGTTCAAACCGCTCCTTTATTGCTCCAAATTTCCCCAAATGCTCCCACTTTTTTTCTGGCAAGTCCCAGAGCAAAGTGTTGATACACATACACACACAAACACCCCTCAAGCAGCCTCTGGCTGCAAATAGTCCAGCCCAACTCTGTGAGCACCACGGCTGCACAGCAAGAACTCCAGCAGGGCAAGTCGAGGAATCCAGGAAGCAAAAGAAGCAAGGCAAGTAATCCAGAAATCCAGAAAGAATGCAAGGAATCCAGGAAAGTTCAAACATCTACTCAACACTCCAGGAATTCAGCATTTGTTCCCAACAAATGCCCCTCCCCACAACATCTCCTTAACTCTCAGTCCCCAGGTGTGCCTTGTGAAGAGGGGTGGGCGTTCTCCTCCGGAGTAGTTGGGTCAGTCTGTGCTGTTCTCGCCTTCTCTCCACTCTCTGTGCTCTCAGATCAGGAGGCGGGGGTCCTTTCTCATTGCCGGAGCTCTGTCTCTGAAGTTCACTGCTTAGCCTCTCTTGGTCATCCTGCTCCCCTTCCTCTCTGCCTACAAGTAGGCTCTGGCCTAACTGGGCCTGCTCCTCCCCATTTTCCTCCCAAGAAAACGAAGCTGTCCCCTCAACCTGTCGGCTCCAGTTTGGGCTCGTCGTCTTCCACAGATTCAGGCTCCGACGAGGGGATGACAGTAGCCACTTTTTGCAATTGAACGATTGGGATTTTGTCAGTGCCGTTGCTGCTCAATCGATCCTCCAGGTGTTTTGGGATTGGAACTCAAGATGCTTACGATTATCTTTGCCTGCTTCTGCCACAGTCATTCTATTTCTACAAGTGGTCCTCAGCTTACCACAGTTCATTTAGTGACAAGTTACAGAAGCACCGGAAAAAAGGACTTATGGCCACTTTTCATACACATTAAGACTGTTGCAGCATCCCCACCATCACATGATTTACATTCAGATACATTTGGCAACTGACTCACGTTTATGACGGTTGCAGTGTCCCTTGGTCATGTGATCCCCTTTTGCGATCTTCTGGCAAGGAAAGTTGATGGGGAAGCCAGATGGACTTAGGAACCGGCTTATTCCTTTAAGAACTACACTGATTTGCTTAACAAAGGTGGCAAGAAAAGTCATAAAATGGGGTGAGACTCACTGAACACAATTCTCACTTAGCAGCATACATTTTGGGGTCAATTGCAGTTGTACGCTGAGAACTATCTGCATTTGCAGGTTTTCCTGTATTTTGTGGTTTTCTCCAGTCCTTTCTCTTCTGTTGTCTCCAGCATTATAAACTCTGCTATCCAGAATTTTTGTTGTTATTGTAATTATTATTTGCATTGGATTGGTGGAAGAAGCTGGTGGCCTCCCTCATGTCCAGCTGTGAGCCATAATAAGGCACATTAAACTGATCACACTGAAAGCAAATGAGCCAGATTCTGCCTTATAGGTAGTCCTCGAGTTACGTATGGAATGGAGCCTGCCCGTTCTGTTTGTAACCCAATGATTTGTGGGAATGAATCTCGTACTTTGAACGGGATCACTCCCTCCTTTTTCCCATGCATTCACTAATTGTTAATCGAATGTGGGGCTTGTTAAGTGCACAAGAGGTATTTCAGGGTGGGGAAGACCTGGGGGGGGGGGGGGACTGATGGAACAGACTACCTGCCTAAGACCATCCAATACCTCCCTGACCCACTAAAATACTTCATGTTCCTCACAATTGCCCTTCTGCGCCAGGTCAGTTACCTTGTTCTAGCAAGCAGCCCCGTCTCCAGCCACTCAATTGCGTGCGCCCTTCTGTAGTTCCATTTGGACTTCCCTGGGCCTCACCATACCTGTTGCAGGCCGAAATGGAGTTTCTGGGGGGTGGATCCATTTTGGCTGGGAACAGGCCAATGGAGACCTTTGGAGGGCCGAATGGATTATTGGAGGACTGGATCTGAGCTCCAGAGGCACCATTTCAGCCAGTAATGTGCCAGGCAAGGCCTGCAGAGGCACGATGGAGCATTGGAGGTCCGGATCTAGCCCTCGGAAGCTCCATTTCAGCCTGCAACGTGTTCTGACCAAGGTTTCCTGAGACCGTAATTAAGCACATGCTTAGTCCAAACAACTTGTGTTATTTCAATGCTGGGCATTCTGTTCATTCCCAGCCCAAAATGAGTCCCAAACAGTCCCTTGAGATAAGCACCCACCTTTCTCTCCTTTGAATGGCTGCCAACAGCTAAAATGCTAAATTAACTGTAAAAAAACAACCGAAGTACGAAGTCCACACAGAGCTTCAAGAATTAATCCAAACAGAGTGAACAAAGTTGCATACTGCAGAAGTTTCTCTACTTTTGCCTATCCTTTATCCCTTAAATAAAGGGCTGTCACCTCCCAGCCATACTCCCGATTCATCCCTTTTGTCTCAGCTGCTCTTGCCTTCTGGCAGCTCTACACCTACTGGAAACAGGCTCCCCTTGTTCCTCTGCCTCACTGCTACCAGGCTCCAGAGGTTGCACTCCCCTCCCAGATGGTCCTGGCCCCATCTCTGCATCAGATGCAGGACCCTCGTCTGAGTCCTCTCCAGACTCCCGGACTGGTCCTGTTCTTCCCCACTGTCCGATTTCACTGCTGTCTGCAAGGATGATGGCAGACCACAACACAACATGCAGGACGAATGTTGCAGAGCTTCTGCAGTTGTTCATAAGGGCAAACAATTGCTGTTGGTGCTGCAATATTCATAGTTTTGGAACTTGTTTGCAAATGCTAGGAATCACTTAATTACATAACTTTGAATGTTCGCTAAGGGAACGCTTGTAACCCGGGGATTACCTGTATTGTGTGGTGTAACTGGATCCTTCGGTGATCGATCCAGTTACTATGTTGTCTCCAACTAAAGCTGGATCTAACGCTTCCTTCTCTGCAGCATCCAGAGAGTCGCTGTGTGGATCTTGGAGAATTATTACCATGATTTCCCCGTCTACAACCCAGCACTGCTGAACCTGCCCAAGTCAGTTCTGTCTAAGAAAATGTCTGGCTTCAAGGTCTACTCGCTTGGTGAAGGTAAGCGTTGGCAGCCTCTTTCGAACCAGTGGGATCAATCCCCTGTCCACAGATGAGAGTCTTCTCTCCTCCGGCTCTCAAACTTAGCTTTCAAGAGGCAGAGGCTTCAACCAGCACTCTTGGAGATCTAACTTGATCGCTGGGTTCTTGGACCAGGGTGAGCGTGATCTGTGTCAAGATCACCTGAAGTGTTAGCGCCATAGAGAGTATCTTAACTTACTGCACCTCTGTATGGTTTGCCAATTGCACAGTGGCAGATAGGAAAGCACTCCAGAGGGTTAATGTCATTGCCCAAAATATTGGTTGCCCTCTCCCCTCTTTGGAAAAGCTTTATCGTTCCTGCTGCCTTAAGGAAGTTTAAAACATCCCCAAAGATCCATCTTATCCTGGGCACCCTCTTTTTTTTTGAACTATTACCATCTGGCAGACAGCACAGGATAGTAAAAACAAGGACAAATAGGCTGGAAAACAGCTTCTATCCCAGGGCAGTAGCCTGTTTGAATTCTGCTGTAGAGTGCAATATGAATGCAATATGAGGGGTTTTCAATTCAATGTATAGAATGTGAAGGATGTCTGTTTGTGTTTGTTTTCATGGCCATGATGTGCACTGAAGATGGTGTTTGATTTTGTTGTTAACGAGGTGCAAGGACAATAAAGTAAAAGTTAAACTAAACTAAACCTCTTTATAAGGCCTTGGTAAGACCATACCTGGGACACTGCATCCAGGTTTGGTCACCGTAACACACACACAAAATGTTGCAATTCTAAAACATATGAAGAATGGTTGCTAGAATTGGGTATGTCTAGTCTGGTGAAAAGAAGGACGAAGGGTGATGTGAGAGCAGTCTTCCAATATTTGAGGGGCTGCCCCCCCAGAAGAAGCAGGGTCAACCTATTCTCCAAAGCACCAGAAGGCAGGACAAGAATAAGCGGAGGGGAATTAATCAAGGAGAGAAGCAACATTAAAACTATGGAGAAATTTCCTAACAGTAAGAATAGGTTAACTAGTGGAATGGCTTCCCTTCAGAGGTTTTGGATGCTCCCATCATTGGAGGCGTCTTTAAAAATCGGATATCCATTTGTCTGAAATGGGATAGAGCAGGGGGTTGGACTAGAAGATCTCCAAAGTCCCTTCCATCTCTGTTATTCTGCTGACATCCAGAGCTTGGCACCCTCTAGAGAAGGGGTCTCCAACCTTGGCAACTTTAAGCTTGGCGGACTTCAACTCCCATCTGGCTGGGGAATACTGGGAGTTGAAGTCCACCAGGCTTAAAGTTGCCAAGGTTGGAGACCCCTGCTCTAAGATGTCTTATGATGCAAATTCCGGAGTTCCCGGCTACTGGTGGGACAAACCCAATGTCAACACATAAAATATTCCTCTGGTCTTTTTAGAGTTGCCAACAGAAAGGGAGAGGGCAGCAGTGCAGCAGCTTGGAAACCGAAAGTGCATTCCACAAATGTTTTCAAAGATAGTTTCTAGTTGTCCAAAGTTTCTGCCTGGCAAAATTCTAACTGGAGAGCCTGATTGATGACTCTGGGCTATGGATGTGTCCCAGTGGAGAATATGAATCATGATACACCCAGGGGTAGGGGGAAACCAGGATCAAGGGTGACAAGGAACAATGTGTCTCAGAGTCGGCTACACCCAGGCAGTGCCAGACATGTTCACTCCCAATAAATTCTGTTTAATTTTGGACGTTTGGCTCGAAACTCCGGATTTAAATGGGGGTAACTGCCGGAATCCTGACACCCAGCTTATTTAGGGGATGCCAGGTTGGGGGAAGGCTGTGCTGATACCTGCGAGCACTGAATGCCAGTCCAGGGTGCCAGACCAGCCATAGCACCTGCATTCTTGCTTCTCTTTTAAAAAGGTAGATCAGATGGGCAGCTGATTTCCTCGATGGATACAGATAACAGATTAACGGAGTTGGAAGGGGCCTTGTAGGTCATCTAGTTACCTACACCATTTCTGACAGGTGGCAGCCCAATCTCTTGGTAGAAATGTTGATTATTGGATTGCTTTAGATCAGGGGGTCTCAACCTTGGTAGCTTGAACATGTGTGTACTTCAGCTCCCAGAATTCCCCAGCCATCATGTCCTCCCCCTCCCCTTCCAGATTAAGTGGTCAGAATTCCGGCCATTACCCCCATTTAAATCATGAGTATAAATCATAATTTTAAATCCTGCAGACCAGAAACCCTGGGGAAATTCAAAAAAACGCCTGTAGGAAAATCCCCCACCTCGTTTTCCGACTGATCGATCGTTCTTTATTTGGGATCGCAGGATACATATCCAGCTCCATTCTCGGGGGGGGGGGGGAGAGACTTGGCTTCATGCAAGGAAAACAGCAGAAGCCGCAGAAGTCTTTCTTTCTCTCCCCCAAACTCCACCAGAAACGAGCCTCTTGGAGCAGGAGGCCGTGCAGGGTCCCAAAGACTCATTTCTGGCAGAGTTTGGGAGAGAGAAAGAAAGACTTTTGCTACTTTCCTTGCATGCAGCCAAAAGCAGAAGAAGAAAGAAGCGGAAAGAAGCCTGGTGGCCAGGCCAGGCCAGGCGTGAGGGGCAAGTGGGGGCAACCCCTGTTCTAACCCCCTTGCTGGACTGATGGTGTTTAAGATCCTCCACTTTGAGGAGGTTTGAGAGGCGCCTCAGTAACTCCATTGGTCTTCCCTCCCTCCCTCCAGAGAACACAACCAACAACTCAACCAGCCAATCGCGGGCTGTTATCGCAGCAGCTGCCCGCAGACGGGACAACAGCCACAACGAGTACTACTACGAGGAAGCAGAACATGAGCGCCGGGTGCGCAAGCGGCGAGCCAGGTGGGTCTCATCACAGGTGGGCCTGTGTGTGTGTATGTGTGTGTGTTTGTGTGCCCAGCTGAAAAAAAAAAAAAAAAAAAAGCTCAGGTTCCCGCAGTGGGAAGATTCTTGACGGTTCAAATTGAACCGTAGTTGCCATGTGGATTCTTGATTTGGTTTGGCAGAAAAATCCTCGGATCAGCTCCGCTTTCAAGGAAATGGCCAAATTGGCTTTGGAAGTGTCCCTTTTATTTCTTCCTGGAATTTATTTCATGCCCATCTCTTATCCAATGAGATCCTAAGGGTTAATTGGCTTCGGCTTTAGAATTTGATTTGGAAAACTGGGGGGGCCTTGGTTGCTCCCTGAGCTGGGTTATTTCCTTGCAGGCGTTTCCTTACCTAACTAGCTACTAGTAGCTGCTCGCACTGATGAAGTTACCTCTTCTTCCTCCTCCCTCTCCAGCCCCTCTCCCTTCTAGCTGATGATGTTACCTATTTGGGTCATGAAAGGCCTGCAAGAAAACCACCAAGCTGAGAGAGCACCAAGCATCCCACAGCCCTCCTCCTCCTCCTCCCAAGCCCCACTCCCTTCTAGCACTGATGATGTTACATAGTTGGGTCATGAAATGTCTGCAAGAAAAACCACCAAGCTCAGAGAGCACCAAGCATCCTGCCCCCCCCCCTCCACATGCCTCACTCCCTTCTAGCACTGATGATGTTACTTAACTGGGTAATGAAATGTCTGCAAAAAAAAAACAAAAACCAACAACCAACCTCAGAGAGCAGCAAGGACCTTGCAGCTCAAAGCTAAGCTGCAAATATTCTCTTTTTATCAACTTGGAAAACCAATTCAGCCTTGGCTGAAATGACTCTTAGGCCTCCGAGCTCCGCTCAGGCTGCCATCCTGAGTAATAGGATTAACATTAAGCTGAGGAGAATTGCAATCTGCTTTCCACATCACAGTTGCAAGCACCCGGTAAGCAGATTAGAATGGTGAAATACATACTGTACTGTCAAAATGCTGGAAATCCTGGCGGGGTGCAAATTGGAGGGTGAAGTAAGTCCAGGTAATCTGTTAGATAAGTTACGGAGGAGACTGTCCTCCCCCAGCATCCTTCTCTCTTTAGAATTAGAATAGAATGGAATTGGAATAGGAATAGAAAATGGGAATAGAATAGAATAGAATAGAATAGAATAGAATAGAATAGACAAATAGAACAGAAGAGAGGAAGAGGAATAGAATAGAATAGAATAGAATAAAATCAAATAGAATAGAATAGAATAGAACAGAATCAAATAGAATAGTAGAATAGAATAGAGAATCAGAATAGAATAGAATCAAATAGAATAATAGAATAGAATAGAATAATCAAATAGAATAGAATTCTTTCTTGGCCAAGTGTGATTGGACACACAAGGAATTTATCTTTAGTGCAGAAGCTCTCAGTGTACGAAAAAAATACATTAATCAAGAATCATAAGATGCAGCACCTAGTGATAGTCATAGGACACTAAATAAGCAATCAAAATCATACTCGAAAACTAAATAAAACAATATAAATCGTAAGGATGCAAGCCACAAGGTTATAGTCATAAGTGGGAGGAGATAGGTAATAGGAAGGATGAGAAGAAGAATAGTAATACAATCTCAGCAAATAGTTCTGACGTTGTTGTGGGAATTTGTTCCTCTTGTTTTGGGGTCCTTTACTTCTTCCCTCTGTGGGCAGAAATTCAAATGAGATTTTGTGAATGTGTATGTGCCACGGTGGGCAGCTTAGTCTGTGCTGAAGGTGGATTTCCATCCTCTTCTCCCTCCTGGTTGGTCCTTGAGGAAGGGGGCAAGCCTTGGAGACTGTGGCTTGCTATGACGAGCTCTCCTCATCTCTGCAGGTTGGTGGTGGCCGTGGAAGAGGCCTTCACCCACATCAAACGGCTGCAGGAGGAGGACCAGAAGAACCCCCGGGAGATCATGGACCCCCGGGAGGCCGCCCAGGCCATCTTCGCCTCCATGGCCCGGGCCATGCAGAAGTACCTGCGCACCACCAAGCAGCAGCCGTACCACACGATGGAGAGCATCCTTCAGCACCTGGAGTTCTGCATCACCCACGACATGACGCCCAAGGTAGCTGGGGGGAGAGGGGAGGCAGGGAGGGAGGGGGGGACCAGGACTGCGGGGAGCAGCTGGGGGTTTCCATCACAGGTCCCCCTGCTCTGGGTTGAACTATTCTGTAGAAAGGAGGTCAGCCTTAGCAGGTAGGCCAGACAGGAAACTGGCCCAGGTAAGCTGATTCTACCTTATAAGGACGCAGTGTCTAAGATGCTGAGCTTGTCGATCAGAAAGGTCAGCAGTTCAGCGGTTCGAGTCCCTAGCGCCGCATCATGGAGTGAGCTCCCGTTTCTTGTCCCAGCTTCTGCCAACCTAGGAGTTTGAAAGCATATAAAAATGCAAGTAGATAAATAGGGACCCCTTTGGTGGGAAGGTGCATCTTTGCCATTTAATCATACTGGCCACATGACCATGGAGATGTCTTTGGACAGCGCTGGCTCTTCGGCTTTGTGACGGAGATGAGCACGGAGATGTGACCGTCCCCTAGAGCCGGAAAATGACTAGCACGGATGCGCGAGGAGAACCTTTACTGTAAGGTGACATGAAACAGAATCTTTCACATCTGAAAGGACAAAACTCCTGCTCTCTGAGAAATGTGAGGAGTGGGTCAAGCTATTTTCCAAGGCACCTGAAGGCCGGATAAGAAACAATGGATGGAAACGAGAGATTCAACCTGGAAATAAGGAGGAATTTCCTGATAGGGAGAACAATCGGAACAAACAGAAGTTGCCTTTGGGAGTTGTGGGAGCTTCATCAATGGAGGCTTTCAAGAAGAGACTGGACTGCCACCTGTCAGAAAGGGTGTAGGGTCTCCTGCTTGAGTTAGGGGGCTGGACTAGGTGATCTATAAGGTCCCTTCCAACTCTGTTAATCTGTTATTCAGAAGTTGTGGGATCATCACTGGAGGCTTTCAAGAAGAGACTGCACTGCTGTTTTTTCAGAAATGGTGTAGGGCAGGGGTCTTCCAAGTTGACAGCTTTAAGACTTGTCATGTTAGCTCAGGAATTCTGGGAGTTGAAGTTCACAAGGCTTAAACTTGCCAAGTTTTGAAGACCCTTAGTGTAGGGTGTCCTGCTTGGGCAGGGGGTTGGACTGGATGACCTCCCAGGAGGCTTCCAGCTCTGTTATTCAGAAGCTGTGGGAGCTATTTCTTTTTTCCCCCCTCCCAACGACCAGCTGTTCTGATGATCAGCTGTGCTGGGATCCTCCTCACTGTCTTACTCTTTGCCCAGGAGGCTTCCCTGAGGGCCAGAAACCCAAAAATCGGGGTGGGTGGGGGGTGGCACTGAAAGAAAAAAGAAGCCATGCCCACCCAGTCAAGGCAGATTTTCAAATGAACTCGGCTGCTCCTTGTGCCATCTGACAGTCTGAGGTAGAATGCCCTTGAACATGGAGGTTCAAATGGAATAGAATAGGATAGTGAGCAGTCCTGAATTTGGAACTGTTGCAGAGTCAGAATTTTCGGCTTTTTAGTTTTGTTTTCAGCTTTTTTTCTGTTGGGGCGGGTAGTCTGTGACTTACGTCCAGCCCCCTCACTTCACAACTGTTTCTCCTCAGTGCCCTTGGACCTTCCTGGGGTTCTTCTGACAAGTAGTTAATTGGGGGCTGGGGAAGGACGCTGAATTCATTTAATGACCGTGGCCAAAAGGTCCTAAAATTGGGGGGCGGTCAGGTGAGTATCAATCCTTTAACGACGGCATCACTTTAGCAGTGGACGTTTCTGCCCCAATGGTGGTTGTAAATTGAGGACTTACAACCGTGTTTTGTTTTGGCTTCTGGCTTCTTCTGCGCATTTTAAAAAAAAAGGCAATTCTGTGGAAGAATTTATCTGGAGAATCCGCTTGACTTAAAAACCTGACTTAAAATCAGACAGCAGGGAGTTGAAGATAAGAGCACACATAGCTTAAAAATAGTTGACCCGTGTCCATATCAGATTGGACTCTCTTTCACCCTGTCTTAAAGACCAACCCTAGGCTGAGATGAGCAACCAGGCGCTCGCGGGAATCCACAGATGCGCCACCAGGGGCCACCCAATCGAAAGACGGATAATATTTAACTCGAGTCGACTTGATAACCAGATCTTAGCACAGGGGTCTCCAGCCTTGGCCGCTTCAAGACTTGTGGACTTCAACTCCCAGAATGACCTACAAGGTCCCTTCCAACTCTGCTAATCTGTAAACCGGGGGTCCCCAACCACCGGTCCCCAGACCGTTACCGGTCCGTGGATCATTTTGTACTAGGCCGCAAAGCTTGAGCGCCGCCATCTTGTTTCGACGGCACTTCCGGGTTTTCAGTTGGAAAGCGGGGTTTGGGTGCTGAAGGAATTCACGCGTCTTAGTTTCGTCGAAGGGGTGGGGGCGGCGGCTTCGAACGAAGAGCCATCCCGATGGCGCTGGTGTCTCGCGTTAACTCAGGTACCGGTCTGTGGAAGAATGAATAATCGTGAAACCGGTCCCTGGTACAAAAAAGTCTGGGGACCACTGCTATAAACAGTTGAGGGAACCAGGACTATCTTGCATCTTTCAGTATTTGAGGGGCTGCCACAGGGAAGAGAGGGTCAACTTATTCTCCAAAGCCCCCCGAAGGCAGAACAAGATGGGTGAGGTGAGCAAGCAACCCCTTCCCTGCATTTTGAGTCAGCAGGATGAGTTTGGCACTTTTGCATGTGCAAAAAAATAGATCCAGCTAGTTCTTTCCGGAAGATTCCTGCCTGCCTTCTGATTTTCCCCCTCCCTCAACATCCGGGCCTACCCCCCCCCCTTCCCAATACAAAGCAGCTCGTAGAGGGTTTTCCAGTTCACACACCCCTTTCCCCCCCAAATTACTAATTGGCTGAGGACCAATCACCAGTAGAGCGATGACGTCACTCTTGAGGCAGTGTCCTCAACCGTAGCCACTTTTCAGGTGGGTGGAACTACAACTCCCAGAATTCCCCAGCCAGCCATGCTGGAAATTGAAGTCCACTCGTCTTAAAAGTGGCTGCGGCTGGGAAGCTCTACTTTAAAGTGTGTCTTTGGGGTCCTAAGATGACTTTTTGTGGGGTTTTTTCTTTTTTAACCGCAGCGTAAATCACCCCAGTTAAATCATGGATCTCAAGCCAAACTTCCAAAGGATTTATTGGGAGTTAACATGTTGGCACTGCCTGGATGGAGCCGACTCTGAGACACACCATTCACTGTCACCCTTGATCCTGGTTCCCCCCACCCCCACCCCTCTGGGTATATTGTAATCCATATTCTCCAATGGGACACTTCTATAGCCCAGAATCATCAATCAGGTTCTCCAGGTAGAATTTTGCAAGGCAGAAACTTTGATCACCGAGAAACTATCTTTGAAAAACTATGTATGGAATGCAGTTTCAGTTTCCAAGCTGCCACATTGCTCTTTCAAACCTCTTTCCCCCTCCCTTGCCTAAAATGGGGCAAAACTCACTTGACAAATGTCTCACTTAAGAACAGAAACTTTTTTGGGGCTCAATTGTGGTCGTAAGTTGAGCCCATTAAAAACCACGACTGAACTGCTTGTGGCTTTTAAATTCTCGTTAAGGAATCTGCCTACAAATGCCTTATTTAGTTACTACGTTCACCTACTCCTGCCAGGCTCCAGATCTTCTTGCCACGCTTAATTTGCAAGCCGACCAAAATAAGAATCGGGTCCAGCACTTAACCCCCATTTAAATCATCAACCTCGAGCTAAACTTCCAAAACTTCAAAATGATTTATTGTAAGTTAACATGCCAGCACTATCTGGTTGTAGCTGACTCTGAGGCACATAATTCACTGTCACCCTTGGGTCTGGTTTTCCTCCACCCTTCTAGGTGTAACACTTTTCTGGTAAACCACAATGGCCTTAGCCGAGCACCATTGACACTCTCTTCTTTTCTCTGTCCATCATTCATAGGCCTTCCTGGAGCGCTACCTGACCGCCGGGCCCACCATCCAGTACCACAAGGACCGCTGGCTGGCCAAGCAGTGGACTCTGGTCAGTGAGGAGCCCGTGACCAATGGGCTGAAGGACGGGGTGGTCTTTGTCCTGAAACGCCACGACTTCAGCCTCGTGGTCAGCACCAAAAAGATCCCCTTTTTCAAGCTCTCGGAGGAGTTTGTGGACCCCAAGTCGCACAAGTTTGTCATGCGGCTGCAGTCGGAGACCTCGGTGTGACCCACGGCAGAACCGAGGGGCTTGAATGCCAGGGAAGGCGGCTCCCTGCCAGGAGGGGGCAATGGCCTGGCGCCCGCCTGCATCTCTCGAGCTTAAGAGGGTTCCTGGGCTCGGTGGTAGACCCTCCGGGGCGCCTGCCCCCCCCTTCTCCATGCCAGAGCTTCCCCTTCCTCCTCCCCTCCCTTTGGGCCCTAACTGAGGGGAAGGGCAGGGGCCCTCCCTTCCCTTTCTTTCTCTCCTTCCTTCCTTCCCTCTCTCTTTCTCCTTCCCTCCCTCCCTCCCTCTTTGTTTCTTTTGTTCTTTCTCCTTTCCCTCCTTCCTTTCCTCTTTTTTCTCTCTCTTTTTTTCTCCTTCCTTCCCTCTTTCTCCCCTTCCTTCCCTTTCTTTCTCCTTCCTTTCCTCTTTTCTTTTTCTCCTTTGTTCCCCTTCCTTCCTTCTTTCTATCTATCTCTCCTCCTCTCCTCCCTTGTAGCAAGCCTGCCCCTCCGGGATCTGAGGAGGTGTGTGGATGACCAGAACAACATCACCCCACCCTCCCTCCCTCCGTCCCTCCGTCCCTCCTGATGAATTGCTGGACGTTACCTGTGCCAAATCCTAAGGGCTAACTCTGTTGGCAGTCCTCACCAGCACCTGCAGACCGAGTCAGGGCTAAGGAACTTTTGTGAATGTCGTTTTCTACAAAGCTACACGCCGGCACGTGGCACCCCCAGACCCAGGCCCCCTCTCCCATCGGCACAACATTGCTTGAGGCCGTTGTCTTCTCCCTGAGTCTCTCAAGATCCAACTGCACAAGGTTTTGGGGGGAGGAATCAGCCCGGAAGGACCTGGTGGTCCAAAAGGAAGAGCGACACCCTCCCTCCCCTCCAGGAGCCCTCTTGTTTGGAGGTCTTGGGCTGGCTGGGAGTTCCAACAGGTCAACCCCACAGCGAAGGGTTGGGTGGGTGGGAGATTTTTAAGAAGAGGATGGCTTTTTGGTTCGAGAGCTCTGCTTTTGGGAGAAGCCCCGCAGCGGGTTGTAAATACATTTCCTCTGAGTCACTCCCTCGTCCACAAAGTGGTGGGGACTCACCGTTGCTTTGTGGCTTGAGCAAGCTTTGGTGTGAGGAGGTGGTGGTGAGGGGTTTAGGGTTATGGGTGGGCGATGAGGTGAGCAAGCAACCCCTTCCCTGCATTTTGAGTCAGCAGGATGAGTTTGGCACTTTTTGCACGTGCAAAAAAATAGATCCGGCTAGTTCTTTCCGGAAGATTCCTGCCTGCCTTCTGATTTTCCCCCTCCCTCAACATCCGGGCCTACCCCCCCCTTCCCAATACAAAGAAGCTCGTAGAGGGTTTTCCAGTTCACACACCCCCTTCCCCCCCAAATTACTAATTGGCTGAGGACCAATCACCAGTAGAGCGATGACGCCACTCTTGAGGCAGTATCCTCAACCGTAGCCACTTTTCAGGTGGGTGGAACTACAACTCCCAGAATTCCCCAGCCAGCCATGCTGGGAATTGAAGTCCACCCATCTTAAAAGTGGCTGCGGCTGGGAAACTCAACTTTAAAACGTGTCTTTGGGGTCCTAAGATGACTTTTTGTGTGTGGGGGGTTTTTTTGCAGTTTAAAAATATATATATTTTTAAAACACCACCGGAATGCGCCCCCCCCCCCCCAGTTTTTCTGCTGGGTTTTCTCGACAGCTGTTTCCTTTTAATCTAATGTGGGGTTTTTGGTTGCTTAAATGTCGGACTTTCCAGGGGAAGATCTGATAGGGGTGGCAATTGGGGTGCTCAGCTGGCCTCATTGGGGGGTTCCTGCATTGAGGAGGTGAAGATTGGGATGAAGAGGCTTCCGGGTATATCACTGTGATTCACATTTTTAAAATAATTTTAATTCTTGGGAGGAACTGGCCGCAGTAAGAGATCTTTTTTGAAATTGCAATGATGATGGTTTTGCTTTGAACCAAACTGGTCTTAAAAGCCTTTACAACAAGGGGTCTCCAACTTTGGCAACTTGGAAGATGTGTGGACTTCAACTCCCAGAATTCCTTAGGCAGCTTTGACTACTTGATTTACTTTGTGGCCAAGGAATTCTGGGAGTTGAAGCCCACGCGTTTTCACATTGCCAAGGTTGTGAGAACCCTACTTTACAACCTCATCAGAATATTCCAAGTTAAATCACAGTGTTGGCTTTGGGAGGGGGGAAATGCCTTTTAGAAAATAAATCAATGCTGATATTGGAGCTTGCAGTATATTTATATATTTATATCTTCTCCTTTTCCCTGCTGTAACATCCCCCAAAGGGAGCAAGTGATGGAGACCAGCCCAATCTCCCTTCACAGAGAAGTTTCCGGTACAGGTAGTCCTCGACTTAACAACCATTTGTTCAATGCCTGTTCAAAGTTATGAGGGCTCTAGAAAAGTGGCTTATGTCCTGTGCACAACCGTTGAAGCATCCCAGGGATAGAATTCTACCGGTTTGAACCGGTTTTATAGAACTGGTTATTATGATTTTGCTCAGTTTGGGGAACTGGCAAATTGTGCCCCTGGCTGGCTCTGCCCCTCTTTCCCCACTTCTCCCCTCCCCGCCCTTATCACGCATGGGGGACATTGCTGATTGTATTCTCGCTCACCCGCCCCATCCTGCCCAGTCACTCCTTAAGATATTTCTTTTTTTTCTCCCGACGATCAGCTGTTCCGGGATCCCACTTGCTGTCTTACCAGTTGGCCCAGGAGGCAAAAAAGGGCACGTGGAAGTAGGAGGAAGCTGCGGCGCCCGCTCCGTTTTTTTGCCAGGAGGCTTTCCAGAGGCCCTGGAGGAAAAAAAATGGGGGGCTGCAGAAAAAAGCCATGCCCACCCAGTCACATGGCCATGCCCACCTAGCCACGCCCACAGAAGCAGTTTAAAAAAATTGAATCCCACCCCTGCAACCTCTCCACGTGATCAGAATTGGGATGCATGGCAACTGGCATGCGATTATGTCGGTGGCACTGTCCTGGGGTTACATGATCACCACTCATGGCCTTCCCAGCTGGCATCCCAGCAAGCAGAACCAGGTTCGCTTAATGACCACTTGATTTACTTAACGACCACAGTGGTTGGTTTACCAATGGTGGCAAAAGTGTCGTAAAATCAGCCACAGCTTACTTAACCCAGTCTTAGCGATGGAAATTTGGGGCTCCATTGCGGTCGTAAAGTTGAGGACTTCTGATAGATGCCTTGGCAGATCAAAGGTTCAAAAGTCCCTCTTGGTTGTTATGCAGGTGCCATCCATGGTTTCTCTGAGCAGGTGCCCACCAGGTGAGGTCTTACACCTTTGCAGCCTTTCACAGTGCAGTCTCTTTTGGCTGTGTCTGTGTCCCCCTCCTGAAGAGAAGGGAAGCTGGAAGGGACCTTGGAGATCTTCTAATCCAGGCCCCTTGCTCAAGCAGGAGAACTAATCTATGTCAGACAAGTGACTGTCCAGTCTCTTAGCTTCCAGTAATGGAGCACCCACAATTTCTGGTGGCAGACTGTTCCACTGGTTAATTGTCCTCGCTCTTGGAGTCTTAGAGCAGCCAAAAAAGCCAGTGCAATCCTAAGCTGCATTAACAGTGGGATACAATCAAGATCAAGGGAGGTACTAATACCACACTATAAAGCCATAGTAAGGGCATGCTTGGAGTACTGCATCCAGTTTTGATTACAACCATGATTGGGACAAATTGGTCGTTAAGTGAGGCATCACATGACCATACCAGACTTATGACATTTTTTTTTTTTTTGCCATGGTCATTAAAATGGAATCACTGTTAATAAAGCAGGCATCCCATGACTGCAAATTGCAACCTTCTCTGTTGGCTTCCCTATAACTTTGCTTGCGTCAGATGCCAGCTGGGATGGTCGCAAGTGTGAATCATGTGGCCTCAAGATGCTGCAACCATCGTATGTGTGAATTGTGAACTCAATCATGGGGACGCTGTCGTGGTTGTAAGTGCAAGGACCATACGGTCGTTTCGTAGCACTGTTGTAGCTTTGTCACTGTGATGACCCAAAGGGGCGTGGCACAAAGGCAACACCATCAAATAAAAAACCATCAAAGCTTTGCACCATCAAAGCAAGAAGAGTCCCTTTAATATCTCCAGCTTTGCCCCCAATGTCCAGGTTACCTTCAGCTGGAAAAAAACTCTCCCAGGAACAGCCTTTAACTGTAGAAAATTCAGTCCAAAACTTGGTCAACACAAACTGTAACTTTAAGTCCAATCAAGCAAAACTGAGGTAATTAGTTTGGCAGGGCAGGAGAAGGAATTTCAAACTTGAAAGCATGGCAAAACTTACACAGTTGGGAAGATGCCAGGAACACAGATAAGCCACAACAATACAAGATAAATTCACAATTTGCTCCCAACAACTTGCTGGGGGCAGCTTCGTCTTTTATACACTGTGTTCCCAGCTTCAGCTAATGAAGGGAATCAGGGCCCTTTCCTCCCTTGTAAGCCATGCAACTCATGTTACTCCTCTGTTCCTCCCTGTGTATCGTAAGATGAAGAGGTGGGCCTGGGTCTTCCTTTGAACTCCCTCTCCCTTGCTCTACCTCTCCCCTGCTCTGCCCAGTCAGATTTTGCCCTTCCCCCAGTTTTTTCCACAGCCAATGGAGCCCCACTCCCACTTCCTGTCAGCTGCTTGGCCTCCCCCTCCAAATCAGATTCTGACGGGTATGACAGTCAATAAGTTGTAAGTCAAGGACTATCTATAGAAAATTTCTAATTTTCATGGGGGATGGGACAGGGGGTCTTGTATTTGTAGCCCATTCTTGATCCTCTTAAAATTTGAAAGCACATCCAGTTCTGGTCTCTTGAGAAGTAACTTCACTCTGCCATTTTCATCTCGTTTTAAGACTTGGTTGTTTAGTAGGGGGAAAAAAGTTCAAGGGACCATTATCCCCTCCCAGATTGGAAGTATTCAAACAGAGGCCACTTTTCTCCTTAGCTCAAACACCGAATTTAGGAAACCATTTTCTGATGTCCCCCCCCCCTCAAAAAAAGCAGAGAAACCTTGTGCATGCATGTAGAAAATTGTAAAATGTAAATTTTTTTTAATATATAAAATTTTGTTTTTACTGTTTGCAGTGGTACTAAGCATTACAACAATGTTAGTCAAGAGATTTTTTTTTTCATAAATAATAGGAAGTAAAATTGTACATTTTTTCTAAAAAAAAATAAACATCTTTTGGAGTTTTGGGTATTCTGTCTGGCCTGGTGATGTTTTCAGGAAGGGGGGGGCGGCTTGTGGAATGAATGGTCCCTGGCTTGAAAGCATCCACGGATACAGAGGAGTTGCCCAACAAATTTGGACAACTGTTTGTCTGGGATGGCATAGGGCCGTGATGGTGAACCTATGGCATGCATGCCAGAACCCCCTATGTCGGCATGCGCAAGGTCACCAGCTGCTTTTCTGGTTTATGTTGCGCACACAAGCCCTCTGGTCAGCTGGTCTTTGTGGGTGCCGGAGCGCCTGAAAACACCCAAAAAACAGGTCATTTTCCAGGCTGTTTTCAGGGCAATTTTCAGGCTGTTTTGTTTGGCTGTTTTTCAGTCTGAAAATGTCCCGAAAAACAGCTGGAAAATGGTCCCCCAAATGGCCAAAAAACAAGCATGCACACACCTGCCAGGTGGTCTTCGGGTTTCCAGCACACCTACATACATGCATGTTCCGGTTTGGGCCCTCGATGCCAAAAAGGTTCACCATCATTGGCAAAGGGTCTCCTGCTTGAGTAGGGGGTTGGACTAGAACCAGGGTGAAACTCGCAGTGCATGGGCCAGAGGCGTTCTGTGCTGGCCACGCCCCTCTCCCCTCCCGGTTTAGCAAAGGGGGGAAAAGTTCCATTACGTGACGATGTTGACAGACCAAAAACTGACCATGGGTTTTAAGAGGCTACTATGGAATACCTGGTGTATCTTCCCTAGCAATTGGGGCAATTTCAATTGCACCTTGACTGGGTTGATAATCGTTATTATGGGGAATGGTCCCATAAACTTTGGCCTCAGTTTCTTGCTCGGGAGTCTTAACCTCAGATATTTGGTAGTAAGGTAGACCTTCTCCCCCACCTGGAATGGCCATTGCGGGACTTGATGTCTGCCTGTTTTTTACAAGTCTGCGCTGCTTTAGCACTTTTTTAAAACATTCTCCCAAGTTGCTTTCAGCACTGATGTCCAATTGGTCAAGCTGACTGAGGAGGGAGGATCCCCTTGGATACTCGAGCATTGGGACGAAGTCCAAACCTGTTGCGATTCACTGGCAGCCTGTGCAGCTGGCAGCAGAATTGGACAGTTGAGAAGAACGGGGACCAGTCTGGGAGTCTGGGGATGTCTCAGACGAGGGTCTTGCATCCGATGCAGAGATGGGGCCTGAGTGGGATGCTGCCTCCGGAGCCTCCAGAATCTGACAGCAACGAGGCAGAGGAACAAGGGGAGCCTGTTCCCGGTGCGTGCATGCGCAGAGCTGCCAGAAGGCAACATCAGCTAAGACAAAAGGGTGACTTGGGAGTAAGGCTTGGAGGTGATTGGCCCCTCCCATAAGACATAAAGGAGGAGCAAAAGGACAGGAATCTTTGCAGGAAGCAACTTTGTTCGTACTGGTCGGTTTGAAACCTGAAGCTCTGTGTTGAATTTGTGCTCCGTTTTGGCCTTTTATAACTAATTGGTTGGCAGCATTTCAAGGAAGATAAAAGTGCGTGCTGATCAGCCTTATCCCGAAGGACTTTAGCAAACTTATGTGGGACTATTTACAAACTGAGACTCATTACGGGCTGTGAATGACTAAAATTCACAGCCGTTGAAATAAAGAAAAAAGGGTCTTGGGACTGACGTGTGTTTGTTATGTGTCTCCATAAGCCTTGGTCAGAACAATACCGCTCACTACCTTGAAAGGGGTTAGTCCCATGCTACTGTGGACAGCATTATTGTACATGACCTCTGCGAAAGGTGGAAGTATGGACTTCATCCCAATGCTTGAGTATTGGACTGCTGATAGTTCATGTAGCACCTCAGGTACTGCTCTCCCATGGCATTAGTCTCTCTGCTCCCCCATTGGTGCTCAGTTGAAAGGCTGAGCTAAGGCCCTGGGACGACCCATTGGACCACAGGAGTTTGGCACCCCTGGCTAGATCTCCAAGGTCCCTTTCAACTTTTTTTTTATTTTTAAATGGGTTGCTTTTGCCAAGAAGAGCAACCCAAGGTGTCATGCTTCAGTTCAGTTTCCAAATGATCAAGCAACATCTTACAACCCCCCCCCCCAATAGCTTCTTAGAAATGGTAAAGACAGGTATTCAGAGGTAAGAATGGTGTTTCCTGTGTCGCCAGCAAACCTCCCTCAAAATATTCCAAGATTGCATGTCACCATTTTCCTTCTTAAGAAATTTAGAGCTATAAAGATCCTTCAACAAGGACCATCATAATTGGTCTCCTGTTACCATTGAATTAGACATGTACTGGATTTGGAATTCACTGTTAACTTAAGTTTAGATATGTGAATGTTGCAACTCTTGTTTCTGTGGTTTAATAATCTCATAAGTGTCAGATTACACCAAGGGGTTGTTGAAGCCTTGAGGGTGAAGACTTAATGGTTTATTATAGCTCAAGAGGGTGTTAAACCAAGGATTAACACAATTCAAAGAACATCTAATCTAAACCAATTTAACTCCTGGTGTTTATTTAGAGTAAGGGATTCATTACAAGATAAATAGCTGGATCATTGGTTATGAAAAGAAGGAAAAAACAACTACCAGTACTTCTGTTTGGGATGGCAAACTTGTAAGTTTTAACACTGGGAGGAAATAAAAAACCAATAGGTTAAACATTACTCCAGATTATATAACAAATTGATGTTAAGCTTGGAACAGTAGGGAATATCTGTAGCTCAGGGTTGAACTCTGGGGTCCTGGAGGCTCTGGTAGTTTTCCTGCAGACGTTTCAGGGCCCAACTAGGTAACATCAATGCCAGAAGGAAGTGGGATCTGCAGAGGAGGACAATTCTAGGGCCCTTGGTGCTTTTTGAGCTTAGTTTTGTTGCAGACATTTTGTTACCAACTAGGTAACACAATCAGTGCTACTTGAAGCTTAAGCATTGAAATTTGTTGGCACGGATGTCAACATTCATATCTCAGGACTTAAAGTGGACACCTAACAGCAAAAACAACATCAAAAAAGCCCAACAAAGGATGTTCTTTCTGCGTCAACTCAGGAAGCTCAAACTGCCCAAAAGGAGCTGCTGATCCAGTTCTACAGAGGAATGATGGAGTCTGTCATCTGCACCTCTATAAATGTCTGGTTTGGTTCTGCAACCCAACAGGACAGACACAGACTTCAGAGGGTAATTAGGACTGTGGAAAATAGCAGTTACTACCAACCTGCCTTCCATGGAGGACCTGTATAATGCACAAGTCAAAAAGAGGGCTAGGAAAATATTTACAGACCCCTCACATCCCGGACATAAACTGTTTCAACTCCTTCCCTCAAAACGATGCTATAAAGCCCTGCACACCAGAACAACTAGACCCAAGGAGAGTTTTTTCCTGAACGCCATCACTCTGCTAAACAAATAATTCCCTCAACACTGTCCAACTATTTACTAACTCTGCATTACTATCACTATTAATCTCACCACATCCCCTCCCACTTGTGACTGTATGACTGTATCTTTATAGTTTATATTGACTGTTTTGTAGCATGATTTGATTGCTTATTGTACCCTATGACTAATATTAAATGTTGCACTTTATGATTCTTGACTCTTGACAAATGTCTCTTTTCTTTTATGTACACTGAGAACTTATGCACCAAAGACAAATTCCTTGTGTGTCCAATCACACTTGGCCAATAAAGAATTCTCTTCTCTTCTCTTCTCTTCTCTTCTCTTCTCTTCTCTTCTCTTCTATCATTCAGACCTTAGAGGCTAGTGATGTTACCTAGTTGAATAATGAAAGGTCTGCAAGAGAACAACCAAGATCACAGAGCACCAAGGACCCCCAAACTTGGAACAGACTTAAGTATGATATGGGTGCCCCCTCCCCAAGTGTCTCAGCCATGGATCCCAGGTGGTTTTCATGTTCTCGTGTTTTGATGTTCTTGTAGGAATTTTTTGCTTCTCCAGAGAAAGGAGAAGAGATGGCACACCTTCTCCATAAGTATCTGGCAAGTTCTGGGAAGCAGGAGTTAGGTAGGGCAGATCTGTTCCTACCCCCCCCATATTGTCATGTTGAAATATTACCTTTCATTTCACAATAGTTGCAAATCTACATTCCCCATTTTGCTTTTTTTCCCATTTCAAGATTATTCATTACATCTTGTAAACAACTCTCTTGCTGAGTCTGACTCATCCATAACATGAGAACCTTCAAGGTTTCCACTATGACTTCCATTCGAACCAGGTTAGATAACTGGGTATCATCTACAGACTGATGACACGTCATCCAGAATTGGTGGGTGACTACTTTCAATGGTTTCACACAAATATAACAAAGGTTACAGATGAGAGGAACAAGACCTGAGACACCCAGAATGGCAACTCATTTGACCTCCCACTTAAAGAGCAGAATCATTATAATATGGTGCATTCAACTTGGAACATACAGTATAGCAGAGATCTGCAAACTTGGCAACTTTAAGACTTGTGGACTTCAACTTCCAGAAGTTGAAGTCCACAAGTCTTAAAGTTGCCAAGTTTGGGGACCCCTGCAGTATAGAATAATAGGGTTGGAAGGGACCTTGAAGGTCTTCTAGTCCAACCCCGTGCTCAAGGCCATTCTGGACAAATGGCTGTCCAACCTGTCCAAACCAGCAATGGAGCCGCCACAAATTAACTCATTCATGAATATGCACCAATCAGGAAATTTCTGCTTAGTTCTACATTGGATCTCTCTGATAATTTTCCATCCATTGCTTCCTGTTCAGCCTTCAGGTGCTTTGGAGAATAAATTGACCCTCTCTACTCTGTGGCAGTCCCTCAAATATTGGAAGATTGTATTATGTCACTCCTAGACCTTCTCTTTCTCATACTAGATACCCGTGGTTCCCTCAATTGTCTTCCGGTTTGGGTCTCATCATTTTTGACAGATGGCAGTCCAGTCTCTTCTTGAAAGCCTCCAGTGATGAAGCTCCCACAACTTCCGAGGGCAACTTCTGTTCCAGGGGTTGATTGTTCTCCCTGTCAGAAAGTTTCTCCTTATTTCCAGGTTGAATCTCTCCTTGTTCAGTTTCCATCCATTGTTCCTTGTCTGGCCTTCAGGTGCCTTGGAGAAGAGC
Organism: Laticauda colubrina; assembly: GCA_015471245.1. Taxonomy (NCBI): domain Eukaryota; kingdom Metazoa; phylum Chordata; class Lepidosauria; order Squamata; family Elapidae; genus Laticauda; species Laticauda colubrina. Next base: position 1,384,983 of record BLBF01000081.1, read on the forward strand.
TTGACTCCTCTCTCCTTTGTGGTAGCCCCTCAAATATTGGAAGGCTGCTCATTGTATGGTTTAACCTCCACCCCCCACCCCCCTTAATCCTCTTTGTTGCTCTTCTCTGCACGCTTTCCATGGTCTCAACATCTTTTTTTGTATCATGGTGTCCAGAATTGGATGCAGTATTCCAAGTATGGTCTTTTCACTTCCAAATCTTGGAAATTATCCAAAAAGAGATTCTGGCCAAAACCGCTGAAAACCTAAGCAAGACTTAAATGGGTCAGTTTTGTCACCAGCGAAGTTGGAGATGAGATGCCAGTTTTGGAATCCTTCTCCTGTGTGTTGTGTGTGTGTGGGGTCATTCCAGGGCTTCTTTTCTGACGTGGCCAGACGTCCTTCACACCCCGCCACCCTTAGTATTCCTTAACATGGGGAAGAAGGCAATGACCCAGAATCTGAAGCAAAAAATCATGCTTGAGTTGGAAGCTGTTTTGGTGTACCGGACACCTTTTCCTGGTTGCTGATGGCTGTTTCGGCGGTGCATGTGTTGTCCTGAGGGAGAGGTTTAACGCCCTGCAAGGAAGAGAAAAATCCCTTTTCATCTGTTTATGGTCATGTCTGTAGCTCTAAAGCTGGGAGTTCTCAAACGTGGCCACTTTAAGAGTTGAGGACTTCAACTCCCAGAATTCCCCGGCTGGGAGTTGAATTCTGGGAGTTGAAATCCTCAAGTCTTAAAGTGGCCATGTTTGGAGAGCTGTGGTGTAAAACCCTGAGCAGCTGTTGGTGGAGCAAAAGAATCGAATTATAGCAGTGCAATTTTAAAGTCGAAAGCCCAAATGCCTGCATTTTATCCACTCTCCTCTGTCAAGGCTGCCAAGATAGCAAAAGGAAGGCAGGATTTGCTGCTGCTAATATTCCTGCAGTTCTGGCTCTTGGGGGCAGCAGCCCTCTGGTCAAGGTGGGGACTCTGTCCATCCCTCCTGTAACACACCATTTCTGCTCTGAAGAAGAGCCATCCTTAACAGGTAGTCCTCGACATATGACCATAATGCAGGCTGCCCATTTTAGTTGCATGTCACAATGGTCATAAATTGGGTTGCTTGTGGGACCAACCTGGTTTTACAACTTTTGCAGTGGCCGTTAGGTAAATAACAGTGCTTGTTAACAAAACCAATGATTATGGCTATGGCAGTGATGGCTAACCGAGTGCCCAAAGCAAGTGTGCATGCACCCCCAGAATGCAATATGTGCGTGTCACCTGCACATGCACGGCAGAGACCCAAGGAACAACTGGCCGGCATGAGGTGTGTGCTGTCAACTCGTAAAGCATTTCTTGCCTGCTCTGGAGTTGCCATAGGTGGGAGGAGGGAAAACTGATGGAGCAGTAGCCACAACCAGAAGCACATTCCACGGATACCTTTTTCAAGGCTGTATCCCAGGCTACCAGGGACCAACTGGAGAGGCCGGATTTCTACAGGCTGAGAAAGTGCTAGTTGGAGAATGTGATTTATGACACACCTTGGGAGGGGAGAAACAGGATCATGGGTGGGCTGTAAATTACGTCAGACAAAGCTGACTTCATTTGGGTATGTGCCAACATGTTGCTCCTAATAAATAACTTTTGGATTTCTTTTGAAACTTGGCTTGAGGCTCATGGGTTTAATTAGGGCATCTGTCGGAACCCTGACACACGTACGCATGTGCAGCGGAGCTGAGCTGGGGTGACGGTTTGCATGCCCACAGAGGGCTCTGTGTGCCACCTCTGGCACGCGTGCCATTGGGTGCCATTACGCGTGCCATCACGGGGCTGTAGACACAGTCTGGCCAAGAAGCAGAAGTCCTGGGATTTTTTTGGCAAAACCATCATAAAAAGTGTGATATCTCCTGTGGACGATGTTCCTCCACATCTTCAACAGAGGCCTCAAGGGAGAATGAGAGTATTCCTGGCACGTCCTGTATTGCTGATCCTGAGCTTCTGGCAGAACATGCTTCGGCTGGTGGGAGCTCACAGGCCAATGAGGTAGAGTGGGAGGAGCTGCCAGCCTTGGTAGATGCTAGAGCACTCAGGTCAAAGAGGCGGAGATCTGCCAGATTGAGGGGAAAAGGACCCACCCCTCTTAATGGGCTGCACTGGGAGGGACTATTTAGCACAGCAGGCAGAGGGAGGTATTGCTGGAAGCAATGTGTGTGGCTTGTGGCCAGATGGTTGTTTGTGTTCCCACAACTCTGCAGCTCATGGATTTAATTCAGTTGTGGAGAGTTGTTTCAGGGGTGGGATACGACAGGGTTAACTACCGGTTTGGGATTTACGAGCTTCCCTGCACACTGCGAGCTGCGCGCCTGTAAATCGTCATCAGCATGCTGTGTGCAGAGAAGCAGCCTTTGAAACAGCCCTCTTTTCCTGCTTTTTTAACTGCAACTGTGCCTCGTTCGGCAGCTGAAGTTGAAAAATCAGGAAATAAAGATCAAGTAAGAGCCCGGGTGGGCAAAAAAATCAGCAGACATAGAACCGGTTCTATGTCTGCTGCTCTTCAGAGCTGCCAGTTCTACAGAGGTGGATAGAACTGGTAGAAACCCACCCCTGAGTTGTTTAAATTAAATTGGCCTAAATTGGCCATTGCCTGGAAGGTTAGTCTGGAGCTGGTTTGTGGCTGGCTTTGCTGAAAACGACCCCCTGCATTCCTGGCTTGGATAATTCCTGTGACTTCTCCTTGCAAGCTCTGAAACTTAGACCACTGGACTTATTGACAAACCTCAGTGGAGGCCATGGACCTCAGAGGGCTGTTTATTTTGGGAACCTCCCCCAGGCAAGACCTTTATTTCCAAGCCTGTTTTTGGTTTGGCTGTAAGTTTGTTTTGCTTTTGGGTATCTACTTGGTCGCGAGCCAATGACTGTGGCTAAGTTTGCAGCTGGGGGGTTCGCTGAAAACCTGACATGGAACTGTGGGGGTAACAAACTGAATAAAGCTCTCTGCACCAACCCTGACGTGTGGGTGAATGGAGGCAGCACACATGGTCACATGTCTGTGGGATCCTACGAACAAAGCCATAAATGTGGCCCTGTTATCGAGCAGCTGAACTTCGGGTCATGCAGTTGCAGAGACAGCCTGACCGTTGGAACTGTGTTGTAAGTAGCCCCAAGGTAGGTCTGTTGCAACTTTGAACACTTGTTAAGCGACTCGTAAGTTGGGGACTCTATTTCTTATGTCAGCTTTGGAAGCCACATTGAGATCTGATGCTCCCATGCTGCCACAATTGGGCCTGGGAAAGTAGGAGGGGAGAATTCATTGGAGTAGATCTAGTTAGACATAATAACATTCTTCTTCTGATTCAAGGTCAGGTCATGTTGCGAATAGTGAAAGGAAGTCTTACTTTGGGACGGATGGTGATTGGGCCATGTGATGTGGTGATGGGTTCAGGGGATGGCTTTGTAGTTTTTACTTGTTGTAAGGAAGCCTGGAACTTTCAGATTTGGGATTCCACAATTGAACCAGTTACTATCCAAATAAAAAGAACTTTTGAGAGATGTCTGTCTCGGAGTTATTGGCTGGAGTGGAGGTTTTCTGGAACACTGTTATATCTGGGGTTGTATTTCTTGGCATGAGGATATATATGGGAGATACTGTGACCCGGAGATATGGGAGATCATAGTGACCCGAACGGAACTGGTTAATGATTCATTGTGCTTCGATGGGCATAACAGAGAGACATAGCAAAGAGAACAAGGGTAGTTTCCAAGACAAGGAAACTGGTATTACGCTATGGGTGTGGCGTAGGGAGATACGTACTTGGATAGATTGTGAACCTAGGACAGGGGCAGAGATTGTATATTTGAACCTATATATAAACCCCAGCCCTCCTGGGGAAAATGTCTTCTGGCATGAGCAGAATTCCCTTTTGCAAAAATAATAAAGCTCTTGTTCACTGTTTTCAGCTGATTTTTGTGATTATTATCACAAACACTGACAGCTTATGCTATGCAGGAGACCAGGCAAAGGTGGGAAAGGAAACGGGACTCCCATCCCCCACAGGGCATAACTGGATTACCTCGGGAAGGAAGCTGATCTCTGCCGTCTGTTCCACCGAAGGACCTACCTCATTGTCGGACTCTGAAATGAGAATTAAGCCCTGTTCATGCCCAGGATTGGGGAATGGATGCTCCACCTAAAGAGACCATTACATGTGCTAACTGTGGCTGCTGGGAGTTGGAAGTCAGCAAGGTTGGGTCTCCTCTGCACTGATTTACACCAGAGGAGGTGACCAAGCTGAGCCCAAGGGAGGGAGGAGTCAAGCAAGTCCTCAGTCTTGACTCTATTTGTGCTCACAAGAGATCCAAGTCCCACCTTGAGTTTCGCTAATTCTTATTTGCTACCAATTTGCTTTGAACTGTTAATTGGCCAGATTCTTGTTGAGAGCTTGACCTTGCAATAAACCTATGTCTAACATATCCATGAAGGCAAACCTATGGCATGCAGAGCCCTTTGTTCGAGCATGCGAGTCCAAGCCAAACTTACCTGCACTGAGCATGCACACATTTCCCAGCTGATTTTTGGCCCATTTGAGGCCGTTTTTGCCCTCCCGGAGGCTCAAGGGAAGCCTCTGCAGCCTTGGGAGGCCGAAAAATGGGCCTTCCAGAAATACTGGAAGTGCTGAAATGGGCCTGTTTTTTGGCCTCCCAAGGTAGCAGAGGCTTCTCTTGAGCCTCTGGGAGGGTGAAAATGGCCTCAAACGGGCCAAAAATCATCTGGGAGGCATGTGCATGTGCAGTGCAGGTAAGGGAGCGAGGCAGGGGTGTTGTGCATGCATGCATAGGGGGGTGGGGTGCATTGCATCATGGGTGCCGGCATGCATGTGCATGCACTATTGCGTGCACACGCTTTTGGCACACCACACCAAAAAGGTTCCCTATCACTGACCTATATACTCATTTGAACTGCCTGGACTTCCTGATTTATTGTGCCCAACACCCTCTTTGCTGCTACATGAAAGTACAAACAAACTCCTGATTTGCAGCACCCCAGAGCGGTTCCCCTTCCAGACACCCAAGAAATGTGAATGTGGCCCAGCTGTGGCTCTTGATGAGGGCCGTGGCTACGAAGATGACATACCTGAAGACTCGTTGATGGACTCCATGCTGCTGTGTATTTCTGTTGGACGGGAAAGAAAAGAGAGATGAATTCTTTGGAGGATCTGCTGTTTGCATGAATGCTGGGCTGCTGCAGGAGTTATCTGGGGCACCCCCACCCCCTGCCCAACATCTTGCCCATGGCCAGGACTGTTGGTTAATTCACTGGCTAGTTGTCATGCCCCTGTTGGAATTTGATTCGGAGGGAGGCCAAGCAGCTGACAGGGAGTGGGAGTGTGGCTCTGTGGGCTGTGGAAGAAACTGGGGATTTTTTTTAACTACTGGTCCAGTGGGCATGGCTTGATGGGCGTGGCAGGGGAAGGATACTGCAAAGCCTCCATTCCCTCCTCACCCCACTGACCTGCTTTCCAGCTCCCTTCTCCTGGTGCAGGGCAACCAAAGGAGATCCAGCCAATCAGCTGGGATTCAATGAGAGGAGGAGAATAGATGGGGTTGGCGGGGCCCGTCAGGGGTGGGATTGGCTGGTCCTCCAAACTACTCAAAATTTTTGCTTCCGGTTCTCCAGAACCAGTCAGAACCAGCTGAACACCACCTCTACCCATGGGGATGGCACAGGCACTGTGGGCTGGTCCTTTGATATTTCCAGGCTGACCCCGTGAGCCAGGTTTAAGCCTTTGAGTTTGACACCCCTGTCCTATTATACCATCTCAGACAAGTGGCAGTCCAATCTCTTCTTAAAAGCCTTCAGTGATGGAGCACCCACAACTTCTAGAGGGGGGTTGTTCCACTGGTTAATTGTTTTCACTGTCATGGAATAGTTCTTTGGTTGCTTCTCTCCTTGATGAGTTTCCATCTGTTGCTTCCTGTCCTGCCTTCTGCTGCTTTGGAAAATAGCTTGACCTCCTTTCTTCTTTGTGGCAGCCCCTCAAATACTGGGAAACTCCTCTCGTGGCACCCATAGTCCTTCTTTTCACCAGACCAGACACACCCAATTCCTACAACCATTCTTCATATGTTTTAACAGTGAATAATAAACTGTTTGGCAAATAAGCATTCCTGCTAAAAAAGAAAAAAAGGGACTTCTCACCTCTTCCTCTTTTTCGTCTGTACATTAAGAAGAGAACCAGCAAGACCACAAGAACGATGAAAGGTGGGACGATATATTTAGCATAAAAAGATGCCGAGAGATATTTGCTGGTGGTAGGCGGATCTGTAGAAACCCCAAATAAAAGCAAAGTTAGCTAGATCCTTCCTCAAACTCTGTTTTTTCTAGCAAAATTGCTGAGTGGTTTAAGTATTTTTACGAAGTATCATTTATGACATTCCTTCCCGCTCAAATGACCCACCAGGCTAGCAACCCCAACTCAAATGGTGAGCACCAGGTTGGGGAAAGCCGGAGTAAGGATTTAACTCTCATCAACCCCAATCAGTGCGCCCAATGGGAGGAGTTGCTGCTCCAAAATACATGACTTTGGTATCATGATATTTTCATCATAGAATAATAGGTTGGACGGTCTTTGGAGTTCATCTAGTCTATCCCGGATACCTGCCTAGAGTAGAGATTCACTCCTACAGTAGGCAAGGATGCTCTTGAAGTTGCAACACCCTGGCAAGTGTCCTCACAACTCCCTGGGAGTACAAAAGCTGTTGGCCAGAGGAAGCAGCTGCCACTGGAAGTAGTGAGGTTTTTCAACAGAGGCTGAATGGTCATCGGTCACAGAATCCTTGTCAATCCTACACACTTGGCAGAAGTTGGACTGATAGAGAAGAATATTTGCAGCTCAGGGTTAAAAGGAGGGGTCCTTGGTGCTCTCTGAACTTGGCTGTTTTCTTGCAGAAGTTTCATTCCCCAAACTAGGTAAGACCATCAGTGCAATGTTGGAATGGAGACTTCTAAATTCCCTCCAATTCTATGATACGATTGACAAGCAGTTGTGCCACCACCATTAACCCAAACTCTACATCTGGAAATTAAAATGAATGTACTACCATCATTAACCCAGACTCTACACCTGGTCTTTTTAACTGTAGCATTAACCTTTGGTCAATGTTCTGGGTTACCTACAAGTTTGACTTCTTCTGTGTGTTCAAACTCTTGACATTCCACTCAACTATCTGCAGTTATTTTCAGGATATCTTCCCTGGTGAGTCACACAGGAGTGGGATTCTACTGGTTTGAACCAGTTCGAGCGAACCGGATGTTAAAGTTATAGCTGTTTTGCTGAACTGGCATTTCAACCGACCAGCTGGGCCTGCCCTGCCCTTCCTGCCCTTCCCCTCCCAGGAGTCTCCATATGGAGGTAAGTGCAGGGACTGTGTGGAGGCTCTGGGAGGGGGAAAAACGGGCCTTCCGGAAGTCTGGAAACGGGCCTGTTTCCAGCTTCTGGTGGGCCTCCAGAGTAGGCCGTTTTTGCCCTCTCAGAGGCCTGGGGGAGGCCTCTGGACCCTTGAGAGGGTGAAAAACGGCCTTCCCGGAAAAACCGGAAGTAGCAACATGGTCCTATTTCCAGTTTCCGGTGGGCCTCCAGAGCCCGGGGGAGGCCTCTGCACTCTTGGGAGGATGAAAATGGCCTCCCCCGGGCTCTGGAGGTCCACCGGAAACCAGAAACAGGAAGTTTTGGTAGACCCCGCTCACCATGGCCCCGCCTATCCAGGAACCGGGCAGTGAACTGGTTGGTGGGATTTTTGAATCCTATCCCTGGAGACACACCAAATGAATTTTCTTCCTTTCCTCTCTCCTCTGCCATGGGCTCCCAGGATTGCAAGCATCTCTTGCCATAAGCCATTGTCAGGTTAGAAAAGGAAGATGGCGATGTGTCAGCTCATAAACCATTTTCTATACAGGTTTTATAGTTGGCAACAGAAAGAGGGGGGAGTTTCAAAGAGCAGGCGGCAGTGTGGAATCGAAAGTACATTCCATTCATATTTTCTTCAGAGACTGATTAGATGACTGAAGCTTCTGCCGAGTAAAAATCTAATTTGGAGAGCATGATTGATGACTCTTGGCTATGGACGTATTTCATTGGAGAACATGAATTATGATTTTCTTCCCCAGAGGAGTGGGGAGAAAAGCAAGGTCAAGGGTGACAGTCAATTATGTATCTCAGAGTCGGCTACGCCCAAGTCATGCCCATGTTGACTTCCAATAAATCCTTTGAAGTTTTGGGAATTTGGTTCGAGACTAATGATTGAATTGGGGTAACTGCTGGAATCCTGACACAATGCCTTAAATGCCAATCTTGATGCCTTCCAGGTGTTCTGTGTCTCCTGCTTTTTTTTTAAATTTGAACAGGAATATTTTAATTAAACAGGAATAGAAAGATAGAAAGATGATGGGCCCCTTGGTGCTCTCTGAGCTTGCTTGTTTTCTTGCAGATGTTTCATTACCAAACAAAGTAATATCGTTAGTCATGTGGCTTGCTCCCTATTTATCCTTCATTCTAGGCTGCTTCTTTCCTTGGTTAGTTTCCATCCTTATTGCTTCTTGTCCTGCCCTCAGGTGCTTTGGAGAATAGCTTGACTCCCTCTACTTTGGGGCAGCCCCTGGGATATTGGAAGGCTGCTCTCCTGGTCCTTCTCTTCACTAGACCAGCCAGGTCCAGTTCCTGCAACCATTCACCATATGTTTTAGCCTCCAGAGACCCCTAATCATCCTGGTTGCTCTTCTCTGCACTCTTTCTAGAGTCTCCACATCTTTTTTATACCACGGTGACCCAACCTGGATGTAGTATGTCCAAGGGTGGCCTTACCAAGGCCTTGTAAAGTGGTATTAACTGTTCACATGATCTTGATTCTATCTATTCCTGTTGATGCAGCCTAGAACTATGTGAGCTTTTTTGGCTGTTGCTGTACACGGCTGGCTCATATTTTAATGGTTGTCCACTAGGACTCCAAGAATCTCTCTCACAGTTGCTGCTATTGAGCAAGGTACCACATTATACTGTACCTGTGCATTTTGTTTTTTGTTTTTTGCCTAAATATAGAAGCTTACATTTTTCACCATTGACATTCAGCTATTGGATTTTGTGCTTGTGATGGGGGAAAAAAATGGAATGGTTGATTTTGGTTTTGCTGATTAGCAGTTTCGTTTGATATAGAAATGGCTCAGTATATAGTCTTCAACCTTCAATAGTTCATTTAGTGACCATTCAAAGTTACAACAGCACTGAAAAAAATAACTTATGGTTTTTTTTTTCACCCTTGCGATTGTTGCAGGTATCCCCATGATCACAATTCAGACAAAATTCATCAACTGACTCATATTTATGATGGCTGCAGTGTCCCAGGGTCACAGGATCTCCTTTTGTGACCTTCTGACAAGCAAAGTCAATGAGGAAGCCGGATTCACTTAACAACCATATCACAAACTTAATAAGTACAGGGATTCACTTAGCAACTGTGGCAAGAATGGTCACAAAATGGGACAAAACTCACTTAACAACTATCTCTCTCAGCAACAGAAATCAACACATTTTTTTCTTTTCTATCCCACATTTTCTCCTTTTCCTCTTCTCCTCCCCTAGGTTCCAATTATTTTCATTTTCTTTGTATTTTATATTCCAGTGAACAAATACAATTTTAATCATGGAGAAGAAAGACCCGGGGCGGGTTGGACTAGAAGACCTACAGGGTCCCTTCCAACTCTGCTATTCTGCGTTCCGTTATTCCTTTATTTTGTTATAGCAGTGCAACCAATCAGCGAAACCAGATGGTAGCGAGTGTTGGTTCTCCTGAGAGTCTGAGACTCATATTCTTATCCTCCCCTCTTTTTGAGGCTTACTGGCTTTGTAGTCCGTGCTGTTTTGCACGGTCAGGAGGGGAACAGTTGTGCTGGCCAGCCATGTTGATCTCCAAGGGGTATCCGTCCCATTTTCCAGCGCCGTCTTGTTCTGGGTGATCCCGTCTTGAAATTCCTGCAGAGACCTCTTGAAGCCTTCTTTGGGATCATGTTCCACCCCTTGGAAGGCTGGAAAAATAAAAATTAAAAAAAATATTTCAAGGTATTGTGGGAAGGATACCCCAAAAGGACAGTGCTAGAATTCTCAGAAAACATTGCTAAGAGACTCAAGCCAGCCGTACTCCCAGTGGTGCAATTCAGCCAGTGAAACAATTGGTTTGGTGAGCACATGCTTTGCACACCTAGCATTTAGAAAAGGCCATTTTTAGCTGTAATACTTACCTTCTGCTGCAGCCCCAGTGAGTAAAACAGCTGGTGCGTGGTAAACGGTTCTGCCACGTAAATCAGCTGTGCTCAAAAACAAGGAAATAAAGTACAGGGGCAGATAGGTGGGGCCAAATGATCACCGGAACTGCCGGTTCACCCGAACCGGTCCAAACCGGTAGAATCCCACCCCACCTTCCCCCTTTAAGGAAATTAAGAAGCACCAGCTGAAAGGAAAACTCAGAGCAGCCCTTCTCATGGCCGTTACTAAAGGTAATAGAGCTGACAACAGAAACACTTAAGTAGAGCCATTAAGATAAGGGGAATCAGGCTAAAAATAAATTCTCCAAGGTAAACCAAAACTCCCTTTTTCCTGCCTCTAACAGGATTAAACCCCAAGGACAGGGAAAACAAAAGACCTGGGACCACGTAAACCATCAAAACCCAATATTAATCCATTAAAACAAAACCCAGGGCATTCAGAAGCCCATCAAAACCCATCAAGCTGCAGGGGCTTCAAAGGGGAATTAAAGCATAAAAGGCTCAGATTCACACTTCCAAGCTGCTTGCAAGCCAGGAAGCTGTGTCCCTTTTTGCTTCTTGCCTTCCTACATTCCTACATCCACTTTTTGGTAGCTGGCTTCTGCATCCATTTCTTGTCAGCATCTGTGGGAACAAACCGGGGACCTTTCTTTCAACAGTATATTGAAGACAGTGGTGGTATTCTACCAGTTTGGCCTGGTTCAGGTGAACCAGGAGTAAACATGCAACGTTCAGAGAACTGGTACTTCTCCCCTCCCCCCCGACAATCAGCTGTTCCAACGATCAGCTGTGCCGGGTTCCCCCTCGCTGTCTTACTGCTTCACCCAGGAGGCTTCCCTGAGGTCCAGGAGGCAAAAAAAAACGGAGCATGGGGGTTGCTGCAAAACAGCCATGCCCACCTAGCCACGCCCACAGAACTGGTAGTAAAAATATTTGCATTCCATCCCTGATTGATGATCTTCAATAAATAGAATTATCTCCCCTACAATTTTTAATAATCTTATTTTTCAGAGGTCTTGATTGTGTTCCATCGTTGTAAAAACAGTCCTGCTGAAATCTCACACATCCAGATCAACAGAGCCATACTAACACATGCTGCTATTTAGCCAACATTTAATAAATCAGCCAGGACTGATTGTACAGCCAGCCCTGGCTGATAAACCATGTCATCTGTTCCTAACTATGATTTGCCACATGTCCCAAATGTTGAATTTTTCAACAAATGCTGCTCCCTCTTCCCCAGATGCTCTCCACCTCAAGAAAGAGGATTTTATTCCCAAGCACCACAATTAATAATAAATAAAATAGAATACTGAATTAAATAATTAAAATTAAACTGGGGGAAAGGACCATGCAGGTGCCAGGCAAAATGCCTATAGAAATACTGATGCCCCCAAGAGTGACCCCTTTTCTGCAACCAGACCTGCAATTCCCACTCCCACAGAAAGTGTGACACACAAACAGGGTGTCACTTCAGGGTTGTGGGGAAAAATGCCACTCTCCCATTCTGAAGATGGCAGTGCCTGTGTAGTTTAAATGCCCAGGCTTAATCCCCTGTTCCAAAGAGTTTGGAAATCAGTTACAAACAGAGCCTCCGATTATTATATCTGATTGCAGATAGTCCTCGACTTACAACTAATTGAGCCTGGAATTATAATTGTAAATTATGTCAGTGGTTAATTGAGTCACCACACTGGACTGCACCAGATTATTTTACAATCTTTTTTTGTGGGGGTTGTCAAGAAGATGCTGCAGTCATTAAGTAGATCATTTTAGCCTAATGAGTGTTTTTTTGTTGGAAAATGGAAGTAAACACTGGTTGCCCTCCCCAAAAAACATCATAAATTACAGTCTTGTTATTGCAGTCCTGTTATTTAGCAACCGGCCATAAATGCAGGCTGGTTGCTAAACACCCAAATTATGATCACATGGCCATTGGAATACATATGTCTGTTATAAGTTCAAAACTGGTCATAAATTGCTCCATTATGGCTGTAAGCTGAGGACTGTTAATTAGTTTTCTCACACATTACAAAGAACTGAAGCAGAAGATTTTGGTAGTCCTTGATACAGATAATCAGAGTTGGAAGTGACCTTGTAGGTCATCTAGTCCAACCCCCCCACCCAAGCAGGTGACCCTACACCGTTTCTGACAAATGGCAGTCCAGTCTCTTCTTATAAGTCCTTCAATCCTTCCAGTGGCAACCAAAAAGGACCCAGCCAATCAGCTGGGATTCAATGGGAGGCAGAGAATAGAAGATGGGGTTGGTGGAGCCAGTCAGAGGTGGGATTGGCCAGTTCTCCAAACTACTCAAAATTTCCACTACTGGTTCTCCAGAACGGGTCAGAACCTGCTGAAGACCACTTCTGAACCTCTCCAATTCTCTCCAAAATGCCTGAAAGAAAAATTCTGCAGAATCTCTAAAAAGGACAAGCATCCCAAAGGTGGTCTTCAGCCGGTTCGGACCGGTTCTATAGAACCGGAAGCAAAAATTTTGAGTAGTTGGGAGAACCGGCCAATCCCACGTCTGACTGGCCCCGCCAACCCCATCTTCTATTCTCTGCCTCCCATTGAGTCCCAGCTGATCAGCTGGATCTCCTTGGGTTGCCCTGCACAGGAGAACGGAGCTGGAAAGCAGGTGAGGGGGTGGGGAGGGAAGGAGGATTTGGCAGTATCCTTCCCCTGCCACGCCCACCAAGCCACGCCCACAGAACCAGCAGTAAAAAATGTTGAATCCCACCACTGAAGCAGCCGTGTGGGCCCTGCTATGCTCCGACAACTTGCTAATCTCAATTATCAAACTGACTCATTTTCTGAGCATTCAGTGAACCCTAAACCAACCAACCAACCAACCTGGATTTGCACACCTGGCTTGGCTCCCCCCCCACCAAAAAAAGGGAGGAAATCACCTTCATTCTAACCAAACTGAGCACGTGATGGAAATTCAGCTGCTGGCTCTTTCACATAAACAAACGTGAATTACGTGAATCCAGCTCTTAAATTCCTGTTTTTCTCCTCTTGTGGGGCTTACTCTGATTTTCTTTTCTTTTTTTTTATAAAGCTCTTTTGGGAGCTGATGGGGAAATTTGGAGGGAACGGAAAGTGTTGGTGTGGTTAGTTCAGTTTTGAATGGTTTCTTTTTCGAATGGCTCATGAGAAGTTCTTTAGTCACCCTAAAAAGTGTGGTTTGCTTCACCTATTCATCCTCATTTTTTTGGAAATGACTCCTCGGACTGACACAATTCTGTCCTATTCTGGGGTTTTCCTTTTGGTTTTTAATCCCCCTCCCTGGACCCCTTCCTCTCTTCAAGTTCCCCATGGATACGGGAAGGGAAGCCGAGAGGACTCCCAAGTTCTCCTCCTGCCAACCTCGCCCAACGGGTTTGTCTTGTTTCTTCTTCTGCCCAGAGTTTAGGAAAGAGAAACGTGGCTCTTCTCTACCTAGAAATTTTTCCGACCTGAGGACTCACCTGCAGGATGAAAGAGGGCCAGGATCCAAAGCTGCCACATGTCTCTGTCTGGTTTTTCTTGACCAGGGGCTGCAGTGGGACAGAAGGAACCCAGAGAGTTCCTCTTTCAGTCCTTCCTTCCTCCTTGCAGGAGGAAGTCAAGAAGATCTGAAGAAATCACCGGGTGATTAAGACGAACTTGTACAATGCATGTCTCTTCTTGCACTTTTGTGTTTAAGGAGAACGGCTCAGGCGCCCGGCTGCATCCAGGCTGAGCTTCCATCGCTGAACCTGGGAACTCCTCTTTCAGTTGCCCTGAGTGCCTCCTCACTCCACCCAACTGGCCATTTTTCCAAGGAGGCCACTCAGGATTCTCCCCATCTTCTAAACCAAGGCACTCCAACCCTGACTTTGGACTTCAACTCCCAGAATTCCTCAGCCAGCCATGCTGAGTTGAAGTTGAATTCTGGGAGTTGAAGTCTAAACCTTCTCATGCTCTTGACTTTGGAAGAAAAAGGTGGAAAGGGTGGCATAATCTTTCCCATTGCTGAAAATCCCTCCCCTGCCGGCAGTTTCCTTTGTGGAGAAGAACGTGAGGGGGGGGTGGTGTCCAAAGACCAAGAGGTGATCCTTCTCCTGTTTCTCTTTCTCCTTCTCCTCCTCCTCCTCCTCCTCGCTCCCTCAAAGGAAGGAGGAACAAGAGGAAAGCGAAAACACATGCAAAACCAGAGGGAGGGAAAGCTGTGCAGATGGGCCTGTAATTCTTTGACTTTGGATGGAGGCAGCTGGATAAGAACTGCTGACCCACTTGGTCAAGTTTGTTAGATACTCAGCTCACACACACCCACCCACTCTGCAAAGGCTTAAAAAAGCAGAATTCGACAGCAAGAGCCAAAAATGGAGTCCCTGCAGCTCAGGGTCGGTTTTTGAAACAAGGCTTCTCAAGCTTTAAGATGGGTGGACTTCCACTCCCAGCATTCCCCAGCCAGCCTGCTTAACCCTAATGACCCCAATGCTTCTCAACCCCACCACAAACCTGTCCCCAGGTCTCCTCCCGCAGCCACCCTCCCTTCCAATCTATTTACCTAGCCCATCCTACAACTGTCCTCCCTCCCCCGAAATGTTCATAGACCCCTAGAATTGGGAGGACTTTGGAGGTCATCTTTGGAGGGCATTTCCATCAGCATTTCTCAGTAGTGTTTACTCCTATTTCCCTGTTTGTCAGAATATTGCAAATTAAGGTTCCACCCCACCCCCCCAGTTGTGCACATAGAGTCCTAGGGTTGGAAGGGACCTTGGAGGCTTCTAGTCCAGGGATCACCAACCTTTCAGGCCTCAGGGATCACTAAATTCATAATTTTAAATCCCATGGACCACTAATACGGACGCGGTGGCTCCGTGGCTAAGGCGCTGAGCTTGTCGGTCAGAAAGGTCGGCAGTTCGAATCCCTAGTGCCACCTGACAGAGTGAGCTCCCGTTCCTTGTCCTAGCTTCTGCCAACCCAGAAGTTCAAAAGCACGTAAACGTGCAAGTAGAAAAATAGGGGCCACTTTGGTGGGAAGGTCACAGTGTTCCATAAACGCCTTTGGCGTTTAGTTGTGATGGCCACATGACCACAGAGACGGTGGCCTTTGGCTTTGTCACGGAGAGGAGCACTGCCCCCTAGAGCCGGAAGCGACTGGCACGGATGTGCAAGGGGAACCCAATGACTGGCTGGATGAGCATGGCTAGGTGGTCATGTGACTGGGTGGGTGTGGCCAACTCCATGTCACTCATGTCAAGGGGCATTTCACCAGACTCTATTTGCCTCTCCCCTTCGATCCACTCCTCGCCTCCCTGCCTGGGCTCCGTAGGGCCCCCCAACAGGAAGCAGTTGTTGCAGTGAAGCAGCCTTTGTGGAGAAGAACAGGAGGGGTCCAAAGACCAGGAGGTGGTCCTTCTCCTCTTTCAAAACAACTGGCTCAGTTCAAGCTGGATCTGACCAAGAAGGAGGCTCAGCAGAAGCGCCTTACTGAGGACTACGAGCATGGGCTTTCCAAGCAGAGGAAAGACCTGCAGGAGTACAGGACCAGGTACCAGTGCCTGGAGGCTCAGTGAGCTAAGATGGTCAGCCAGTTCCAGGCCCTGATGCAGTCCCACTGGAAGGAAGCCCTCCGGCTCTTCGCCACCAGCAGCCCTTCCCTCTGCCCTGCACCAGGAGGCTGAAGCAGACCCCAAGTCAGAATTTCTGCCCCCCTCTTCCCTGCACAAAAAGACTCTGCAGCAACACAAACGTTCATTGCACGTATCCAACCCAGGGAGCGTAGTTTGAGGCCACCTGATTTAATGCAATATAAAAAATGCCAATAATTTTTCTGTGGACCATCAAAATTTTCTCACAGACCACCAGTTGGTGACCACTGTTCTAGTCCAACCCCTTCAAACAGAAGACCTTACACCATTCAGACAAATGGTTGTCCAATCTCTTCTTGAAAACCTCCAGTGTTGGAGCACCCATTCCAAGGATTGATTGTCCTCACTGCCAGGAAATTTCTCCTTAGTTCCAGCTTGGATTTCTCCTTGGTAAGTTTCCATGCATTACTTCTTGCCCTGTCTTCAGGTGCTTTGGAGAATAATAGGTTGACCCCTTTCTTTTTTGATATTGGAAGATATATCCTGTCACCCCTAGTTCTTCTCTTTATTAAACTAGACTGTTATGGTTTGCCGGCAGCAGGTGCGGAAGGCTGAGGTCTCAGAGAGCGAGGACTCAGATGAGGGGGGCCTGCATGTGAGGCAGGGATGGGCCAGGACCATCAGGGAGTGGAGTGCGGCCTTCAGAGATTGTGGAGGCTGGCAGCAGTGAGGAAGAGGCCCCCAAGGAGCCTGTGCCCAGTGTGCATGCATGCAGGGCTGCTCAAAGAAAAGAGCAACTGCAGCAGCATGGGCAACTCGGGAGTAAGGCTGCAAGGTAATGTCCCCTCCCTAAGAAGATAAAAGCCAGCTGAGAAACCGCAGTTCTTCTCAGAAGGCAAAGAAGTTTTTGCACTCAAGCCTAGTGGACATGAGAATATGTTTGAAGATTCTTTGATTTATTCTTTAGGAAATTTATCTGTTGTTCTTGGCAGCTTTGCAAAACCTTGGCAAGGCTCTTTCTTGTCAGAGCTAATTATTTGGAAGCAGCTTTTTATCTGTGAAGGAACAAGATTCGTAAATGAAATGGTAAAAGGTTGTGCTGTTACCTTTGTCTTATGTTTACTCTCTTGGAACCACAAACATTTCCCACAACCAGTCTTCATATGTTTTAGCCTCCAGCCCCCTAACTATCTTTGTTGCTCTTCTCTGCCGTCTTTCCAGGGTTTCAACATCTCTTTTTTATCAGGGTAACCAGAACTGGACACAATATTCCACATGTTTCCTGATCAGTGCGGTATAAAGGGATACTGGCACTTCTCATAAATGCAGCCAGGATTGCATTGGCTGGTTTGGCAGCTGCAGCACACGGCTAGCTCATATTTAAAGGCTAGGTCCCATTGGCCGACGGACGCAAAACATATGCATAAAGGACACAGCGGACGAGCAAAATTTTGGGGGTGGCTCCATCCGTTGTCATCTGCTCCAAAAAGTGGCGAAAATTTGCATAAACAGAACAGAAAAGAATGGAAAAGAATGGACGGGGGTAGTATGTAGCGGGGATGTTAAATGGATGTTCATAGGAACCTAGCGGATGACAGCGGATGACACCTCCGAAGGGGCTCCGGGGGAGAATTTCGAAGCGGATGCATAGCGGATGAAGCGGATGCATCACGTACGCCTAAAGGAAAGAAAGGTGATGCCACGCGGATGTATATCGGATGCAAACCGTTCATTGCGCATCCTTTCTATTTCCGTGCTAGTAACGCTGTGTAGACATTCCGTGTACCTTTTCTTTCCTCCCTCTTTCTGTTTTCAGCTGCAACGGATGTGAGTTGCGAGGATGCCCAGAGGATGCAGAGAGGATACAGCGGACATTGAACGGATGATAAACGGACATAGAACGTTTGTTGCTCGTATGTCACGGATTTACATCGTACACAGCGGAAAGTTCATCCGTTCACAAAGTTTTGTGCAGCTCAAAACTTCTTGCACAGATGAAATCGCAGTGGATGGATTCTCGACGGATAGAGCGTATGCAGTGTACTCATATGCAGTGAGTACACAACAGATGCATAGCGTTTTACATCCTCTTTGCATCCGTAAGTGCAGTGGGACCGGGCCTTAAGTCAACAGGACATTTATTTCTCTACTTGATATTAAAAATCTCAAACATTTCATGCCATATATATATATATATTTAAATATTAGGCTGCCCATTTATCTTTTTTTTAAAAGCACCTTTTTACACAAAATATCTGCCAAGACAAGCTTCTATAAATCTTCTATACATTATTTCACAAAATTACACATTTTACAAGTGTAAGTCCTTGATTTACGACTGTGATGGAGCCTGCCCATCTTCATTGTAATTTGTGACAATTCTAAAATAGCCCACCCATGTGACTGACATGCTCTTGTGACCTTTTTCATGGTGCTCATTAAATGAACTAGCGAATTGCTATGAGATGAAAACCAGAAGTAAATGCTGGGATTTGGCAAAAGTGTCATAAATCTGAAAGGCAATAAATGTAGGCCAGTGACTGTGTGCCGGACATGCAATCACGTGAAAGGGGCAGCCGTAGGGACTTTGGAAATGCGTCATAAGTATCCCTGCAAAGGACCTTCATCATTAAAATAACCTCATGTTCATAACATAGCTTAACCTAGCCTAAAGGCTGGTCATAAGTCAAGGATTATCTGTACATAGGTTTTCCCACTTAATGCCTTTCTGAAAAAAAACCACTGTTGAAACAATACTGCAACATTCAAAGAACTTCAGAACGGAACAGATGAGGTTTCATTTGTCTATCATTTAAAATTAAGAAACAAAGAGGAAATAAATTATTCTCTTGCACACACCCCTCCTCAAGGGGTGTAGGACCTATGGCATATGTGCCACAGGTGGCACGCAGACCCATTTGTGTCAGCACACGAGCTGCAGGCAAACTTACCTCACTGCGCATGCATGTGCCTCTTAGCTGATTTTCGGCCCATTTGAGGCCTTTTTTGGCCTCCCAGAGGCTTGAGGAAAGCTTCTGTAGGCTTTGCAGGATGAAAAATAGGCCCGTTTCATCACTTCCTGTATTTCCGGAAATACCGGAAGTGACAAACGGGCCTATTTTTTGGCCTGCAAAGTCTACAGAGGCTTTCCTCAAACGTCTGGGAGGCTGAAAATCAGCTGGGAGGCGCAATGCAGGTAAGGGGCCGGGGGAATTGTGCGCGCATATGCAGGAGGCATGGGGGATGTGCACATTGACTTCTCGTTGCTGGCACACAAGCACACATGCAAGCGCACACACAATTTTTGGCATAGGAGCCCAAAAAGGTTTGCCACCACTGGTCTAGGACAACTCACCACAACCAAGTCACCGTGGGACAATTCAACACTGTATTGATCATTTCATTCCATTACTTTTATCATTGGTGACCATGTTTTCGTTGAAATTCTTGTAACTCTTCTTTTTTCTAGACTGACTCTTCTGTTTTGTTGTTTAATGACCCCTTTTTCTGGACGGACTGTTTTATTATTATTAGCTGTACCTCCATCAAAATTAATTTAACTTTGTATCTGTTGAATTGTCCTGTGGTGAGTTGTCCTGCAGCAAGTCGGTGTGGTGAGTTGTCCCATCCCACTCCCCAAGAAGTCCAGGAGTGAAAGTTGGGGGCAATCCTAGAATGACCATGACTTGTCTTCTTCACTTCTCTCTCTCTCTCTCTCTCTTTCTCTCTCTCGTGCGTGGAGGTCTTCTGCAGGTGCTCCGGGCTGCCTTTGGGAGAAGGAGCTCAGGCATTCTCTAGCTCTGGTGGTGGGGAGGGTATCTCTTGCTGGCTTTGCAGAGGGTGTGTGTGTGTGTGTGTGTGTAAGTTAAACAAAGGCTCACAGGCCAGAGGATTTGATGGAAGGGGGACTTTGCACTGTTTCATAGATGGTCCTGCAGCTGTTTGGGTCTTCACTCTGCCAAGGAGAAGACAAAGAAGAGGCTATTTGGAGAGCTGAGACCTACTTGGAAAAAGAGGGATGGGGGGAAGGGGAAGCTGTTTGGTTTTTCTCCTGCAATGAAGGTGGGAATGGATAGGAATACAGAATAACAGAGTTGGAAGGAATTTTGAGGTCATCTAGTCCAGTGGTTGCCAACCGGTGGGCTGGGGTTCACTGGTGGTCTGCGAGAAAATTTTGGTGGTCCGCAGAGAAATCTCATCCCCAAAGCAATTAATCCAGGCTATGTGGGAGAACAAGGCTGCGCCACCCACAGGGCCCACAGGAACACAAGGCTTGTGTCGCTTGCATTGTGAACCACACGAGGTAATGAGGGGAGGGGGGAAAGGGCAGAAGGGGAGGAACTTGCCCCACTTGCCCTACATGACTGGCCTGGCCACCGGGCTGCTTCTTTCCGCTTCTTTCTTCTTCTGCTTTTGGCTGCACGCAAGGAAAGCAGCCAAAGTCTTTCTTTCTCTCCCCTAAACTCCGCCAGAAATGAGTCTTTGGGACCCTGCAAGGCCTCCTGCTCCAAGGGTCTGCAACAGCAAAGACTCATTTCTGGTGGAGTTTGGGGGAGAGAAAGAAAGACTTCTGCTGCTTCTGCTGCTTTCCTTGCATGAAGCCAAAAGTCTCTCTCTGTCTCTCTCCCCCTGAAAACGGAGCTGCAGACGGTATCCTGTGATCCCCAATAAAAAATGATCAATGGGATGGGAATTTTTCTACAGACTTTTTTGGGGATTTTCCCAGGGTCTCTCCTGCTTTCTGCAGAGATCCTGGGAAAACGTCAGCAAGCCACCATCAGTCAGAATTAATATTAGTGTCTGTGGGATTTAAAATTATGAGTTTGGTAGTTCCTGAGGTCCAAAAGGCTGATGATCTCTATTCTAGTCTAACTCCTGCTCATGTCTACTACTAGCTGTAGTAGGATATGTGAATGTAGTACAGTTGATTGTTTTCAATTCACAACCGCAGGAACTAGATTCATTTAGGTGAAATGTATACTGGGATACTGAGGTATCAAAGCCACGTGCCTCCTGAGCCTTGGTGATCTCCGAATAAATGGTTTTCTCTCCCTGGTTTTGGTGGCTGTGCTGTCCCTTCTGTATCTTCTCATCATCTGTTTGCAAAGGATTCTGCAAAAGAGAAGTTGCTGTTAGCTCAACGTTTCTCAACCATATCAGCTTTAAGATGTGTACTCCAGAATTCCCTAGTCAGGCATGTGTCAACTCGTAAAGCATTCCTGGATTGCTCTCAAGTAGCCATAGGAAGGAGGAGGGGAGATCTGATGGAACAGTTCATTGCTATGATCAGAAGCACATTCCATAAATACTTTTCTCCAGATTGTATCTCAAGTTACCAAGCCCAGCTGGAGAGGCATGTTTTCCACAGCCCAGGAAAATTCTTCGTTGGCAGTGTGATTTATGACACACCTTGGGAGCAGGTGGGGAAACAGGATCATAGGTGAACAGTAAATTACGTAGGGCAGAGTTGACCGTACTTGGGAAAAGTGCCGACATGTAGCTCCTAATAAATAATTGGATTTCTTTTGAAGTCCACATATATCTTATAGTTTCCCAGTATGAAAAACAATGTATTAGACTAAGTTTGGAGAAATTAAATCTTTGCCCTCCCCATAAATATCTTTAAAAAAGGCCACTACAGATAGTCCTCAAGTTATGACCATAATGGAGCCTGCCCATTACAGTTCTAAGTCATGACGGTCGTTCAACAAGATCTTTGAGATCGATTTTGGGAAGAAGGGCAGGCTGATTTGTCCCTTGGTTTCCCTGTATCATATGGCGCCATCTCACCCCCATTCAATTGCATTGATTCTTTGCACCTGTTTCCAAAATGGCTCCCACTTTGGAAGAGTGCCATGGGGCCTCTGTGTAGGAAGGCAGTGTGGCACAGAGGCTACTCCCTGAAGGAGAATCTATGGAGAAGGTAAGTGTGACAGGAGGTGGAGAGGAGGAGTAGTTGGGACACAACAGGGCTTGATTGTTGATTGATTGACACAAATGAGGGCTTGATAAGCAGGGAGGCAACTGCAGAAGAACAGATTAACAGAGTTGGAAGGGACCTGTGAGGTCATCCAGTCCAATCCCCTGCGACCCTACACCGTTTCTGACAGATGGCAGTCTCTTCTTGAAAGCTTCCAGGGATGAAGCTCCCACAACTTCCGAAGGCAACTTCTGTCCCTTTTGGTGATCGTTCTCCCTGTCAGAAAATTCCTCTTTATTCCAGGTTGAATCTCTCCTTGATCACTTTCCACCCATTGTTCCTCGTCTGGCCTTCAGGTGCCTTGGAAAATAGCTTGACCCCCTCCTCTGTGTGGTAGACCCTCAAATATTGGAAGGCTGCTCTCCTGTCTCCCCTGGTCCTTCTCTTCCCTAGACTAGCCAGGCCCAGTTCCTGTACAGTTGGTTGTAAGGGACTACATTTTGTTCATGTGATGCTGCAGTATTTAAGATCCTGCAGTAAGGGTCTTAAGTCTCTTTGCTCAGTGCCGTCACAATTTCAAACCACCATTGAATGAACGATCATAAATCGAGGACAACTATTTTTATGAATTTCCAGACACCCTAAACTATTTAAGTATTCTAGTTTCCTTGAGTGGCTTTGCAGAATGATTGGCTAATGCACTGTTCCCTCTGAAGAAGAAATATACAATCATATTTACAACTTCATCCTTTTTGAAAAATACAAAATTCGCATTGTATATTTTTAGCGCACTGGCAGGAAATTGAACTCTGCTTTAGAATTTGCACAATCCTTTTCGAAACCAGAAGCAATTAAGGGAAGCCCAAAGGGCCATAAACAACAAATCCAAACATCTAAGACTGCCACCTGTCAGAAATGCTGTAGGGCCTCCTGCTTGGGCAGGGTGTGGATGGTTGGACTGGATCAGTGGTCACCAACTGGTGGGCCGGGGGCCACTGGCGGTCCATGAGAACATTTTGGTGGTCCACAGAGAAATGTTCCCCCCAAAGCAATTAATCCAGGCTGTGCAGGAACACAAGGCTTGTGTCACTTGCATTGCGAACAACACAAGGTAGTGAGGGGAGGGGGTAAAGGCTGAGGGGGGAACTCACCCCACTTGCCCCACGCACCTGGCTTGGCCACCGGGCTGCTTCTTTCCGTTTCTTCTTCTGCTTTTGGCTGCACACAAGGAAAACAGCAAAAATCTTTCTTTCTCTCCCCCAAACTCTGCCAGAAATGAGTCTTTGGGACCCTGCAAGGCCTCCTGCTCCAAGGGGCTGCGCCGGCAAACACTCATTTCCAGCAGAGTTTGGGGAGAGAAAGAAAGACTTCTGCTGCTTCTGCTGCTTTCCTTGCATGGAGCCAAAAGTCTCTCTGTGTCTCTCTCTCCCTGAGAACGGAGCTGGAGACGGTATTCTGCGATCCCAAATAAAGAATGATCAATTGGTAGGAAAACGGGGAGGGGAATTTTCCTCCAGTCTTTTTGGGGGATTTTCCCAGGGTCTTTGCAGACACCAACATTAGTAAGCCACCGTCAGTTAAAATTCATATTAGTGGTCCATGGGATTTAAGATTACGAGTTTGGTGATCCCTGAGGTCCAAAAAATTGGCGACCCCTGAACTGGATGACCTACAAGGTCTCTTCCAAATATGTTAATCTCTTAATACTGTTATATATTTGCTTAATAAACAAATAGCATGAACCATTTGTGCTCTTTTTTTTCAGGTACCATCCTATTTAAAGTTGTAGTAGAAAAAAAAATGATTTCAACTCAAATTCCCACGCCTTCCCCCCAAACTTCTATTCTCTAAACTTGGCAACTTTTAAGACTTATAGAGTTCAAGGCACAGCTGGCTGGGGAGTTCTGGGTGTTGAGGTCCACAAGTCTTAAAGTTGCCAAGTTAGGAGACCTCTGTTTAGGTTGAATCACAATGTATTCCTTGTGGTCTCAAGAAGCGAGTGTGTGTGTTTTACCAACATGGCCTCTTCCAAGGCCAGTGTTCAAAATGGCTGCTGTAAATGGAAGGAGTGAGGGCCGCTTTCACTGAAGCAAAAAAAAT
Organism: Laticauda colubrina; assembly: GCA_015471245.1. Taxonomy (NCBI): domain Eukaryota; kingdom Metazoa; phylum Chordata; class Lepidosauria; order Squamata; family Elapidae; genus Laticauda; species Laticauda colubrina. Next base: position 1,408,839 of record BLBF01000081.1, read on the forward strand.
ACTCCACCCCACTTTGTTTACTTGGGAATTCACTTGGGAATTAACTATTATATCACAAGACCTAAAATGGACACCTAATATCAAAAACTCAACATCAAAAAAGCCCAACAAAGGATGTTCTTTCTGCGTCAACTCAGAAAGCTCAAACTGCCCAAAAGGAGCTGCTGATCCAGTTCTACAGAGGAATGATGGAGTCTGTCATCTGCACCTCTATAAATGTCTGGTTCGGTTCTGCAACCCAACAGGACAGACACAGACTTCAGAGGGTAATTAGGACTGCGGAAAATAGCAATTACTACCAACCTGCCTTCCATGGAGGACCTGTATAATGCACAAGTCAAAAAGAGGGCTGGGAAAATATTTGCAGACCTCTCACATCCTGCATATATAAACTGTTTCAACTCTTTCCCTCAAAATGACGCTTTAGAGCCCTGCACACCAGAACAACGAGACACAAGGACAGTTTTTCCCTGAATGCCATCCGTCTGCTAAACAAGTAATTCCTTCAAAACTGTCCAACTATTTGCAAAGTCTGCACTCCTATTACTATTAATCCTCTCACTCTTCCTTTCACCGATCTCCTTCCACCTGTGACTTGTATGACTGTAACTTTGTTGCTTGTATCCTTACGATTTATATTGACTGTTTCTTAGGATGATTTGATCGCTTATTGTATCCTATGACTATCATTAACTGCTGTACCTTTTGCCTCTTGACGAATGTCTCTTTTGTGTATACTGAGTGCATCAAGCGCGTCCAATCACACTTGGCCAATAAACTACTCTATTCTACTCTACTCTACTCTACTCTACTCTACTCCACTCCACTCTACTCTACTCTACTCTACTCTACTCTACTCTACTCTACTCTATTCTAACTGCATTCCCCAACAGAAAGTCCAGGCAAGAATCCTGCACGAAGTTAACTGAAATATTAGTCCTTAACAGCTTGTTATGATAAATGCAAGGCCGTGAGCTCCCAGTTTCAAATTAAGTCAGTTCAAACAGAGAAATAGACAAAAGTCAGTTCTGGCAAGGCAGTCTTTGTCTCACTAAACCACACAAGGAGAAATGCAGACAGTTGTGTGCAGCAACCAAACCACTGCCCTTTCCTCCTATTTCTTCCCCAGCCAGGGAGGGGCCAGTCAGCACCTACACTTGTTTTGCTTCCTGAGATGACTCATTGTCCTCTGTTGTTCACCTCTCCTATCTGCTCTGAGCATATGCACATCTGGAACAGGCCCCAGCTGTTCCTCCTCCTCACTTATTTCTGACTCCAAAGGCAGCTGCATCTCTGGCTGGCAAATGCTGGATGGCCCTGATTCTATCTCGGTGTCTCATGCTGAGCATCCATCAGAGCCTTCCCTGGGCTCCAGAACTGGCCCAAGTTTTTTCCCAACCTCCTCCTTATCTGAGTCTGCCACCCACTCTGCTGGTGGCTGGCGGGCCACAACACCTGGCCAACCATGCTGGGAAGTCAAGGCGTGTTTTGGGTCCCATCAATTAGGGATTTACATCTGGTAGGAGTATCACAAATGGCCTTCTTGGTATTGGCCCCTTGTCTATGGCACATCATTCTCCTATAGCTATAGTTGTCCCCTGTCCCATTGCTTTTCAGAAAGTCCCTAAACAATATGGTGCCATCGGTGGTCTCCTGGGGACCCTGAATGGAGATGGAGCTTTTCCGTTGTGATTTTTAATGTTGTGAGCCACCTAGAGTCATCTATGTGTGAATTGGGCAGCCATATAAATTTAATAAATAAATAATCAAGAAATATTTCCCACCTGTTTGGGATGCTGCACAGCAGCATAAATGGTGTGGGGCATCTCCTGGTTGTTCTTTGCTGCTGTTCTAGCTGGCTGATTTGTCTTCCTCCTGGTTTCCTAGGAGTTTTAAAAAAGAGAGAGAGAAGTTAAATATTTAATGTCACCTGCTAGGTTTTCAGCAATTCTGAACTGAAAGGGGGTAGATGCTATGGGGAGAGATGGTCTCCTGCTTCTTCTGACTTTGGTTACAGCAGTGTGTGTGTGTGTGTGTGTGTGTGTGTGTGTGTGTGTGATTCACCCCAAGGTACCTGCATAGACAGGTAAACTATTTTATTTTGGTACTTTATCTTTATCTTACATATGACTTTTTCTCTTTTCATTTGTTTGACTTTTACTTTTAATTCATTTTTTTATTATACCTTACTTTACTTTCTTTTTCACTTTATTTTATCTTACCTTAAGGCTAGGTCCCACTGGCCGACGGATGCAAAACGTATGCAAAAAGGACACAGCGGACGAGCAAAATTTCGGGGGTGCTCCATCCGTTGTCATCCGCTCCAAAAAGTGGCAAAAATTTGCATAAACAGAACAGAAAAGAAAGGAAAAGAAAGGACGTGGGTAGTATGTAGCGGGGATGTTAAACGGATGTTCATAGGAAGCCTAGAGGATGTATATCGGATGCAAACCGTTCATTGCACATCCTTTCTATTTCCGTGCTACTAACGATGTATAGACATTCCATGTACCTTTTCTTTCCTCCCTCTTTCTGTTTTCAGCTGCAGCGGATGTGAGTTGTGAGGATGTCCAGAGGATGCAGAGAGGATACAGCGGACGTTTAACGGATGATAAATGGACATAGAACGTTTGTTCCTCGGATGTCGCAGATTTACATCGTACACGGAGGAAAGTTCATCCATTCACAAAGTTTTGTGCAGCTCAAAACTTCTTGCGCGGATGAAATCTCAGTGGATGCTCCAGGGATAGAGTGTATCAAACACGTATGCAGTGAGTACACAACGGATGCATCGCGTTTTCCAACGTTTTTTAACATTTTACATCTTCTTTGCATCCGTTGGTGCAGTGGGACAGGGGCTTTACTTAATTTTCATCACTTTCAGTTTTGCTCTACTTTTTACTCCACCCTTTACCTTGATTTTTCCTTTCACTTTCACTTTCTACTCTTTACTATACTCACCTTATCTCAGTTTACTTTATTTTCCTCACTTTAATTTTTACTCTAGTTTTTACCTTTTCTTTATCTTACCTTGGTTTTTACTTTCACTTTCTACTCTTTACTACACTCATCTTATCTCAGTTTATTTTTTTTTACTTCACCTTACTTTTATTTTTACTTTCACTTTCATTTTATACTCTTTCCTCTTTACCTTACCTTTAATTTTTATTTTTATTTTCACTTTCACTTTTTACTTTACTTTTTATTATACTCCTTACTTTACCTTATTTTACTTTTTTATCTTGCCTTTATTTTTTACATTCACTTTCACTTTCTATTCATTACTATCCTCACCTTACCTAATTTTATTTTAATTTTTTTGTTTGCTACTTTCACTTTCACTTTCAACTCTACTTATTACTTTATTTTTTACTTGGTTTTATTCTTTTCTTTATTTTTTCAAAATCACACAGTCTCTCTAACCCTTTGTGTGGCTACAGCAGGGATCTTACAGCAGGGATCTTCAAACCTGACAGCTGCAAGACTTAGGGACTTCCACTCCCAGAATTTCCTCCTCCAGTCATGTTAGCTCAGGAATTCTGGGAGTTGAAGTCTTCAAATCTAAACTTGCCAAGTTTGAAGACCCTTGGGCTACAAAATCAGCCCCACAGTCCTCTTTATGGCAAAGGGCCACCAATGATTTCGGCAGTGATAATATATTTAAATATTGGACCAACATGCAGCTTACTTCAAGGTTCATTGAGGTTCATTGAGGTTTACTTCAAGGTTCATTGTGTCCCTTTGGAAAATTTAAAATGAAGAAGCTGTGAGTAATTGTAGTGAGATTTATTTTTAATTGTATATTTGCTGTAAGATCAAAAGCTAACACATTTTTTCCTCTTAAAGAAGCGAAAGTGTCATTTCCTACCATATTATCTGAAAGTTATCAATCAGTTCTTTCTTTCCTTTTAAGAAAAATTTAACCGTAGGATATGCGTCACAAAATTGGACATAGCTCAGACTTAAAAAAGAAAAAAAACATATAACTTTAGAACCACAGTGCCTCAAGGAACACCCACAACACACTGCAGCACACAGCAAGTGGGTGCCCATCGCCCAAATATGAATCTCCCACCCCCTTTCTGACCTCAAGCTCTTTAAGGAGCCTTGTGCAAAATCCTCCTTTGAGAAGACCTCAAACCAGCAAAAGAAAGAGAAACCTAGGCATCCCATAACATACAACCCTATTTTATTCTGTTGAGAAGAGTATTGTTTCTTTCCTACAAAGTGATAACTTTCTGGAAGTGTGGATTTCAATTTCCAGGCTATCCCGCGCACAAACCTGTGATTGAGAATCCTGGGAGTTGATGTCACTTGCCTTAAGGAAGACTCGGCTTTGAAAACCTGACAGCCATTTCAGATTTCATCCCATAAGGGGTCTTCCTTCCCTTTGTGGAAGATATGAGATTGAGCTGGTGACACTCAAGAACAAGGGTCTTCAAAACTTGGCAAGTTTAAGACTTGTGGACTTCAACTCCCAGAATTCCTGAGCTAACATGACTGGAAGGAGGAATTCTGGGAGTTGAAGTCCACAA
>BLBF01000081.1:1419389-1445534 GCA_015471245.1 Laticauda colubrina
CCTCCCAGTATACCGACAATCAGCTGTTCCAGTCTGCAGGCATAACCATTGCCTATCTCCATCTCTGCATGTCCCATTTTCAGCCTCCGTGTACCCCATTTTCAGTCTCCATGCACCCCATAGGATGCGTGGAGGTCAAAAATGGGACATGTGGAGGCCAAAAATGGGGTATGTGGAGACCGAAAATGGGGTGTGTGGAGGCGATGATAGGCTGTGGCGATCCCTGCAACCTGGAACAGCTGATAGTCAGTATTCTGGGAGGCCAATCCAACCGACAATCAGCTGCTTGTGCTAAAATCAGGCTGTGCTGAAACTGACCAGGCTGTTTCCTGCAAGGAGGCAAATGCATTTATTTTATTTATTTATTTTTCAAGAATGTTTTAGAGAACAGATATAATTAGGAACATGATTATGAGTACATGAAAAGGTTATGAATAAAAGGGGACATTAGTACAGGGATGTTAGGCACTTTGGTGCGCTTATGCCTGCCTCTTGCAGATCTTCTTAGGAAAGGGGTGAGGTCAGCAGTGGACAGTCTTAGGTTAAAGTTTTGGGGGTTTAGGGAAGGGAAGAGACCACAGAGTCAGGTAGCACATTCCAGGCAATGACCACTCTGTTGCTGAAGTCATATTTCCTGCAATCGAGTTTGGAACAGTTTACTTTGAGTTTGTATCTATTGTGTGCTTGTGTATTGTTGTGGTTGAAGTATTCATTGACAGGTAGGACATCATAGCAGATAATTTTATGAACTATGTTTAGGTCAGACTGAAGGCGGCATAGTTCTAGGTTGTCTAAGCCCAAAATGTCAAGTCTGATGGCATCTGGTATTCTATTGTGAGCAGAAGAGTGGAGGACTCTTCTCGTGAAATATCTCTGGACTCTCTCGATTGTATTAATTCTGATATGCATATGTATGTATATGTATATGTATATGTATATGTGTTTTTTTAAGTTTTCATGGGTACTTACATGTGTGCTGTTCAGCTTCCTTTGGGTATTATCCCACGTCATTGTAGTGCTTTTAAAGTTGTAGCAATGTTTCAGCAGAATCTCATCTGCCATCATCAGGCTTCTGTATTGAGTTTGTATGTGGGTCAGGCTCTCACAGCCGTTGGTTTACAAACTCAATACAGAAGCCCGATGATAGCAGATGAGATTCTGCTGAAACGTTGCTACAACTTTAAAAGCACTACAATGATGTGGGATAATACCCGAAATAAGCTGAACAGCACATATGTATATGTATAAATATATGTTTATGTATATTGTTCTGTATATCTTGGAAGGTTCCAAGTAGTCTTCTCTGATTGGCCAGGAGCCACTCAAAGGTGACAAAGTTAAAAGAATGTCATTGGCTACAAGCCGGCAGGCAAGCCTCTATAAAAAGGGCTGCCGCGGCTTGAGCCAATGTTCCGTTACTGTTGCTTTTAACTAATAAAGAGTTATTTGTTGGAACCCGGTCTACTGCGCTTCTTTTGGCGACGAAGGTGGGATCGTCCTAAAGCAGAGACCGAGCACGCGGCGAGAGAACAACCACGCTAGACGAGATGGCTGGTAGTAACGCGCCACCCGCACCCTTCAACCCCAATGAGGAAGATTGGGAGTCTTATATCGATCGCTTCCTGAAGTTTCTGGAGAACAACGAAATAGAAAAAATTTCGGATCAGCGAAAGAGGGCTGTCTTCCTAACATATTGTGGGCCAGACGTGTTCAAAATGGCAAAGGCATTGGCAAAGCCCAGAGACGTGAAACAGATGACCTGGTCTGAGCTTAACCAAATGCTAAAGGCTCACTACACGCCGGTTGTCTCAAATCTCATCAAGAGACACGAGTTCTATAAAAGAGACCAGAGGGAAGACGAGACCATTGCTGATTTCGTGGCAGCTCTCCACCATCTGGGAGGAGCCTGCGAATTCCAGAATATGGATGAGGCCATGCGAGATCGTGTTGTGTTAGGTCTAAAGGACTCTATTCTACAAAGTAAACTCTTAAACAGACCTAACATAACTGTGGCAGAAGCGATCGCAGAAGCCACCGCTACAGAAGCCGCAAAGAAATCAGCGGCCACAATGAAGCTGATGAATGCCAGTACTGACACGACAACCTTACCAAGAGGGAAGAAGCAAGCTCCCACAACCACACACACCACGAAGACCTAGACGAGTCATCAGACACGGAAGAAGATGACGATGAGGTCCATCGCCTGTATGCAAACCAAAAAAGTCGCGAAAGGAGAAGAAATTGGCAGGAATGCACTGGCTGCGGAGGAAACCACCCCCAAGCCGAGTGCAGGTTCCTTGATGCCATCTGTCGGGTTTGCAAGAAGTGGGGACACATCGAAAGAGTCTGCCGAAATCATAAGAACAGCAGTCCTAGCAGACACGGTAATTCCCCACCAAGAACTGAACCGAGGCAAGCCGACAGAAAATGGGAGCGCAGCAAAGGAACCAGCAACCGAGAAAAAACTCATCAGACCGTCACAATCGGAAGCGCACAGATGGAAAGCGGGAGAAAAGTTAAAATTGTGGTGACCATTGAAGGAAGCCCTTGTGAAATGGAGGTCGACTCAGGATCTTTCCTATCAATGGTGTCTTGGAACACAATCAGGCAGTTGGTTCCAAACATAAGACAAAAAGAACTCAAGAAACAAAAAATAATTCTCCAAGACTACCAGGGAAATAGGATTCCCGTGGTAGGTCTGGGGCACTTCAAAGTCACTTACAAGCAACACGCCGAAGTCCTGCCAATGACTATAGTCGACTGAGACCGTCCCAGCCTCCTGGGCATCGAATGGTTCACACCATTGGGCATCGGGATGACCGGAGTAAGCCGAATAGCCGCAAACGATTGGGAAGAGAACCTGCTACACGAATTCCAGGACGTCTTCGACTGCACTCTAGGCAGGTACCGGGGAACCCCAATATCCTTTAGCCTAGATCCCCAAATAGCACTGAGAAGACTAAAAGCCAGACGGGTCCCCTTTGCATTAAAGCCCAAAATAGATGAGCAATTAAACAAATTGATTGCACAAGGGGTCATAGAACCAATTGACCACGCTAGGTGGGAGACACCAATAGTAACACCTGTAAAACCTGACGGGTCTGTGCACATCTGCAGAGACTACAAGGCTACCTTGAACCATGCGCTGTAGCAGAGCGCATGTCCGGTACCAGTCGTGCAGCACTTACTGCACTCCCTTGGGGGAGGAAAAATTTTCGCGAAACTTGATTTGGCTCAGGCATATCAGCAGCTTCCAGTAGACCCAATAATGGCCGAAGCACAAACAATAGTAACTCATAGAGGGGCATTCAAATGTAACAGGCTTCAATTCAGAGTGAGAGTTGCCCCAGGCGTCTTCCAAAGCCTCACGGAACGCCTATTAAATGGAATAAAAGGGGTCGTTCCATACTTTGATGACATCCTAATTTCAGTGAAAAACACGACCCAATTAGAAGCAAGACTAAGAGAAGTGCGAACCAAATTTAGAGAATCCGGCCTAAAAGTAAAAAAGGAAAAATGCTGCCTGGCTACTGACCGCGATGAATTTTTAGGGTATTTAATTGACGAACAAGGTATTCACCCAACAGACAAAAAAGCCAAAGCAATTAAAGACGCACCCAGGCCTAGAAATAAAATGGACTTACAGGCATTCTTGGGTCTGATCAATTTTTATAACGTATTCCTCCCCCACAAAGCAACGATAGCAGAACCATTGCACCGTTTGCTGGATAAAAAAACTGTCTGGACTTGGGGTCATAAAGAACAAAAAGCATTCCAAAGCATAAAAGACTTGTTCACCTCAGACACTGTTCTTATTCAGTTTAGTAATACACTTCCCTTGACGGTCACCTGTGACGCCTCACCTTTCGGAGTCGGTGCCATCCTGAGCCACCAATTACCTGACGGGAGAGAGGCACCCGTCGCCTTTTACTCGAAAACGCTCTCCAAAGCGGAACGCAACTATAGCCAGCTAGACATGGAGGCCCTGGCAATCGTCGCCGGAATTAAATGTTTTCACAAATACCTCTATGGGAGGACATTTTCCATTGTGACTGACCATAAACTGTTGCTGGGGATTTTGACTGGGAACAAACCCACACCGAACATTCTATCCCCACGGATGACTAGGTGGTCAGAATTCCTGGCCGCCTATTCATATACCTTGCTGCATCGACCTGGGAAACAAATCACCCATGCAGACGCTTTAAGCCAAGCACCATTACCAACCATACAGGACGAGCCGGCTCCAACCACCGCCGCCCTACAAGTAGAGACCTGCCCCGAACTTCCATTGTCTGCCAATGATGTCGCCAGAGCCACGGCGAAAGACCCATTGACTGCCCGCGTTTTGACTTGGGTAGGTAAAGGCTGGCCGAAAAGCCAAAAGACTGAAGGTTTTAAACCTTTTCGGACTAGACAAACTGAACTGTCAATACAAAAGGGGTGTTTGTTGTGGGGAGATCAGGTGGTTATTCCATCCAAACTGCAAGAAGAGGTGTTGGGCATGCGACATGAGGGCCACCCAGGCATAGTAAAAATGAAAAGCTTGGCCAGAAGCTATGTCTGGTGGCCTGGTTTAGACAAGGATATTGAACGCTGGGTTGCAACATGCCATAAGTGTCAGAGAGCTAGACCCACACCACCGCAAGCGCCCATACGAGACTGGGAGACCCCACGAGGCCCTTGGTCTCGAATCCATATTGATTTTGGAGGACCAACTAGGGGCAATATGTTTTCAATAGTCGTAGATGCATATTCAAATTGGTTAGAGGTAATAGTAATGTCATCCACAACAACCAACGCTGTTATAAAACAGCTTAACAAATTGTTTGCAACTCATGGTTTACCTGATGTATTAGTATCCGACAATGGGCCACAACTAACGGCTATACAATTCGAACAGTACTTAGCATCCCTGGGTATACGCCATGCACTAACAGCGCCGGCCCACCCGGCAGCGAATTGTAGGGCCGAGTGAATGGTCAGATTTACAAAAGAAGGCCTAGAAAAAATGGAGCAGGGGGATGTCCAAGACAAGCTGAACTGCTTACTTACACTACAACACATCATTCCCAGTAGTACAATGAACAAGAGCCCGGCAGAACTATTAATGGGGAGAAAACTCAGATCCAATTTAGATAGATTTCACCCAAATTACACTTGTAGAAACCCCCCGACTCGTCCAGCTGATACCACTCTTTTGAAATTGGCGACCTAGTCTATGCAAAGAATTTTACCGGGGACCCTCTTTGGCTTCCAGCCACAATCACACAAGTAACAGGCCCCCGGTCCTACCGACTAACCGTGGATGATGGAAGAGAGTGGAAGTGGCACATAGACCAGCTTTGTTCCCGCAACATCGAAGGCAAAACAACCGTGCAACCTCAAATAATAAAAATCGACGAAAACAAAACCAAGGAGGGGGGAAAAACACAAACAAATAAAAAAGGGTATGCAAATGAACCTTTAAAAGTAAATCCAGAACATCTAACCAACCAAAAAGAGCACTTATGGTTAGATGAAACCATCGGAAGTAGTCCGAGCGAAAGGGAAGCCATCCTGGAAGGGGCCAGCCAGGCCAGCTCAACCAGCCCGGTTGAACCAGGAGGGAGCGGCAAAAACACCATCCTGAGCAACTCAAGCGGTAGCGACAATGCTGACTCACCCTTCCAGGCAGTTCCATGGAGAAAAGCCAGAGAGACAGCAATCCTGACCGAACCGCTTGAAGTCCTAGGCGAGAGTGAGCCGCGCAGGTCAACTAGGCCCAGATGAAGCCCCACCTACCTGCGTGACTACATCACTCACGTAGGACTGAACTAAAGGGGGAGGGATGTTCTGTATAACTTGGAAGTTTCCAAGTAGTCTATCTTGATTGGCAAGGAAGGCCAGTCGTGGATTGGTTCATGAGGAACCAATCTAAGGAGCCGCTCAAATGCGGCAAAGTTAAAACAATGACATTGGCTACAAGCCGGCAGGCAAACCTCTATAAAAAAGGCTGCCGCGGCTTGAGCCAATGTTCCGTTACTGTTGCTGTAACTAATAAAGAGTTATTTGTTGGAACCCGGTCTACCGCGCTTCTTTTCTGGACGGAACATATATGTATATGTGTTGTGACTCAGAGGTTTGAGCCTGCTTTATCAGAGGTCGAGGACTTGGTCAGTGAGGAAGAGGAGGATTTGGCTCTGAAGTTTGAGCCTGCTTTGTTGGAGGATTTGGAATTACCTTCCTCCCCAGGACTTTCCTCCTCGGCAGGATCTTTTTCCCTGATTGTACCTCAGGTGTCGGCAGATAATCAGGAGAGTGTATCAGAGCCTCTAACTAAGGATAAAGCTGAGAAATATTGGTTTGATGCAAGGTAAGGATGCAGGCAAAAGCGTGAGATGCAACGCAAAAAGAAAGGACAAATCAAAGACTGAGATGAGAGACTGACACGCCCCACAGGGAATAAAAGTGGGTGTGTTAGTTCTGGGTTCTTGTTTGGGACAACGTGTTAACTAGTGAGAGAGGCTTCGCTGGATTCTGTGTGTGTCGACAGCTTTTGATTTTTGTTCCTGCTTTCTTATCAAACTTGGCAGACAGCTTGCGTGAGACTGCCAAGAACATTATCAGCTCAAGTAAATTAACCCAGTAATCCCTGGACTTGCTTGCTTATTTGTGTTTTCAGTTTGAAATTTGGATTTTTTACTTTGTTGGTACCGGTGAGACATAACATATATGGAATTAAAGGGACTTTACCTCCTTTTTTTACTTTGTTGCTTTTGTGCCATGCCCTGGGTCATCACAGTAAATATATATGCAAATATATATGTATATGCAAATGTATATGACGAGGTCCCATTTGCCATCTTCAGACTGGTGTTTTCGACTTCGTGCTTGTGTGAGCAAAGCATGATCTGAGCTGCTGTCTCTCTATAAATACTGGTGGGGAGGTTGGCCGTGTTTTCATTTCTTGATTGGTTGATGGAGTTGATGTTTGCAGATTGGCTGGCTTTTTCATAAGAACATGTGTGGCTGAGGTATTGGCTGTGTGTCTATCAGCCTCCTGTGTTGTAACGACCTGGGTAATAGGCTGTGTGATGACCTTCTGAGTTCTATTGTTGTGATATCCTGGGTCTTGTCCAGAAACGGCTGAGAAAGTTTGACTCACAGTTGAACACTATACAGAAGCCTGATGATGGCAGATGAAATTCTGCCGAAATGTTGCTAAAACTTTAAAAGCACAACTATGATGAGGTGGGAAAATACCCGAACAAAGACCTAGAAAACCTTGAATTATGCCGTCATCGGTCTGATCTAAGTATGGTATATAAAATCATACATTGCAATATCCTATCTGCAAATGAATACTTCAGTTTCAACCATAACAACACAAGAGCACACAATAGATACAAACTCAAGGTAAACCGCACCAAATTTGATTGCAGGAACTACAACTTCAGCCACAGAGTGGTCAATGTCTGGAATACTCTACCTGACTCTGTGGTTTCTTCCCTAAACCCCAAAAACTTTAACCTTAGACTGTCTACTATTGATCTCACCCCTTTCCTAAGAGGTCTGTAGCGGGCATGCATAAGCACACCAATTGTGCCTACCATTCCTGTCCTCTTGTTTCTTTTATTTTTCTTATATGTACCTATTTCATGTATTCATAACTATGTATATACGTATATCTATTATCTTGTAAGCAATTGATAAATCAAATAAATGTATGGATGTATGTATGTATATATGTATATATGTATGTATGCTGTTCAGCTTCCTTCGGGTATTATCCCACGTCATTGTAGTTGTGCTTTTAAAGTTGTAGCAACGTTTCAGCAGAATCTCATCTGCCATCATCAGGCTTCTTTATTGAGTTTGTATGTGGGTCAGGGTCTCACAGCCATTGGTTTTAAATTTGAGGCTAGCCTACTGCTGTGCCAGGATGTTTTTTTCTTCATCCTGATTGGTTGGGAGTCTTGGTCTGTGTTTATTGGACTTGAAGTTTGTTTGATTGGTGTTTCTGGTTTCTTCTGTCTATTTTGTGGCTTTGATTGGCTGGCAACACCCTGACTAAAGTACTGACTTTAAAGTATGCACCCTGACTAAAGTATTGACAGCCAACGGCTTCCACAAAAACAAAATCACCAGCTTGATCCACAAAAATACACTAAGACAGAATAGAGACCTAGAAGATCAACAGACCTATGGAACAGCTGCCCTGCCCTACATAAGAGACAAAATCAGTAAGATACTACACAGGCATCACATCAAGACTGCCTTCAAAATAGACAAAAACATAGCAGCCATCCTTAGAAACCCCAAAGACAAAATTGACCTGGAAAACCAAGGCATATACGAAGTTCCCTGTGCATCATGCCCGGCCACATACACTGGACAGACCAATAGAAGAATAAGTACCCGCCTAGATGAACACAAAAATGCAGTAAAAAAGCTGGAACACACCTCCTCACTAGTCCAACACATGAAAACCACAGGTCACAACATCAACTTCAATGGCACTAAAACCCTGGCCACTATAGAAAACCCCAACCACAGAATCATCAGAGAAGCCATAGAGATTGAAAAAAGACCTGAAAGCATGAATAGAAGAGATGATTGCAGCAGACTGTCAATCATTTGGAAGCCGGCACTCTCAATCAGAAAGATCTCCACACCACAAGCCAGGCAAACACCTGGGCACAAACAGACTCCCTCTGATACCTCCAGCTCAAACACCCCCCCACCAGGCACCCAGATGAAACCTGCCTTCCTAATAGATAATAGCCGTCCTTTCACCTGAAGCCAAGCTGCATTGAAAGCCTCCAATACAGGAACAGAGTGTTGCCAGCCAATCAAAGCCACAAAACAGACAGAAGAAACCAGAAACACCAATCAAACGAACTCCAAGAACAATAAACACAGACCAAGACTCCTAACCAATCAGGATGTAGAAAAAAACATCCTGCCACAATAATAGGCTAGCCTCAAATTTAAAATCAATGGCTGTGATAGCCTGACCCACATACAAACTAAATACAGAAGCCTGATGATGGCAGATGAGATTCTGCTGAAACGTTGCTACAACTTTAAAAGCACTACAATGACATGGGATAATACCCGAAGGAAGCTGAACAGCACACATGTAAGTACCCGCGAAAACTTAAAAAAACATACATATATATATATGTAATTAGTGTAACACTAATCGCCAGAACCAAACGCCTGGCAGATAAGACACATATAAAGACTGAACTATGCACCCTGACTGAAGTATTGACAGCCAATGGCTTCCACAAAAACAAAATCACCAACTTGATCCACAAAAACACACTAAGACAGAATAGAAACCTAGAAGATCAACAGACCTATGGAACAGCTGTCCTGCCCTACATAAGAGGTACTACAGATAAAATCAGAAAGATACTACACAGGCATCACATCAAGAATGCCTTCAAAACAGACAAAAACATAGCAGCCATCCTTAAAAACCCCAAAGACAAAATTGACCTGGAAAACCAAGGCATATATGAAGTTCCCTGTGCATCATGCCCAGCCACATACATTGGACAGACCAATAAAAGAATAAGTACCCGCCTGGATGAACACAAAAATGCAGTAAAAAAGCTGGAACACACCTCCTCACTCGTCCAACACATGAAAACCACAGGTCACAACATCAACTTCAATGGCACTAAAACCCTGGCCACTATAGAAAACCCCAGCCACAGAATCATCAGAGAAGCCATAGAGATTGAAAAAAGACCTGACAGCATGAATAGAAGAGATGATTCCAGCAGACTGTCAATCATTTGGAAGCCTGCACTCTCAAATAGAAAGATGTCCACACCACAAGCCAGGCAAACACCTGAGCACAAACAGACTCCCTCTGATGCCTCCAACTCGAACATCCCCCCACCAGGCACCCAGATGAAACCCAGCTTCCTAATAGATAACAGTCGTCCTTTCACACGAAGCCAAGCTGCCCTGAAAGCCTCCAACACAGGAACAGAGTGTTGCCAGCCAATCAAAGCCACAAAACAGACAGAAGAAACCAGAAACACCAATCAAACAAACTCCAAGTCCAAAAAACATAGACCAAGACTCCCAACCAATCAGGATTAAGAAAAAAACCATCCTGGCACAACAATAGGCTAGCCTCAAATTTAAAACCAACGACTGTGAGACTCTGACGCACATACAAACTCAATACAGAAGCCTGATGATGGCAGATGAGATTCTGCTGAAACGTTGCTACAACTTTAAAAGCACTACAATGAATAATTTTCCTCTCCAAAAGCTAGGTGTGTCTTACAGTTCGGGGCATCTTATAGTCTGAAAAATACGATAGATGGTGCCTTGGGATGGGGCGAGGGCCTGCCAACCTGGTGGCCTACAGAGCCGAGTGACTTTCTGGTTCAGCTTTTTTCTCTTTTGGGATAGAGGGAGAAGGAAAGAGAACAGGATGGGGAGCTGGTCAGTGGAGGGGGCGCTTTCTAACAGGCTCTGCAGCTGAGAAACGCCCTGTACCTTTCTTCATCAGCACACGAATGAGAATAGCAGCGACAAGCAGAACGATGATAACAGCTACAATCACTGCCACGATCCATGCATTGCTTGGAAGTTGTTTGTCTGCAAAAAAAGAGCAGAGGTTGCGTCAACCCTAGTCAAACATGAGAAACCCTGCAGAGGTCTGTTCCCTAGGCAAGTTGTCCTTGATTAGTGACTGTTTGCCAGTTCTGACAGTGGTGGAAAAAATAACCAGTCGTCTCATTGGTGACCTCTACAGGTCTGTAAAGTGAAGAAAAACTGGAGTCATATCATCAGGGGTTTTGTTTAGAAACTGCTTTGTTTAATGACCAGGTTGCTGGTTCCACTCGTGGTTGCTAAATGAGGACTCTCTGCATGGGATAATTTTCCTATATCCACAATTCCCAGCAAATGGCAGAGCTGAGCTGGCAACAGCAGAAAGGTGTCACCCACAAAAAATCACCAGAATAACGTAGCCTTAAATCTCCCTTCCTTCCCTGTCAGGATTATGCTGACCTCGCGTAGAACATAGAACAATAGAATTGGAGTCCGAAGTGGGATTCAGCCGGTTCTGACCAGTTCTGCGGAATCGGTAGCGGAAATTGTGAGTCATTCAGAGAACTGGCCAATCCCACCTCTGACTGGCCCTGCCAACCCCATCTATTCTCTACCTCCTGAGTCCCAGCTGGGTCTCCTTTGGTTGCCCTGCACAGGAGAATGGAGCTGGAAAGCAGGTTAGTGGGGTTGGGGAGGGAGTGGGGATTTGGCAGTAACCTTCCCCTGCCACGCCCACCAAACCATACCCACAGAACTAATAGTAAACAAATGTGAAAACCACCATTGGTTGGAAGGAACCGTGGAGGTTTTCTAGTCCAACCTGGAACTCAGGCAGGAGACCCTATGCTTCTACATCTGGAGCATGAGCTGAAGAAACATAACTATGGAACTTTGACTAACTCTGCAATGCAGTTGGAGCAGGAATATTATCCCAATCGCTGAAAATCCCCTTTTAAGCATCTTTTCCAGTTACAAGTGCCCAGAAAGTCTATTGCTTCCTATTGGACAGAGGTTGAGAAAACCCCGAGCCATTGAGAGATTCAGGTCAACAGCTGAATAACTTTCAAGATTTTTATTTATAGCTTCAAGATAATATAATTTCCCTGCTCCTTGTGCTCTGCCATGGCACAAGAGCTGGGCAGACATTGCAGTTATTTATTTATTTATTTGAGATTTTGTTAATCTGCCTTTATTATTCTTATAAACAACTCAAGATGGTGAATGTATATTTAACATTCCATACTTCTCCTCTGACTTTCTCCTAATGATTGGCCCAAAGCCACCCTGCTAGCTTTCATGCCAAGTTGGGACTCGAACTCACCATCTTTTGGTGATTGGCCCACTTAGCCAGCTGTCATGCTTAAGGCGGGATTAGAACTCTCAGTCTTCTAGTGATTGGCCCAAAGTCACCTTGTTAGTTTTCATGAACTTAGAACTTAGGATCCTAGAACTTAGGATCTCCTAGTTTCTAACCTGGTGCCTTCAACCAATCTCCTGCTTAGGCGTGGAGGTTGGACTAGATGACCTACAAGGTCCCTTCCAACTCTGATTATCTGTATCTACCACGAGACCAAACTGCCTAAATGGAACTAAATGGAAGACATGGATTGCAGGAGAGGGATGTGTAACTTGCACAAAAGAAGATTTGAGAGCTGAATGCTTGCCCTAAGCCAAGGACTAGATTTCATGATGTAAATAATTCACTATAATAGTTTCATATGATTTAAACCATTTACTTGGTTACCTAGAGTGGCCTCAATAATAGCTAACTATAATGTACCTATCTAGATATAAATAGAGATACAAGTTCTAGATATATCTCATGGATAAGCATATCTCATCAGGAAGTCAAAATAAAAATTAAATTATTTCTCAGTGTAAAATGTCTCAACACAATCATTTCTCAACATTGCAACAAACCTCATCCTGCCTTTAAAAACTGCCAAATCATCTCTGTATACCATATATAGGAATACATTTGCAGATAGGCACCAGCAACAATTAAAATTCACATCGTGCAATTCATTTCAAGTTTTTTTCTCCCAAAATAATACATAATTAAGAGCCCAAAGGAGCAACAGGCCTGCAATTTTAACCACTTTTTCTTACATTTGTTCACTGGCCCCATGAAAGGAATAATTGTGATTATAGATAAATTATAGATAAAAGCAAATGATTGTATATAAAGATGTATCAATGTAGATATTTGTACGAGATTGATGTGTGGAATAATTTGTATAATACCGTGTTTCTCCAACAATACAGCCTCCACCAATAGGAAGCCCCACCATGTTTTATAGGCATTCAATTTATAAAATTGAATTAAGCCCCTCCCCCCAAATTAAGGCCCATAT
This sequence comes from Laticauda colubrina, assembly GCA_015471245.1. NCBI lineage: Eukaryota > Metazoa > Chordata > Lepidosauria > Squamata > Elapidae > Laticauda > Laticauda colubrina. The sequence continues at coordinate 1,432,310 of BLBF01000081.1, forward strand.
TAAACATGCGAAATGGGGGGGAAATGGCGGGGGGGCTTGCATTTAGGAAGTACTTGCATGCCTGGATATGGGGCTGCCTGCATTGGTGGGGCACTTCATACTGGGAGACCTTCCGCCACCGTTGCTTTTCCTTCTCCCTTGCTGCCACGGCGTTAGAGAAACACTGCAGCATTTGGCACAGCCACGTGCGGCCAGTCAGGGCTCCTCCCTGCAACTGGAGCCCTGAGGAGACACTTGGCTTCAGGCGCTCCCGTCGCCGCCTTCCAAAGGAAGGTGCTTGCCCGAGAGAATCTCTCCCGTTCTCTCTCTCTCTCTCTCTGCCCACAAGGTCAATGTCTGTGCTGCGGCTGAGGAGGAGGAGGCTGCAGCCGGTTCCTCCTGCTTGCTGAGAGGTGAGGAAGCCGCGACTTTGCAGAGCAAGTGAAGCGCTGCTCGCCCGGGTGAGATTTGGGAACGAAGGGCAGGAGGAGACATGCACGCACCCGCGGCTCGCTTTCCCGGCTCTGCCCAGCCCGCACGGCTCTGGTGCAGCCCTGGCGGGATGAGCGGAGGGTCCGGTGGGGAGGCACTCACTGCCTTGGTGAGAGCTCTGCCGCCGGGAAGGAGGGCCTGTCTGTCAGCGGGCTGGGCAGAGCCGGGAAAGCGAGGATTTGTAGCAGTGAATTACGTAGCTTGACCACAATCACTCCCTGCTTTTGCCCATGCATTCACTCATCAAATGGGTCATTAATAGGTCATTAACTGCATATGAGGTATCTCAAAATTAGGGATGACCAAGCAGGGGCCTGCAAATGAGAGAGACCTGCAAATGCACCAAAACAGGCAAGGTAAGTGACTCTCCACAGGCCTAATGGCTGTGGAGACCCAGCAAGGCAAATATTGTAACACCTCTGTTGTAATTTGTACCGTGTTTCCCCAAAAATAAGCCCCAGTCTTATTTTCTTTGGGGCTTGAAAATAAGCACTAGGGTTAATTTTGAGGGGGATGTCTTTTTTTTTCCCACTTACAGGTGGCCGTGAGCATGAGGGCCGATGGGAGTGGGAGGGCTGCTGCCACCAGCCCACCCTCCATCCCACCGTCTACTTGTCTGCAGTGCAATGGGCCAAGCTCTTGGTGCGTCCCAGCCTCTGCCCACCCTGCCTGCTGGCCTTCTGCTCCTGGGACACTGGAGTTCGGGTCATGCTCAGGCTGTTGCTACAATGAGGCAGAAGGCTGTGCAGCATATCAGGATAGGATCTCCCCCCTCCCATGCCTCTGCCTGGCTGCTGGGCCTGCTGCACTTGTTGCTGCTGGCCTTGCAGGGGTCTCCACCCTCATGGCCATGTTGCTCATGGGGCAACTTGGCCCAGATCTATGACCTCTGGAGAGCCAAGCCTGTTGTCACCTTCGGGCTGTGTCCCTACCCTGCCCTGTGCAAGTTCCGTGTTGGCCCCGCAGTGGGTCTGAGGATGGAGGGGGAGAACACTGCTTCCTCTTTCAAACCCCAAATTGCTTGGCCACCACGCACCCAACCTGCACTCCTCTCATTGGAGCAAGACATACAATATTACCTGCAGAGGCCTCCCCGGCAATGCTCTGACACAGCTCCAGAGCAAGCCTCCACCTTCCCTGCACAGGACTGCAAGGCTGGAAGCCTCCACAACCTCTGCAGACCAAACCCCCTCCTGGCAATGCTAGCTCGGTGGGGGGCACAAGTGGGGGGGAGCAGGCAATCCCGATGTGATGCATGGCCTTTGTCAGAGTATATTCATGAACTGGAATAGAGTTTAGTAACAAAGTCAGCCAATGAGAGCAGACTTGAGAGCTGAAACTTAAAGAGAGAATCTGGGCCTGGTTTATCTCTCTTCTGGCTCAGCTCTAAAAGTGAAAAAAAAAAAACTAACTTGCTTGCTTGTCTGCTGAAGTTGAGTTGCTGTTCTGCTCTGAACTTGTAACATGTCTGCTTCTGTTTGAGTTTGCTTCCTGTTGGAGAAATCTACAACTGGCATTGTAAAATTTACTTGATATGTTTATAAAGAAGTTAAATGAAGCCTCAGCCATCTGTCTTTATTTTCTGGTGCTGAATTTATGCTGCTCTGAATTTATGCTCTGAACAGCCTTCTGCCTCAATGTACCGTAGCAGCAGTCTGAGGAAGACCTGAACTCCAGGCCTTGGAGAGTGCAAACTGTGATCTCCACCTGCTCCATAGCCATAAGGTGGGCTGTGGAAGAGAAGGGCCCCTTGGCTGCGAGGTTACTTGGTGCCATGGGCAGAGCCAGGCCTGGTGAAAATGCACCTCCAGGCACATGAAGAGACAGAATGAGAGGCAGCTCCTGGCGCTTGCTTGACTCAGCCAATCTGTGGGTCTGCGGTTAAGGGACCGAGCCTCCATGAGGTGACCGGGGAAGGGAAGGAGCCACCATGCTAAGCACCGCCTCAGGGTTCCCTGCCCATATTTGTGAGGGGACACATGGTTGGGCTTCCTCTTTTGCTGGCCACCCCCACCTCCTTAACTAGGGCTTATTTTGGGGGCAGGGGCTTATATTAGGCGCACACTTAAAAATCATGCTAGGGCTTATTTTTGGGGAATCAGGGTAAGTGTGAATGATGGCTGTGGTGCTGCAGCATTCATAATTTCAAGAGTGGTTATAAGTACTTGGGGTGTGTGTCTTGATTGCAACTTTGAACAGTCGCGAAGTAAACTGTTGTAACTTGGGAATTACCTGTAAACTCAAACCAGACATAGTTAGCTTAAATAGTCTATCTTTATAACAATATCCTTGTTACTGTTCTTTGGAGTTCTTTTTATCTATTTACTTATTTTATTTGTTTGTCAAGCATGTATGAGAAAGCAAGTATAAGTATGAACATAACATATAAACATACAAACATATAAACATATAAACAACATAAACATAAACAGGTATAAGTATATATATCATAAATGAGTATGCATAAATGGATAAATGGAAACAATGGGACAGGGACGATAGGCACGCTGGTGGGCTTATGCATGCCCCCTTACAGACCTCTTAGGCATGGAGTGAGGTCCACGGTAGGCAATTTAAGGTTAAAAGTTTTGGGGGTTTGAGGATGTAACAACAGAGTCAGGGAGTGACTTCCAGGCATTGACCACTTTGTTGCTGAAGTCGTGTTTTCTGCAATCAAGTTTGGAGCGATTTACTTTGAGCTTATATCTATTGTTTGCCTGTGTGTTATTGTGATTGAAGGTGAAGTAGTTATTGACAGATAGGATGTTGTAGCAGACAATTTTGTGTACTAAGCTTAGGTGAGACCATAGGAGGCATAGTTCTAACTTGTCTGGGTCCAAAATTTCAAGCCTGGTGGCATAAGGTACTCTATTATGAGTGGAGGAGCGGAGGACTCTTCTCATGAAATACCTCTGGACTCACTGAATTGTATTAATGTCTATTAATTAATGTAATTAATGTATTATACAGTGTGGATTCCAGGCAGATGAGCTATATTCGAGTATTGGTCTGGCGAAGGTTTTATATACCCTGGTTTGCAGTTTGATGTTAAGGGCCTGTCACATAGGCCGACGGATGCAAAAAGTATGTAAAAAGGACACAGCGGACGAGAAAATTTTCCATCTGTTGTTATCCGCTCTCAAAAGTGCCCCAAATTTGCATAAAGAGAGCGGACAACAATGGAAAGGAACGGACGGGGAGAGGATGTAGCGAGGATGTAAAGCGGATGCTCCACGGAAGCCTAGCAGATGGAAGCGGATGGAAGTGGATGGCACATCCGCAGGGCTTCCAGGGGAGCACAGTGAAGCGGACGCGCAGCGGAAGAAACGGATGCCAAGCGGATGCCGAGTGGATACAGCAGATGCATCACGGAAGCCTAGCGGATGCACAGCGTTCACTGCGCATGCGGGGAGGATGCATTGCATCAGCTCTGTGGATATAAAAGGATGCAGCTCGCAAGCAGGTCACCATTCAGAGGAAAGACCTGCTGCCAGACACATCTCCAGCCAACAACCATGGGGAAGAAGAGGAAGCCTGTGCCTACTCCTGCCAGCCCTGGCAAGAAGGACAGGGCCACCATCCCACCCCCTGGCCCTGACTCTGCTTCTGCTGGGGCTTCTGCTGCTCGGGCTGACTCTGCTTGTGCTGGGACTTCTGCTGGTGCTGCTCCTGATGTTGGGGCTTCTGCTGGGGCTTACTCTGCTGGCGCTGCTCCTGGTGCTGGTGCTTACTCTGCTGGCGCTGCTCCTGGTCCTGCTGGTGCTGCTGGTGCTGCTGGTGCTGCTGCTGTTGTTGTTGCTGCTGGTGGAGGTGGTGTGGTGGACCAGCCCCTAGAACCTCAAAGCCCTCATGATGAGGGCCCAGAAGGCCCTGCCAGAGGAAGGAAGAGGCATACGCGAGATAGGGAGAGCAGGCAGTACTCCATCGAAGAGGAACATGAGGATGAGGTGCTCGAATGGCTGAGAGAGAACGAGTACCTATGGCGGAAGGGACACAGTCTCTATCGAGACACCAAGAGGAAGCAGGCTGCTTGGAGAGAGAAGGCGGAGAGCCTGGGCTACACTTCGGAGGTCCTTCTGGGGTGGTGGAAGCACATGCACACCTGGTACGGGAAGCTGCAGCCCAAGAAGTCTGGCCAGGCCGCGGTCAAGCTCACCGACCGGGAGACCTACGTGATGGCCAAGTGCAGCTTCTTGGAGGGTGAGATCCGCCACTGAGGAGCAACCCCTCTGTCGACCCTCTCTCTCAGGCAGCCCACAGAGAGCCAGTCCTCTGTGGCAAGAGTCAGCTCCTGTGTCCAGGCAGGTATCTGTGGAGCGTCCCACGATGGAGACCCCCTGACAGCTGCACTCCCCGTGACGGAGCACATGGAGGACCCCCTGACGCAATTGGAGCAAGGAGAGGGCACTACCACCAGAGACCAACCCACACCCACCCCCAGCTCCACCTCCACAGAAAGCAGGCAGAGAGGCAGACCGGAGGGGCAGAGCCACACTGTCCTGCTGGAGATCAGGGACACCATCAGAAGCAGCATAGATCTCCTCTCTCAGCTGGTACACACCGACATCCCATCCTCCAACCGCAAGCCCTTCCTCACCTACGTCAACCAGACCCTCATGGGCATGTCCGAATCACAGTACCAGGTGATAAAAGAGAGGATCACTGGTCTTCTGCACAACCCTCCAGGCCCAGCTGAACCTGCTCCCACCCATGCCACAGATGTCACCCACGACACAGATGCCACCGACACCTCACCTCGCTCAGCTGCAGACCAGACAGCCCCACTACACTCCTCCTTCCTCCACCCCACAGCCAAGCCCGGCCTCAGAACACCTGTCATCGGTCTTGGGACTGACACCACATGTCATGGAGGAAGGGGCTCTCAACATCACAGGACTGAGCCAGCTCTCTGAGAGTTTCCTCCACACACCATCCCCTGTTGTCCTCTCGGGGCCAGGCACCCCAATGGCGCCTCAGACCAGCACTCCAGCAGCAGCCACCTCCACAGCACCTGGACCCTTCACTCCTGAGATGATGGGCACGCCTCAGAATGACTGAGAAGAGTGCCAGAGACTGGGTTGCTACCTGTTGACTTTATCTTTGCTTGGGACACTTTTCTTGGGCCATTTTGCTTTTACAGTTTGTTATTAATAGTTTATCTTTGCTTCACACACTTGGTTCAGTTCTTTTTGTCAATAAAGTCTTGGTGGAAACTTTTAGAAATGGTTTAAGCCTTTGCATGCTTGTGGGATGGGTAAGGATAGCAGTGGGATGGGCAGGGATACCTGTGGTATGGGTAATAGCTGTGGGATGGGTTAAGATAGCAGTGGGATGGGCAGGGATACCTGTTAGATGGGTAATAGCTGTGGGATGGGTTAGGATAGCAGTGGGATGGGCAGGGATACCTTCTGGGATGGGTGATATCTGTGGGATAGATAAACCTCCAGTGCAACCATAGTGGGACTGTATGGTCCACCCTCCCAGGTGCCATACCTATGGCCCTTTATTATCAATAACAATTTAATCATTCATCCACACATGTCAACATAAACACAACTCTTTATTAAATGCCCTGTTCATTGTAGGGCCACTCAACATACATGGCACAATCTCATCAGTGTGATGAGACAGGCTGAAAGAAGCATCCATTAAGCATCTACCATCCTGTCTTGCCACTCCACTGCTCCAGCTGGGGAGTTGCACCAGTGTTTCAGGAGGTTGCGCTGCTTTTTCCCTTCACAGGAAGCTCTGTTGGGGCCTTGCACATCCACAGTATCTATCAGGTTTCGCCCTTGCCTCCATTCACCAGGCTCCATGTCCCCATTGCCTTGTTGGCGGTCCACGAGCCTGTTCTGCAACACTGGGTAGCGGGTGCGCATGAGATTGTGCAGGATGCAGCAAGCTTCCACGATGTTCCTCATGATCTCTGGGCGATGCTGCATGGTGGTGAGAAGTACCTGGAACCTGTTGGCCAGGATGCCAAAGGCGTTCTCCACCACCAGCCTTGCCCTGGACAGCCTGTAGTTGAGAATCCTCTCTTCATGGGTGAGGCATCTGGAACTGTAGGGCTTCATGAGGTAGGTTCTGAGGGAGAAGGCGTCATCCCCCACGATAAAATAGGGCACATCTTGTGTGTCGTTGGGCAGGGGGTCTGGATCTGGGAAGCCCATGATAAGGTTGCATTCCAGCCCCTCCTTGAGGTGACTGGCATTGTATACCTGGGCATCTGAAGATGACCTGTTGCCTGAAGCATCGATGTACATGAACTTGTAGTCAGCATCGACCATGGCGAAGAGGATGATGCTGAAGAAGCCCTTGTAGTTGTGATAAGTGGACCCTGACTTGGCTGGAGCTTTGCAGGCCACGTGCTTCCCATCTATGGCTCCAACGGTGTGGGGGAAGTTCCACTTCTGATACCACTGCTCTGCAACTTTCTTCCAGCCTTCTTCAGTGGAGGGGCACTGGAGGAGCTCCTCCAAGTATTCTTCGATGATGGCCTGCACCACTTCTTTGACCATAATGCTGATGGTGTTGTGTGGCACCCTCCAGGCGTACTGCATGCTCCTGTACATGGTCCCAGAGGCCAGGTGGCGCAGAGTCAGTGCCACCTTGAGCCCAGGGTCCAGGCTGGGCCGGAAGTTGGTGTTTGCCTTGGTCATCCTGGGTCTCAGCCGCTCCACAACTTCGTCAAACATGGCTGGCGGCATCCTCATGAAGTTCTGGAATGCACGAGGGTCTTCGTTCCTCAGCTCCACCATCAGCTTGTTATACAGTCTGTACTTGGCTCTTCTCGCAATCCATCTTCAGACCCAGACACTTCTTGGCCACCTCCTTTTCTTCCCTTAGAACAGGTGAAACAGCTTCGCACTGTTGTAGAACGATGGCAGCTACCAAAAGGAGTGTGTGATGATCCAGGGTGGAGATGACTGGATGCTGTGGAAGAGCAAGAGCCAGATGAAGGCTGAAGAGGTCTGCACCACAGGGCTGCTGGACTGAAAGTGAGATCCAGGTGATTTCCTCCCCCTTTTTATAAGAAATATAGGTTTTCCGCTAGGTGTCCTTTTGCATCCTCTAGACATCCTCCAGACATCCTAAAAATCTGAGATATGTCCCCTATATGAACATTTTTTCCATTTTAATGCTTTGTATGCGAGCTGCATCCGCTTTCATCCTTTCTACGTCTGTGCTACTAATGCTGTGTGTCCGTTCCGTGTCCGTTTCGCTTCCTCCCTGTGTCCGTTTTCCGCTGGAGTGGATTTGAGTTGCGCGGATGCACAGCGGATGCCTAGCGGATATAGCAGACACGTAACGGGTGACGACGGATGTATAACAGATGTTCCCCGTATGCGTAGCAGATGTAGAATGGACGCGTTGGATACATTTTCCGCTGAAAAAGTTTTGAGCAGCTCAAAACGTTTTGAGTGGATGAAATGTCAGTAGACGGATGCTGGACGGATAGAGAGCATGAAAAACGGATGCAGTGAGTACAGAACGGATGCATCGCGTTAACCAACGGATGGCAAGTGTTTCTCTCCATTTTACATCCTCTTTCCATCCATTGGTGCTGTGTGACAGGGGCTTTACCAGAGAAGAAGCTTTGCAAAATTAGGTTAACAACTCTTCATGCCTTTTTGGCATTGCTGTTACAGTGAGCTCTGGGGCTTAGACCTAGGTTCTTTCACAAAGTGAGGGTCGTCTACGAGATCATATCTGCCCAGGTTGTATTTAGTGTTCTGAATTTAGTTGTCAGTGTATAGGACAGCGCATTTGTTGGTTGAGATTTGAAGTTGCCAATTGTTCGATCATTCTGACACATTGTCAAGGTCCTTTGTAGGACAGTAGCATTGTCAGTGGTGTTAAATAGTTTTACGTCATCAGCGAAGAGGACTCAGTTGCTTATAATATGATCACAAAGGTGATTTCTGTAAATTAGAAACAGAGTAGGTCCTAGAATGCTGCCTGGGGGACACCGCAGTTAACTGGTACAGGGTTTGATAGGGTACTCCTTATTTTGACTATTTGTTGCCTGTTTAATAGGAATGCAGCTATTCATTTTTGCAGTAATCCAGAAATGCTGTAAGAGCATAGTTTTAACAGTAGTTTGTCATGTACCCCTGAATCAAAGGCTTTGCAGAAGTTTATGTAAATTGTGTCTGTTGCTTTACCCTGATCGAGTTGTGTAGTCCAAATGTTTCTGCAATGTAGGAGTTGTAGAATACAGGACAATTTTTTTCCTGAAACTAAACTGTCTGTTAGAGAGTAGATTGTTTGTCTCTAAGTGGAGAGTAATGGATTGGAGGGTTTGTCTGTAAGTGGAGAGTAATGGATTTTACAGACTCACTGTTTTATGTACAGCATTCACAAACACATCAGCATTATTAATCTACAACATATGAAAATACATCACTTAGCTTTATTAACGTACAACATACATAACATACATGTTTTGTTAATCTACAAGACATATAACACACTTTATTAAGTACAACACATATACACACACCTATATAAAAATAAGCAGAAATGGACACAGAAAGCTTACAGGTTGGGTGAACAGTTATAATTCTGATAAACTATTCAGTGGTACCCAAGGGTGTGTTGAGTGATTATAATTTCCCCTAATTTAGCCAATTGTATTGTTCATATTGTCCTATTGTTCCTTTCCTCTTTATGGCTCTTCCCATTTACAATTTTTCCTGTTTTTCAGCTATTAGCTTTAACTTTTTGGACAGTTTTTTATTTTCTTTGTTTAATCATTGATTTATGTTTTGCTAGCACTGATTATATTATCCAGTTTGAGTAATGAAACATCTGCAAGGAAACAATCCAGCTCAGAGAGCATTAAAGACCTCTATTTTTAGCAGTTTTCACTTCCCAGAAGTGTACTGCAGGTAGACCTGGACTTATGACCACAAGTGAGCCCAAAATTTCTGTTGGTAAGCAAGACAGTTTCACCCCATTTTATAACCTTTCTCGCCACAGTTATTAAGTGAATCACTGAACTTGTGTCAACTCATAAAATATTTCACTGGTCTTTTTAGAGTTGCCAGCAGAAAGGAGAGGGGAGCAGTGCAGCTGCTTGCAAACAGAAACTGCATTCCATAAATGTTTTCAAAGTAACTAGGTGACTGAAGTTTTTGCCTTGCAAAATTCTAACTGGAGAGCCTGATTGATGACTCTTAGCTATGGCTGTGTCCCATTGGAGAGGGTAACTGCCCTGACACTTTGCTTGTCAGAAGGTCGCAAAAGGGGATCATTTGACCCCAAGACTGTCATAAATAGGAGTCAGTTGCCAAGCACCTGAATTTTGATCACATCCTCATGGGGATGCTGCAAAGTGCATAAAATGGTCATGTCACTTTTTACAGGGCTGTTGTAACTTTGAATGGTTAATAAGGAACTGTTATAAGTCGAGGACTACCTGTATAGGAGACTCATTAGTTCCTGTTCCTCCCCACCTCCTTCAAGGATGGGTCTATTACAGTGATATTACAGGAAACCCTTTGGAAAACTGCCAAGAGGGAGGGGCAAGGAAGGGTGGAAGCTATAAAGAGGGGGTTGGAGCTCACCGTTCATTTGGGGGGCCTCCGTCCCAGGTTTCTCCTCTGGGGTTCACCATGTTGGGCAGAATGCAAGTGCAAGAGAGCAGATAGAAAGGAAACAGAGATCAGACAATGAGAAATTTTGCATCTCTGGCTTGGTGAAGCCATCCAATTAACAGCTACCAGACCCCAATAACCCTCCTTGGAGCATATCATCAAACCTAGTTAATTTTGCAACCATTTTATCAGGTCAAAACCTTTTTCCTCTATTCTTCACAACCAACACAAAACAATTGCAAATGAAAGCAGGAGGTATGAGAGCAAAAGTAGGGCAGGAAATGCATGCAATGAGATCATTATCATGTGTGTCTGACTTAAGGCTTGCAAAATGAATTGAGTTACTGCATTCATCAAATGCCACTGAACGGCTTGAAGCATTAATCTCCCTCTTACATTAAACACAGGACACAGGCATCATGAGCTATCTTAAGGTAAAATTGTCTTCTCTACCAAACTGCAAAATATATTTCCATCCAACAGCTTTGCCAGTTTAGGAAGTAGATTTAACTAGGGAACATATCTTCCCAATAACTGGAATGTCTGTGCAGGGTCATCGTCACCTCATCCCCTAGAGATCTGTCCCAGCAAAGAATTCCAATGAGGAATTTTGACTCCTTCCAGATTCCTAACTCCCCTGATTTAGTGTCCCTGTTAGACAGCAACTCTCCCTGTTGGGAGGGGGGCCTCAGGTGGGGAATTAGCCAAGAGTGACTCCCTACAAAAACACAAGCAAGCAAACTCTTGGAAACTCTTATCTGGCCTTTCCCAGGCAAAAGCTACCAGTCAGGAGATTCCTGTATTATAGGCAGATAACAATAAAGTTGCTAGCTTGGACTCTACATTTGTGGGTCTGGTTGTTCGCGCCTGACAGTCTGTAGATCCTACAACCAGGGCAAATCAAAGCAATTTGGCTGCATTTTCCCAAATTCATAGGTCAGCCTTGCTGAAAGCTTGTTCTGCATTCCATCAGCCACAAAGCCAGTTTCTTTTGCTTCGAGATGGTCTGTATGGGATTTGCTAAGAGAGACATCCAAATGAAACTTTGCTGGTGGGGCCACAAGGGAAAGATGCACCCGGTGTGCCTCAGTTGCCAGTCTCAGGAGAGCTGAGATGCTGAAAGGCTCCAGAGACCAGAGAAATTCAGCCACCAGCTGCTTTCAACTTCTTAATGTATGTGGTCAATGCAGGGGTGGGATTCAAATTTTGTAACAACCAGTTCTGTGGGCATGGCTAGGTGGGCATGGCTAGGTCATGTGACTGGGTGGGCATGGGATTCTTTTGCAGCACACAACCCCCCCCCCCATTTTTTGGGCCTCCTGGACCTCAGGGAAGCCTCCTGGGGGACATTTTTGCTCCCAGGAAGGCAAAAATTGAAGTTCTCCCCTTCGTTTTTTGCCTTCCTGGGCCTCAGGGAAGGCTCCTGGGTGAAGCAGTAAGTAAGCGAGGCAAATCCCGGCACAGCTGATCACAGGAACAGCTGATCGTCAGGAGGGGAAAAAAAGAAAGACCTTAAGGAATGACTGGGCAGGGAAGAATGCAGTCAGCGATGTCAGGCATGCATGCAATGTTGCAATAACATTTGCTGAAGGCCTGACTGGGTGGGGAGGGGAGGGGCAGGTGGAGAGGGGAGGGGCCAGCCAGGGGCACAATTTGCTGGTTCTCCGTACTGTGCAGAGTCACAGCAACCGGTTCTATAGAACCAGTCCAAACTGGTAGAGTCCCACCCCTGGGTCAATAGAAATAGAAATCTAGAAAGCCAAATAATATTTCCAGTGCCATTTGAAGATCCCTTCCCTTCTATAAAAAGAGGAAGTATAAATTGAAGGAATATGATTGGTGATGGTGGTTAATGACTGTAATTCATATGTCTGCACTGAATTCTTATTTTTCTGGATTGTGGTTGCAGCCCAACCCCTTTCCAATGGGTCTCCCACACAAATAACGGAGGGAAGTTTGGCCTTCTGTACGACCTTTTCCCTCCCAGCTAAATGTCGGATTCATCTGTGGTCCCATGGATCCCTTTCAAAAAGAGAAAAACTTACCAGCACAAACTTTCTTCAAGGAGACTGTTGTGGACGCCTTGCTAACCGGGTTTTCTGCTGCACAAGTGACATTGAGATTAAGATCGTGGGAGGTGAGGGTCACAGAGCTCCCGAGGGCGGGATTCTTGCTTTGGACATCTGAGGGCCAACTGAGTTTCACCCCATCTTCCCAAGTCTCTGTGGAGCAATTCAGCTTCCAAGTTCCATTTCCAACTCCAGTGCAGGTCACTTTCATCCCAGAGTCCAGCAAGCGCCCTGAGAAGAAGATGGACCCATCACATTGTGAAAGGACACACAGTCGCAGGGAGGCCAAGGAGGAAGGAGAGCAGCAACAGCAGTGGCTCAATCCATGGATTGGCTTCGATTAGAGCCAGGAAAATAATGTGTTACACATTTCAGTCACAAATAACAATCCCAGAATAATCCCCCCCCTCCCCACTCACATATGACACTCATTGTACAGGGAGAGGCCCACCATGATAGAGGTGGGCCAACCTTTCATCCTTTGCAAGCCCTTTTAATACCAAACCAGGGAAGGAGGGCAGGATGACAGATGACAGATTAACAGAGTTGGAAGGGACCTTGTTAGGAATGTGGGTGGGGGAGAGGGAGAAAGGGAGGGCTGAGAAGCCAAGCAGTAGCAGCCTGTCCAGGAGATACTCCCATCTAGCCTAAGGTTCTAGAGGTGGAGCTCTCACCTCACAGTCAGGAGGCTATGAGTTCGATCCTAGGGAGAGGCTAATATTTGGAATAGACTCTCCTGCTCGAGCAGGAGACTAGATGACCTCCAAGGTCCCTTCCAAAACTGTTATTCTATGTGTCACCCAAAGGAAAGTGTAGATTTGATCACTTATTGTTCCCTGTGACTATTATTGTGTTGCACCTGATGATTCTTGACTCTTAACGAATGTACCTTTTCTTTGATATACACTGAGAGCATTTGCACCAAGTCAAATTCCTTGTGTGTCCAATCACACTTGGCCAATAAAGAATTTTATTCTATTCTATTTATTCTGTTCTCTCCTATTCTCTCCTATTCTCTCCTATTCTCTCCTATTCTTTCCTATTCTATTCTATTCTATTCTATTCTATTCTATTCTATTCTATTCT
>BLBF01000081.1:1452225-1484323 GCA_015471245.1 Laticauda colubrina
ATAGATAGATAGATAGATAGATAGATAGATAGATAGATAGATAGATAGATAGACAGACAGACAGACAGACAGATAGATAGATAGGTAAATAGGTAGGTAGGTACAGAGAGAGCGAGGGAGATGATAGATTGATAGATGATAAGTGATAGGTGATAGATCAGGGGTCTTCAAACTGGAAAGCTTTAAGACTTGTGGACTTCAACTCCCAGAATTCCTCCTCCCATCATGTGAGTTCAAGAATTCTGGGAGTTGAAGTCCACAAGTCTTAAACTTGCCAAGGAGGTGAGCCAAGGATAGATCACCAGGTCCTTATGGCATCCATTTGAGAGCTCTTGAAGAGTCCAAATGGGGTGTAATTTGTCACTCAAACATTACAAGTCAGGCTGGAAAGAGCTAAGGAGACATTCTGAGGGATAAGGACAGAGGTGGAATTCAGCAGGTTCTGACCAATTCTGGAGAACCGGTAGCAGAAATTTTGAGCAGTTCAGAGAACCAGCCAGTCCCACCTCTGACTGGAGATTTTACAGTACCCTTCCCTTGCCACGCCCGCCAAGCCACGCCCACAGAACCAGTAGTAAAAAAAGTTGAATCCCACCACTAGATAAAGAGATGGTGGGCCACCTCTGCAGATTATAGCGCACAATTCAGAGAGGGGGGAGCCAAGAATGATGGTTGTTGAAGAACTGTAGAATTCTTTTTGGGTAAACTGGCAACCAAGTGGCAAATATAAATGTGTTGCAAAATGGACAGAAATGCTATCTTCAATGTGTTTGACACCCTTTACCATGGGAAAAAAATTTGTTTGTTAGGAGACATGACTGAGATGGCATGGAGAAGGTAGGCAGAGACAAGTTCTTCTTTAACTCCCCAAATAACTGGATAATTAGGGGTTAGGTATAAAGATGATAGGAGAAAAGAAAGACTGTCAGATCCGTGTATCTGCCATTCTTCAATGGAAGAAGGGTGTGTGTGTGATATAACTTATCCTTTTTGATGTAACCTGAATATCTTAATTCTTGTATTGAATTTGTATAACTTGCACATGATATACAACTGGAGACTGGAGCCCCGAGAGTTGGAAACTTGTCACCTCTTGGAGAGATAGCAAGCAGAGAAGGGGCCATAAAAATTTCAGCTCTGAAAGAAACTTCCCGAGAAGCTCTTCTCAACTACGTTCCCAGAAACAATAAAGGGGGTGGGAGGAATTAACATGTTGCTTCTTTGTATTGACAAAATCCACACCGGACTGGGGGTGGTGGTGTTCCTAACTCCCTTTATCTAAACTGCATGCCTGGAGGGATATCAGATCCTGCTTTGAACATCGCCTGGATCTTTTTCCTTTTCAATAAAGAATTCGTTTTGAAATACCCAGTTTTCAAAAGTCCATTCTTGTCGTCTCAAGGGGAGAGAGTCTGGGCCTTATAAAGACTTTCTTCACACATTGCATGATTAACTTCTGTAAAGCCCCTGTCACACAGCACCAACGAATGGAAAGAGGATGTAAAACGGAGAGAAACACTTGCCATCCGTTGGTTAACGCGATGCATCCGTTCTGTGCTCACTGCGTCCGTTTTTCATCCTCTCTATCCGTCCAGCATCCGTCGACTGAGGTTCCATTCGCTCAAAAAGTTTTGAGCTGCTCAAAACTTTTTGAGCGGAAAATGTATCCAATGCGTCCGTTCTGCATCCGCAACGCATATGGGGAACATCCGTTCTACATCTGTCGTCATCCGTTACGCGTCCGCTTTATCTGCTAGGCATCCGCTGCGCATCTGTGCAACTCACATCCGCTCCAATGGAAAATGGACACAGGGAGGAAGCGAAACGGACGTGGAATGGACACGCAGCGTTAGTAGCACGGACGGAGAAAGGATGAAAGCAGATGCAGCTCGCATACAAAGCATTAAAATGGAAAAAACGTTCGTATAGGGGACATATCTCGGATATTTAGGATGTCTGCAGGATGCCTAGAGGATGCAAAAGGACACCTAGCGGAAAACCTATATTTCCTATAAAAAGGGGGAGAAATCACCTGAATCTCACTTTCAGTCCAGCAGCACTGTGGTGCAGACCTCTTCAGCCTTCATCTGGCTCTTGCTCTTCCACAGCATCCAGTCATCTCCACCATGGATCATCACACACTCCTTTTGGCAGCCACCATCATTCTACAACAGTGCGAAGCCATCTACAGGCTCTTTCACTTGTTCTACGCGAAGAAAAGGAGGCGGCCAAGAAGTGTCTGGGTCCGAAGATGGATCGCGAGAAGAGCCGAGTACGGACTGTATAACAAGCTGATGGTGGAGCTGAGGACCGAAGACTCTTGTGCATTCCAGAACTTCATGAGGATGCCTCCAGCCATATTTGACGAAGTTGTGGATCGGCTGAGACCCAGGATGACCAAGGCAAACACCAACGTCTGGCCCAGTCTGGACCCTGGGCTGAAGGTGGCACTGACTCTGCGCCACCTGGCCTCCAGGACCACGTACAGGAGCATGCAGTATGGCTGGAGGGTGCCACACAACGCCATCGGCATTGTGGTCAGAGAAGTGGTGCAGGCCATCATCGAAGAATACCTGGAGGAGTTCCTCCAGTGCCCCTCCACTGAAGAAGGCTGGAAGAAAGTTGCAGAGCAGTGGTATCAGAAGTGGAACTTCCCCCACACCGTTGGAGCCATAGATGGGAAGCACGTGGCCTGCAAAGCTCCAGCCAAGTCAGGGTCCACTTATCACAACTACAAGGGCTTTAGCATCATCCTCTTCGCCATGGTCGATGCTGACTACAAGTTCATGTACATCGATGCTTCAGGCAACGGGTCATCTTCAGATGCCCAGGTATACAACGCCAGTCACCTCAAGGAGGGGCTGGAATGCAACCTCATCATGGGCTTCCCAGATCCAGACCCCCTACCCAACGACACACAAGATGTGCCCTACTTCATCGTGGGGGATGATGCCTTCTCCCTCAGAACCTACCTCATGAAGCCCTACACCTCCAAATACCTCACCCGTGAAGAGAGGATCTTCAACTACAGGCTGTCCAGGGCAAGACGGGTGGTGGAGAACGCCTTTGGCATCCTGGCCAACAGGTTCCAGGTACTTCTCACCACCATGCAGCATCGCCCAGAGACCGTGAGGAACATCGTGGAAGCTTGCTGCATCCTACACAATCTCATGCGCACCCGCTACCCAGTGTTGCAGAACAGGCTCGTGGACCTCCAACAAGGCAATGGGGACATGGAGTCTGGGGAATGGAGGCAAGGACTAAACCTGATAGATACTGTGGATGTGCAAGGCCCCAAAAGAGCTTCACGTGGAGGGAAGAAGCAGCGCAACCTCCTGAAACACTGGTGCAACTCCCCAGCTGGAGCAGTGGAGTGGCAAGACAGGATGATAGATGCTTAATGGATGCTTCTTTCAGCCTGTCTCATCACACTGATGAGATTGTGCCATGTATGTTGAGTGGCCCTACAATGAACAGGGCATTTAATAAAGAGTTGTGTTTATGTTGAAATGTGTGGATCAATGATTAAATTGTTATTGATAATAAAGGGCCATAGGTATGGCACCTGGGAGGGTGGACCATACAGTCCCACTATGGTTGCACTGGAGGCTTATCTATCCCACTGCTATCCTTACCCATCCCACAGGTATCCCTGCCCATCCCACAGCTATTACCCATCCCACAGGTATCCCTGCCCATCACATTGCTATCCTTACCCATCCCACAAGCATGCAAAGGCTTAAACCATTTCTAAAAGTTTCCATCAAGACTTTATTGACTAAAAGAACTGAAGCAAGTGTGTGAAGCAAAGATAAACTTTATTAATAACAAACTGTAAAAGCAAAATGGCCCAAGTAAAGTGTCCCAAGCAAAGATAAAGTCAACAGGTAGCAACCCAGTCTCTGGCACTCTTCTCAGTCACTCTGAGGTGTGCCCATCATCTCAGGGGTGAAGGGTCTAGGTGCTGTGGAGGTGGCTGTTGCTGGAGTGCTGGTCTGAGGCGCCATTGGGGTGCCTGGCCCTGAGAGGACAACAGGGGATGGTGTGTGGAGGAAGCTGTCAGAGAGCTGGCTCAGTCCTGTGTTGTTGAGAGCCCCTTCCTCCATGACATGGGGTGTCAGTCTCAAGACCGATGACAGATGTTCTGAGGCCGGGCTTGGCTGTGGGGTGGAGGAAAGAAGAGTGTAGTGGGGCTGTCTGGTATGCAGCTGAGCGAGATGAGGCATGAGTGGCATCTGTGGCGTGGGTAGCATCTGTGGTGTGGGTGGCATATGTGGCATGGGTGGCGTTGGTGGCGTCGGTGGCATCGTGGCGTCGGTGGCATTGGTGGCATGCAATGAACCTGTGCCTGGACTGGGAAGGGCTGCCTGTGCTGCTGGAGCTCCCAATCGCCGTAGCCTTGGTAGGTGAGGGCCTGTGGAAAGCCTTGGAAGGGCTGTGACATCACCTGGGGTGGAGGAGCAGACCTGGACTGGGTGGGAGCAGGTTCAGCTGGGCCTGGAGGGTTGTGCAGAAGACCAGTGATTCTCTCTTTTATCACCTGGTACTGTGATTCGGACATGCCCATGAGGGTCTGGTTGACGTAGGCGAGGAAGGGCTTGCGGTTTGAGGATGGTATGTCGGTGTGTACCAGCTGAGAGAGGAGATCTACGCTGCTTTTGATGATGTCCCTGATCTCCAGCAGGACAGTGGGACTCTGCCCCTCCGGTCTGGCTCTCTGCCTGCTTTCTGTGGAGGTGGAGCTGGGGGTGGATGTGGGTTGGCCTCTGGTGGAAGTTCCCCCTCCTTGCTCCCACTGCGTCAGGGGGTCCTCCATGTGCTCCGCCACGGGGAGTGCAGCTGTTGGAGGGGTCTCTGTCATGGCACGCTCCACAGATACCTGCCTGGACACAGGAGCTGACTCTTGGCCAGAAGAGGACTGGCTCTCTGTGGGCTGCCTGAGAGAGAGGGTAGACAGAGGGGCTGCTCCTCGGTGGTGGATCTCACCCTCCAAGAAGCTGCACTTGGCCATCACATAGGTCTCCCAGTTGGTGAGCTTGACCGCGGCCTGGCCACACTTCTTGAGGTGCAGCTTCCCGTACCAGGTGTGCATGTGCTTCCACCACCTGAGGAGGATCTCCGAACTGTAGCCCAGGCTCTCCGCCTTCCTCTTTGCAGCCTGCTTCCTCTTGGTGTCTCGATAGAACCTGTGTCCCTTCCGCCATAGGTACTTGTTCTCCCTCAGCCATTCGAGCACCTCATCCTCATGTTCCTCTTCGATGGAGTATTGCCTCCTCTCCCGTTCTCGTGTATGCCTCTTCCTCCCTCTGGCAGGGCCTTCTGGGTCCTCATCAGAAGAGCTTCGAGGTTCTAGGGGCTGCTCCACCACACCACCACACCACCACCACCAGCAGCAGCAACAACAACAGTAGCAGCAAAAGCAGCACCAGCAGGACCAGCAGCACCAGCAGGACCAGGAGCAGCACCAGCAGAGTTAGCAGCAGCAGCACCAGCAGCACCAGCAGAACCAGCAGGACCAGCAACACCAGCAGGACCAGGAGCAGCACCAGCAGAGTAAGCACCAGCAGAAGCACCAGCACCAGGAGCAGCGCCAGCAGAGTAAACACCAGCAGAAGCCCTAGCACCAGGAGCAGCACCAGCAGAAGCCCCAGCACCAGCAGAGTCAGCCTGAGGCAGCAGAAGCCCCAGCAGAAGCAGAGTGAGGGCCAGGGGGTGGGATGGTGGCCCTGTCCTTCTTGCCAGGGCTGGCAGAAGATGGCACAGGCTTCCTCTTCTTCCCCATGGTTGTTGGCTGGAGATGTGTCTGGCAGCAGGTCTTTCCTCTGAATGGTGACCTGCTTGTGAGCTGCTTCCCTTTATATCCACGTGGCTGACGCAATGCATCCTCCCCGCATGCGCAGTGAACGCTTTGCATCCGCTAGGCATCCGCTATGCATCCGCTCTTTCCGCTGCATGTCCGCTTCGCTGTGCTCCCCCGGAAGCCCTGCTGATGTGCCATCCGCTCCCATCCACTTCCATCCACTAGGGTTCCGTGGAGCATCCGCTTAACATCCTCGCTACGTCCTCCCCCCCTCCGTTCCTTTCCATTGTTGTCCGCTCTAGTTATGCAAATTTGGGGCACTTTTGAGAGCGGATAACAACGGATGGAAAATTTTCTCGTCCGCTGTGTCCTTTTTACATACTTTTTGCATCCATCGGCCTATGTGACAGGCCCTGAACTCATTACCATAAGACACTCACCCAAATGGCTTTCTTAAGATACAATTATGGAGGAAAACTCAGTCTTGGGTTATTGTTATTGATACAACAGTGGTGGGACTCATCTTCAGGGGTGATGACACTGCCTACCGAAAGATTGTGGCTATCTACATGGGAAGCAGTCACACATTCAAAAATATTGAATTATAAAAATATTGTTAGGTATAAAGATTTATTATATGACACTGGAGAGGTTAAAAATAGGAACCAAATACAAATTCAAGGAAAGGAGATAGCATGGTGGTCCTTTGCACAAATACAAACCCATTATAAAAAAGATAGAGAACAATTTGGCTTTAATATGATTCCACAAGAATTAGATAAAATATGGCTAGGAGAGGAAAAGAAAACAATTAGTAAAACATATAAATATCTTTTGGACTACAAATTAAAAGAAGAAACAGTTACAGAATCTATGATAATTTGGGCTAAAAATGTGGGTCATAGTATTGAATTAGATAAGTGGGAACACATTTGGCAAACAAATTACAAGTTACAAATTGTCAGTCTCGTATAAAGAAAACTTATATAAAATGGTTCATCGCTGGCACCTACCTCCTGTGAGACTGGGTAAGATGTTCCCCAACCTACCACCCAACTGTTGGAAATGTAACCAGGAACATATTTTCACATGTGGTGGACTTGCCCATGTGCTCAGAAGTTTTGGAGAAATATTAGAAATTGGATTTTAAATATAACAAAACAAAATTTAAAACTTGAACCTGAAACCTTTCTGCTAAGTATGGTAGATTTAAACATGGAGAAAAAATATCAATATTTAATTTTGCACATTATAACTGTGGCCAGAATAAACTACACACAAAACTGGAAACTGTCTTCCATTCCTTCAGAGGATATGATAATTTAAAAAATACATGAATGTGCTGAGATGGATAGCCTCACCAAAATGTTGAAAAATAAATAAGATGGTGACTATTATGAAATATGGAACATTTGGTATGAGTGGTTAAAGAAGAGGTAATATTTAATATTTGGATAAATTATGGAAATGACAGAAGACATGCATTTAATCATAAACTATATAGAGAAATTAAAACATTAAAAGAACGAAGGAGTTACTATAACAAGGCAGATCACATCAATGATAAAGATCAGCTCCTTGGTCTTATTGGTGCTGAGAACCAAGTTATTGTCTCCACACCACAAAAGCAACTGGTCCACCTCATCTATAAATTGTCTTAATAAATCCTATCAAATTTTCAGCAAATTTCATGCCTATCAGTTGTTTAATAAGGAAGTTCCAATTCAGGTTGTCAATGATAAAGATAAAGAAAAAAAATAAAATTAACCATTGCTCAATATGTGCTGTAAAATGTATATATGTGTATATATATGTTGATTTGTCTGTTTTAAATGTATGTCAAATAAATGTTTTTTCAAGAATAAAAAAAAAAAGACCAAGGAGCTGATAATGGACTATATGTAAGGAACAGATCAGACCTCCAGGCCTTGCTTATCAATGGAGACCTTGGAGTGGAGCAAGTGGCTGGTTTTAATTTTCTGGGTGTTACCCTAAAAGAGGACCTGACCTGGGGGGCTCACATTGCACCCCTGGTCAAAAGGGCCCAGCAGAGATTCTACTATCTGAGGCTTCTCAGGAAACAACATCTGGATGAAAAACTGCTGGTGACCTTCTACCGCTGCACCACAGAGAGCATCTTAACTTACTGCACCTCTGTGTGGTTTGCCAATTGCACAGGGGCAGATAGGAAAGCCCTCCAGAGGGTGAACGTCATCGCCCCTCAGAGGATCGCGGGTTGCCCTCTCCCCTCTTTGGAAGAGCTTTGTAGCTCCCGCTGCCTTAAGAAAGTTCAAAACATCCTCAAGGATCCATCTCATCCTGGGAACCCTCTTTTTTTGAACTATTACCATCTGGAAGACAGTACAGGAGAATAAAAACAAGGACAAATAGGCTAAAAAACAGCTTCTGTCCCAGGGCAGGAACTTTACTGAATTCTACTGTAGAGTGCAATATGAATGCAATATCAGGGGTTTTCAATTCAATTGGATAGAATGTGAAGGATGTGTGTTTGTGTTTTATTTTTGTAGCTATAATGTACACTAAAATGGCATTTAATTTCATTGTACAAGGTGTAATGACAATAAGCTAAACTAAACTAAATTGATCTTGAGATTCAAGGATTTGTCTTGGTTGGGCTCATGTCCACAGGTGGGCTTCAAAAATTTTAGCAACTGGTTCTCTGCCCAGTTGCTGGGTGGGTGTGGCCATGGTGGGTGTGGCCTAGTTGGCTTCCTGCACCATGGCAGGGGGGGAGCATTTTTGCTTTACCTGGGCTCCGGAGGCTTTCCTTGAGCCTCCGGGAAGGTGAAAATGGCCTCCCTGGACTCCAGGGGCTCTCTGGAAGACGGAAACAGGCCCATTTCCAGCCTCCCCGAACTTCCAGGAGGCCCGTTTTTCACCCTCCCTGAGCCTCCATGCACACCATGCACTTACCTGCATCCAAAACAGGTTGCGTGGGGACTCCTGAGAGGGGAGGGGAGGGATGGGCAGCGCCAGTCAGGAGTGGGATTTGGGGTTCTCTGAACTGCACAGAATCTTAGCTAGGGGCTCCTAAACCCCTGTGAACCCCAGCAGCCCACTCCTGGCCAGGGCACATCCGAATGCCAGCAAGATGCTTCCAAGCATCTCAGCAGCATCAGGTGAACCATCCGGAAGTGCAAAAATGGGTTTGGATGGTCTTTTGGCCTGACTCAGCTGGGCCATTCTTTTTCTTTTCTTTTTTTTTTAATTTTATTAATTTTCTACAAATAGACAAACGTACAAAACATTAAAAACATCTACTCTCATATATACTTCCGGTGTATCGGTTGGTTCATCAGTTTTGTGCATTCATTTTATAGTGTCAATTATAGTTATCTTGCATAACCACTCATATTGTCAATCCATATTCTAATATTACTAAAAAAAAATAAAAAAATCTTTTTCTGACTATACTTTTAATCATTCATGCTTTGTGAGATAACAATACTTCAAACAGTGTAAATGTATTAACGGCGGCTAGGATTGTATTTGCTAAAAATTGGAAGAATGAGAAAATACCATCACAGGAAGAAATTATTAAGAAAATATTGGAATGTGCTGAGATGAGTAGATTGACATTTGAAATTAGAGAACAAGAAGATAAACAATTTTATGCAATTTGGGGTTTTTTTTATCAATGGTTAGATGATAAAATACAATAATAGAGCATTAATATTATATATATGAAGAGTTTTTAGGATTGATTTCTTATGATTATACGACAAATTATAGAATAAACTGTTTGAAGTATTGTTATCTCGCAAAGCATGAATGATTAAAAGTATAGTCAGAAAAAGATTTTTTTTTTTTTTTTTAGTAATATTAGAATATGGATTGACAATATGATTGGTTATGCAATATAATTGTAATTGACGCTATAAAATGAATGCACAAAACTGATGAACCAACCGATACACCGGAAGTATATATGAGAGTAGATGTTTTTAATGTTTTGTATGTTTGTTTGTTTGTAGAAAATTAATAAAAACTTTAAAAAATAAAAATAAAAATACTTCAAACAGTTTATTCTATAGCTTATCATATAATCATAACAAATCAATCCTAAAAACCCTTCATATATATAATACTAATGCTCTATTATTGTATTTTATCATCTAACCATTGATAAAAAAAACCCCAAATTGCATAAAATTGTTTATCTTCTTGTTCTCTAATTTCAAATGTCAATCTACTCATCTCAGCACATTCCAATATTTTCTTAATAATTTCTTCCTGCAATGGTATTTTCTCATTCTTCCAGTTTTTAGCAAATACAATCCTAGCCGCTGTTAATACATTTACAATCAAATATTTCAAGTCTTTATTATATATATCAGGTAAAATTCCCAATAAAAAGATCTCTGGTTTCAAATCTATGTGTTTCTTTGTCATTTTTTCCAACCACATGTGAATTTTAGTCCAATATTTTCTGGCATCCTCACAAGTCCACCACATATGATAATATGAGCCAGGTATCTGATGACATTTCCAACATTTTTCAGATTTGTTCTTGAACATTCTTGCTATTCTTGTCGGGGGAAGGTGCCACCTGTAAAACATCTTATACAAGTTTTCTTTATATGCTATTGACATTGTCATTTTATAATTTTGAGACCACAATTTTTGCCATTGCTCTAAATCAATCCCATATCCAAAATTCTTCCCCCAAGCAGTCATAGTTTCTTTAACTTGTTCTTCCTCTAGCTTAATTCCCAATAAATAACCATATAACTTTTTAATCACTTTCTCATCAGTACCCATCAATATCTTATCTAAATCAGTCTGTTTATCATAGAATCCTTCCGTTTTAAAATCTTCAAGATATCTTGAGTGTATTTGCGCAAATGAAAACCAATTCATCCTTATACCTTGTTCCTCTAAGTTTTGGATCATTTTAAGTCCACCCTTTTCATCCAACAGTTCCCCATATCTAACTGTTTGTTCCTTTTTATAGATCATAGGATAGGAAAATGCTTCAATAGTCGATAACCAAACTGGAATTTTTAAGTAACATTGTTTTTTTATCTTCTCCCAATTTAACCACAAAGACTCCCGTATATAATGTCTTCGAAAATACCCCTGTGTTTTAGTTCCCTTGTACCATAAAAAAGCATGCCAGCCCAACAGTAAATCATGTCCTTCTAATGTCAACAATCTATGTTTTCTTAATGTTATCCATTCTTTGACCCACATCAAACTTGCAGCTTGATAATACAGTTCCCAATTAGGCAGGCCAAAACCTCCTCTATTTCTAGCATCTTGCAAAAGTTTTAACTTTATTCTCGCTTTTTTACCTTGCCATATAAACTTCAACATAGTTTTATTTAAATCTTCAAAATAGTCTTTTCCAAGTCTAATTGGTATTGTTTGAAAGAGAAATAAAATTCTAGGTAAAATATTCATCTTAATTGTTGAAATTCTCCCTATTAATGACAGTTGTAAATTTTCCCATTTCTTCAAATCTGTAATTATCTGTTGTTTGAGTTTAATATAATTATTCTCTTTTAATGTGCTACATCTTGCTGTCAGATATATCCCCAGATACTTAACCTTATTTGTAACTTGGATTTTCAAAAGATCTGTCAGTTCTTCTCTTTGTCTCAATAACATGTTTTTTGTCAAAATCTTTGTTTTATCTTTATTTATTTTCAAGCCAGCCATCTCACCATATGTCTCTATCTTTTCCAATAACTTTGGAGCGGTTTCTAATGGGTCTTCCAGAATAAAAGCTAAATCGTCAGCAAAAGCTTGTAGTTTAAATTCTTCCTTTTTAATTTTCATTCCTTTTATATTTTTGTCATCTCTAGTATTTCTATTCAACACTTCCAAAGTTAATACGAATAACAAAGGAGATAGGGGACATCCTTGTCTTGTGCCTCTTCTTATATTAATAAGATCTGTAAATTCTCCCTCCATCATTACCTTTGCTGTCTGTTTATTATATATGGCTTCTATTGCTTGAATAAATTTTCTGGCAAAGCCCATCTGTTCCAATAGTAATAACATAAATCTCCAGTTCACGTTGTCAAATGCCTTTTGAGCATCTAGGAATATCAAAGCCATTTGTTTTTCAGGATGAGCCTCATAATATTCCACAGTATCCAAAATTACTCTCATATTGTCTCTAATTTGTCTCTTTGGCAGAAATCCATTTTGATCTGGATGAATAAAATTATTTAAATATTTTTTCAATCTTTCTGCTAAGATTGAAGCAAAGATTTTATAATCTGCATTCAATAGAAATCCCAGAGGAAACCTATTCATGCCCCTGTGATCTGTGACTGGAAGAAAGTCCACTTAAAGTTTGCATTTGACATTATGCAAAACCTGATACAAATAAAAGGAAGTACTGCTGAATATATCACAAAGCCTCCTGCATAAGATGCTCGTGACAGCAATATAAAGGGGGAGATGGTTATATATGTCCATTGATGAACTTCCCCAACTAGAGGGTGACAAGAGGTCATGTGGATGACTGGGACGGGAATAGATTCAGTGTTGCCTGATATTCATTTCAAGCAAAAGAGAGTATTTTTAAGCTTGGGACTGAAATGAGGGGTCCTTCATCAGGCATGGAATTCAAATTCTTTAACAACTGGTTCTGTGGGCATGGCCAGATGGACATGGCCATGTGACTGGGTGGGTGTGCTTCTTCTTCTTTTTTTTGCAGCACACACCACCACTACCACCTGGGTTTTTTTGCTCCTGGGCCTCAGGGAAGCCTCCTGGTCGAAGCAGTAAGACAGCGAGCGGGATCCAGGCACAGCTGATTGTTAGGAGGGGGGGGAAGAAATAACTTAAGGACTGACTGGGTGGGTAGGAGCTGGGTCAGCCTGGGGCACAATTTGCTGGTTCTCCGAACTGTGCAGAATCACAACAACCTGTTCTATAGAACCGGTCCGAATCGGTAGAATAGCAATAGCACTTAGACTTATATACCGCTTTATAGTGCCTTACAGCCCTCTCAAAGTGGTTTACAGAGTCAGCCTCTTGCCCTTCAAGAATCTGGGTCCACATTTTATCCATCTCGGAAGGACGGAAGGCTGAGTCAACCTTGAGCCTGGTGGGATTCGAACTGCCAAATTGCAGTGGGAGTAGCTTGCAGTACTGCACTCTAACTACTGCTCCACCGAGACTCCACCCTGTCGTTCATGCTCTTTGAGCTTGTTGGTTTTCTTGCAGATGTTTTATGACCCAACTAGGTAACATCATCATTAGAAGGGAGAGTGGAGTTTGCTTTCAATTTATACTGCTGGTCCTCAACTTACAGCCACAATTGGGACCAGACTATTGAAACTGGATCTAAAGTGAATCCATTCTGGGACTCCTGCCCCTCATCTCCACCTGATTTACTTAATTTAAGTAAATTGCCATAGACGTCCACAGAGTGTAGTCAAAAAAAGTCAAGATGACAGTTGAGGCGATGCATTCAAAGCCCCTCAATGCCATGTTGACGTTTTTGACCACTCCCAAGGTAAAAAATGATTGCTGTTCCTAAGTGGCTCTATCTTGCTGTTCAGAGGACTTTGAAAGCTACTAAAAATAAAACCAAAACTTAGTAAAAAACTGTTACTAGTGATGGCTTGTTTTGTGGTTTTGTTTCCTGACTGCAGGAAAGAGGCCCACTTTTACCCCACAAAAAGGGCCTTTTTGTGGCTATTCTTCTATCGATAATTTGGGTTGGATTGGGATAATTTGGATTCAGAGGGCAAGGAATTTTGGACATAATGTCATGCTTGAACAATGGGAAAATATGTGGGTGAAGAGTTTAGAATTTACATTAAATTATAATCTCAAAGAGAATTTGTTTAAGATGATGTATTGTTGGAATTTAACACCAGATAAATTATTTAACATGTATTATATTTTAACATGTCATGTCACATGAATGTTGGAAGGATAAAAATAAAGAAGGGACTTTTTAACATTTATGGTGCACATGTGATAAAGCAAAAAAAAAAAAAAGGCACATAATTCATGTGCTGGTCAGACAGTATATAGTTAATTGGGAATTGGAAGCTGTCCCCTTAAGGGAATGCCTCATGGGAAATGTAGTTAATGCCTCATGGGAAATGTAGTTCATGTCATGTGGTCACATCTGTAATCCTGATTGGTCACTGAATTGACCCTTGGTTGGGTTTGGGGAGTTTCCTTTATTCTTGCTTGGACCCCAGCATCATGCTGGTGTCTTTCCCTTTGCTCCATCGTTATAGGATGAATATAACTATATTTTCACACTATAAAGATAACTATTCAAAGATTGGACATTAGATGAATCTCAACATAAATGTGAGCTGTACCTTGAGGATGACTATTACAATCCAATAAAGAAACTTTGTATGGAAGCCTTTGTAGAGTTTAACTAATTCTGAAAACAGAGATAAAAATGAAACCAGAACTTTTCCTTTCGGGTCTCATGGAAAACGAACTGGAGAAAAAAATTGGAACATTTTTTGCAGCAAGACTATCATATGCACAAAAATGGAAGGACATTTCAATTCCTACTATGGAAGAATGGTTGCAGAAGTTGATGGAGTTGGCAGAAATGGCGAAAGTGACGACTCTGATTAAAGAAAAGAAAATAAGCACTTTTATTTCCACATGGAAACCGCTTCTGAACTTCGTGCTTGATGTGGAAAAGAGTGTAATTCTGACTTTGGGTTTTATAGATGAGATGGATAGATCTTTGTTGTAATGAAATGACTTGTTCTTATTATTATGGAAAAGCAAAAAGTTGTGATTTGATGTTAATTTTACTATAACTTTACTATGCTTTATCTTATTTTACTATAACAGAGAGAGTCAGAAGTTAATGCTCCCTTTTCTTTCTCTTTCCTTCCTCACTTCATTTTCCCCTTTCTGTTCCCCTCCCCACTGTTCTTCTATTTACTTTACTTTTTCATTTTATAATACTCTATATTGTGACATAAAGATAATTTTGGTTGGGGTAGCTTGCTGGTAGTGTCAGGATTCCAAGTAACAGACCCAATGCAATCAAAACTCTGAGGCCAAAGCTTCTCCTCAAAATCCAGATTTATTAGGCATGTCATATTGGCACATCTGATGAAAACCCAACTCTGAAGGTCCTGAGGTTTTCCCCACCCAAATTAAAAATCAAAGTTCTTCCCATCCCAGTCCACATGTCCATCACATGATCCAACCAGGTCATGGCCCCAACTCCAGTTGGTTTAGTCCAGAGATCTCCAAACTTGGCAACTTTAAGATGTCCACACAACTTCAACTCCCAGAATTCTCCAGGCACACATCTTAAAATTGCCAAGTTTGGGGACTTCTGGTTTAGTCCATGCTTCCCCAGAACCTGGTGAGAACATCTTTGGGTCCCAGGAGAAAGAATTTTATTTTGGCTACAGATCAACAAAGTTGTGTGGTGTGGGTGTACGAAGGGAGGCTCAGCCAAACTCATTGTACATATGTTGTCCTGTGACAATAAAGGTGATAATAATCCCCAGCTATCTCTGTTCCCCTCTCCCATTCCCACAGCTCCAACCAGCCTTGCTATGGCAGCCCTGAAGATGCACCAAAATGGCTTCAGGATTGACAGAATACAGAACAGAGGAGAATAGAGATCTAATAGCAAAGGCATTGAGGCATATATGCTGCCCCAAAGCACTTTACCGCTCTCTCTGATTAGTTTACAATGTTGAAACATTATTTGCACATTGCCCCCAACAATCTGGTCTTCTGAGATTCTCAATCATCCAGGTCATGGTTGTCCCAAAGATGCTTTTCAAGAAAACTTCCTTGTTTTTTTTTATCCCTTGAAGACCTTTTGCTTCTCATCATTCTTCAATTTTTCTTCAGCTTCAGCTTCATTTCAGAACTGAAGAAGCTTCTTGGATGAGAAGCAAAATGATTTCAAGGAACAAAACCCCAAGAAAGTCCTTTTGGAAAAACATCTTTGGGACAATCTTCATTTTATCAACCTCAGAAGGACAGAAAGCTGAGTCCACCTTGAGCCCCCTTAGGATCGAATTCCTGGCTGTGGGCAGAGTTAGCCTGCAATACTGTACTTTAACCACTGTGTCACCAGGCAGTTATTATATGTTGATTAGGTTTATGATAGTAATAATTCATGTATTATTCTAGTAAATAAAAACCTGGGTTGTATAAATAGAGACATAGAATCAAGATGGCGTGAAGTATTAGTGCCACTTTATAAAACCCTAGTAAGGCCACACCTGGAATATTGAAACCAATTTTGGTCACCATACTAGAAAAAATATGTTGAGCCTTTAGAAAAAGTTCAGAGAAGAGCAACTAAGATGATCAAAGGCCTGGAGACTAAAACATATGAAGAACGGCTGCGGGATTGGGGTTTGGCTAGTCTAAGGAAAAGAAGAATTAGGGGGGACATGATAGCAGTCTTCCAGTATTTGAGGGGCTGCTACAAAGAGGAGGGGGTCAAATTATTCTCCAAAGCACCAGAAGGCGGGACACGAACAAGGGATAGAAATTAATCAACGAAAGAAGCAATCTGGAATGAAAGAGAAACTTCCTAGCAATGAGGACAATTATCCAGCGGAACAGCTTGCCACCAGAAGTTGTGGTTGCTTCATCACTGGAGGTTTTTAAGAAGAGACTGGACAGTCTGAGATGTTACAGGTTCTCCTGCTTGAGCAGGGGGCTGGACTAGAAGACCTCCAAGGTCCCTTCCAGTTCTATTCTATTCTAAAAAATAACAATGCCCTAAAACAGATGCTGGTAATTGGTACAAGGTATGGAATGTTTTTTTTGAAAGATCCATAATTGCTAAAAAGTTAAGAGAAAACGAAAGTTTGAAATTCATTGCAAACAGACTGTTTCCTAACCTAAGGAAGCAGTTCTTCTTCCTTAGCAGGTCTTTCTAGCCCTTATCTGCAACAACTTATGTTCACTAAATATGCTGGAGAGTCTTATCAGAAAAAGACAAAATTCTTGGTTTTGAAGATCCTCTCTCCACCCCCGGAAAATTCCCATCTAATTGCATTTTCACGCTCCTTTCATGCTTCCTTTCCAATTTCCTCTATGACTTTAGATAGGGCCCCAAAGCTGGATCTGCCCACTTCCTTGAGACCATGCCTGGTCTGTTGGGGTGGCGTTTGCTCCAGGCTAAAATATCTCACATGCTGCTCACAGGATGTGCTGCTCCTTATTTTTCTCCAACCCTACCTCCCATTGTATATCCTTGAATGCATCTTTTCCACAATGCTCTTGTTGCAAACCAAGAACAGAAAAACAGAGTTGGAAGGCAGCTTGGAGGTCTTCTCGTCCAATCCACTTAAACTTAAGCAAGAAACCTTGCAGTAAGGGGTGTCCAATCTTGGCAACTTTAACAGACCCAGCCTTGTCACAGCTATGTTGGCTGAGGAATTCTGGGAGTTGAAGTCTTAAATTGGCCAAGATTGGGCACTCTAGCCACTCACACCATTTTCAGACAAATCCCTTCTCGGAAGGTGGCATATTTCATTCTTCATATTTTTAATGCCATTGCCACGACTTATAGCATAGAATCATGGGATTGGAAGGGACCTTAGAGGTCTTCTAGTCCAACCCACTGCTCAAGCAGGAGACCCTACACCATTCCAGACAAACGGCTGCCCAATTTATTCCTAAAAACCTCCAGGGATGTTGAGCTCTCGCAATTTATTCATTTTTATTTATTTATTTTTATTTGTCAATTGCTTACCAGGTAATAGGTATAAGTAAAAACATAGCTATGAATACATGAAATGAGTACACATAAGAAAAATAAAAAGAAACAATAGGACAGGGACGGTAGGCACATTGGTGCACTTATGCACGTCCCCTACAGACCTCTTAGGAAAGGGAGTAGACAGTAAATAGTAGACAGTCTAAGGTTAAAGTTTTTGGGGTTTGGGGAAGAAACTACAGAGTCAGGTAGAGTATTCCAGACCGCTCTGTTGCTGAA
The DNA here is from genome assembly GCA_015471245.1 of Laticauda colubrina. NCBI lineage: Eukaryota > Metazoa > Chordata > Lepidosauria > Squamata > Elapidae > Laticauda > Laticauda colubrina. The sequence goes on from BLBF01000081.1 coordinate 1,469,976, forward strand.
GTTGTATTTCCTGCAATCAAGTTTGGTGCGGTTAACCTTGAGTTTGTATCTATGTGTGCTCTTGTGTTGTTAGGGTTGAAGCTGAGTATTCATTGACAGGTAGGACATTGCAAGGTATGATTTTATATATGATACTTAGATCAGACTGAAGACGGTGTAATTCAAGGTTTTCTAGGTCCAGAGTTTCGAGTCTGGTGGCATAAGGTTTTCTGCAAGGAGTAGAGGCGTGGAGAACTCTTCTTGTGAAATATTTCTGGACTTTCTCAACTGTGTTAATATCAGATGAGCAATGTGGGTTCCAGACTGATGAGCTGTATTCGAGTATTGATCTAGCAAATGTTTTGTATGCTCTAGTTAGTAATGTAATATTACCAGAGAAAAAGCTACATAGGATTAGGTTAACAACGCTTGCCTTTTTGCCAATGTAGTTACAGTGGGCTCTGGCACTTAGATCATTAGAGATGAGCACTCCAAGATCCCTGACAGAGTTTGGATCATCAACAAGTAATTACAACAACTTCTGAAGGCAAGCCATTTCAACTGATTGAGGAGTATTAGATATGAAGGCAAACATACATATCCCAGGATAACGATGAAAATCAAATTTGGGTCGGCCACTGGGACCAGAAGAGTAAATCTCTGGTGCCAGTGACCGACCCAAATTTGAATTCACAGTATTAGATATCTTCACCACCTTGAATTATTTATAAAAATATTAACAGTGGGATCTCAATAAATCAAATACATTTCCTTTGCCATTGATGTAAAGGCACGCTGTGCATGAAACATGTGCTGTAGCAATGGGTGGCATTAATCTTCCTCAATGGAATCTCCTTTAGGGTTCAACTTGGGAATTGTCCCTGGATTCATTAAAATCAAGGATCTACCACAATATCCCCGACTGAGAGATTTCTGAATTCGTGGACAGTTGGCAAGAATAGCTTGCCCCCAGAAGTTGTGGGTGCCCCATCGCTGGTAATGTTTAAGAAGAGACTGGACAGGCACCTGTCTGAAGTAGTATAGGTTCTCCTGTTTGAGCAGGGGGCTGGACTAGATGACCTCCAAGGTCCCTTCCAACTCCAATTTGTTATTCTGATACATGGATGAACTCAGATTAACTACAGTTCCTCTCTGAGGGACATGGGAAGTTTAGAAATATGAAATATAGGAACAAAGGTTTCAAATTCCCCTTGAAGGTCTCATCAATATCAAGAATTTAAGTCCTGTCCTCTCTCTACCCCCTGTGTCCCCCAATTCCAATACACTCCAAAAATGGGTGAGAGGGCTCATGAAAGCTGCATCCAAGAAGGTGGTCAGAAGAGGGTCCATCAGATACTCTCGGATTTTGACATAGCCGTTTGGAAATTTAGTATGTTATCATTTTAGTATCCAATGCCAAAGTAGTTTTACAATTTATTTCAATTGCTTTTCAGAATTTAGACATTTTTATGTGTTTCACTTCTTGTCTTTATGGTGTTTGGAAATTCAAGCCATTTTATTTCCTTCTGCTACCCTTCAAAAAAGTGTTTCCGCATTTTAACCATATACAAAAATTGTACTAAAAAACCTCACTGACCCGAACAGAGATACTGCTGTTAACAATTTTGTCTACCTTTGCAAATGCATTTGATGACTAAAATATTAGTTAAGCATATTTTAAATTAATATATTTTTGGGTGATTACAAAACTATTTATGTATTCTCCGAACTTTGGGTTTTTTGCTGTTTTAAAATCTGTTTCCTGTTTTTAACTTTTTTGGTTCTCATTTTTTACAATGTTTTGTAGTTATTTTAATCAACATAAAATGACTTTGAAAATGTTTACTTACATGCTATGGACCAGCATTATTGTTATGTTTGAGTCTGAAATTGAATTTTTAGTCCTGTTAATCTAGATTATACTGCTGAGTAACATATTGTATTCATATGAAGCATAAATAATAGCATTATCTTTATGTTTCTTATGTTTGTAAAGAAAAATGCAGAAAATAGTTTCTGTCTTCTGTGAGAGTTCGTTATTCCAATCTTATCTGCCTTCTTGTTGACGTTCTTTTCTAACTCAGCTCTTTTGGGTGGCAAGAAATTTCCTCTAGAAATCCTGCCCAGCTTTGAATCTGCATCTAATGCGAGAAACACAGTAAGAGAAACACAACTTACCAGTTCCAAAGAGAAGGACTGAGAACCACAGGCTGAGGATAATCTTGTGAGACATGTCAAAGAAATGAAACTTTCTAGCATCTGTAAAATATATTGTCACTCACAATTGTCCCTGCAAATTGGACCATCCCTTAGTGGGAGGAGCATTGCAATTTCAAACTGAACAAATATATGTAGCTGCCCATCAAAATCAGAACATAAACAACCCACCCTAACCCCAAAAATAAAATAACCATGAAAGCATTAAAAACCATTGAAACTATTTAGTAAAACAAAGGGAATTCTGAGAGTTGAAGGCCACTCATCTTCAAATTGCCCCAGTTGAGAACTACTGAACTACTTTCCCAGGCTACCCAAGAGAAGTAAAAATTATTCCTGTTAAAAAAAGTGCAAAAGTAGACATACTTTTCTCTAGTATATTTCTCTTCTGTATAATCCGAGAAGCTCCTGATGAAATATTAACAAATACAGTTGTGCTAACAAGACAAAATCCATTAAGCATAATGTTCTGTATAAATAATAGTAGACTCCAAATACTTCATTCCAATTGGTTAACAAAACCTAAAAGGGGATTGGTTCAATAGGAACCAATCCACGAAGCCGCCCAAGGGCGGCAAAACCAAATGCTTGTCATTGGCTACAAGCCGGCAGACAGAAACATATAAAAGGGCTGTCGCGGCTTGAGCCAATGTTCCATTTTGCAACTATACTTGAAATAAAGACTTGTTGTTGGAACCCGGTCTACCTCGCGTTTTTCCGGACGGAACACTGGCGACGAGGGTGGGATCGTCCTAAACGCGAGACGGAGCACGCGGTGACAGACAAGCAAGACAAAGAGAAATGGCCAGAAACAATGCGCCGCCTGCACCCTTCAACCCCAATGAAGAAGATTGGGAATCTTACGTAGACCGTTTCCAGATGTACCTAGAGAGCAATGAGATGGAGGAAATCTCAGACCAACGAAAAAGAGCCGTCTTCTTGACACACTGTGGGCCCGCGATTTTTAAAATGGCCAAGGCTTTGGCAAAGCCCCGAGATGTCAAACAACTGACATGGACCGAGCTCCAAAGAACATTAAAGGCCCACTATGCACCGGTGGTATCAAACTTGATAAAGCGGCACGAGTTTTATCGGAGAGATCAGAAAGAAGGCGAAACCATCACTGATTTTGTAGCCGCACTACGCCAAATAGGGGGAGCGTGCGAGTTTCTTAACTTAGATGAAGCGATGTGGGATCGAGTGATATTGGGGTTAAGAGACTCAACCATACAGAGCAAGCTACTGAACAAACCCAACATATCAGTAGCCGAAGCTATTACAGAAGCCTTGGCTGCTGAAGCCACCAAAAATTCGGCAGATAAGATGAAACAAATGAATGCAAGTAACGATGAAAAAAGCCCAGCCAGAGGAAAAAAACAACCTCCCACAACCACTCATTACGAAGAACTCGAAGAGATGTCAGAATCCGGGGAGGAAGACGACGAAATCCACCACCTATACGCTAACAAGAAAGTGCGCGAAAATAGAAATCGGCGGGAATGTGCTGGCTGCGGGGGAAACCATCCCCGAGCCAATTGCAGATTCCTCGATGACATTTGCTGAGCATGCAAGAAAAGGGGGCATATCGAGAAGGTCTGCAGAAACAAAAAGAATTACAGCCCAAAGAGACGAAACGACCCCCCAGCAAAGCCTGAGCCAAGACTCTCCGAGAGAAAGTGGCAGCGAAACAGGCAAGCCACTAACCGGGAGAAAGCATACCAAACTTTCACTATCGGAAGCGCTCAGGACGGAAAGCGGGAAGAAAGTAAAAATAGTTGTAAAAATTGAAGACAGCCCCTGCGAGATGGAAGTTGATTCTGGATCGTTCCTATCCATGGTGTCGTGGGACACCCTCAAAAAACTAATTCCTGACATCAAAATTAAGGAACTCTAGAGACAAAAACTAACCCTCAAAGATTATCAGGGAAACCGAATTCCTGTAATCGGCCTGGGACATTTTCGAATCGCTTACAGGCAACATGTCGCAGTACTACCATTAACAATAGTCGACCGAGATCGACCAAGCCTCCTGGGTATCGAATGGTTCGCACCATTGGGCATCGGGATGACCGGAGTAGATCGGGTGGCCGCAACTGGCTGGGAAGAAGACCTGATCCAAGAATTCCAGGACATCTTCAACGGCTCCCTAGGCAGGTATCGGGGGACCCCCATTTCGTTTAGTCTAGACCCACAGATAACCCCTAAAAGGCTAAAGGCCAGATGGGTCCCTTTTGCTTTAAAAGAAAAAAATAGAGGAACAACTAAATAAATTGATAGATCAAGGGGTTTTAGAACCGGTCGACCACGCTAAATGGGAAACACCAATTGTGACACCAATTAAGCCAGACGGGTCGGTTCGAATCTGTGGTGACTGCAAGGCTACCCTGAACCACGCGTTGCAACAGAGTGCGTACCCGGTGCCAGTTGTGCAACACCTACTGCGCTCTCTTGGGGGAGGAAAGGTTTTCGCCAAACTAGACCTGGCACAGGCGTACCAACAGCTCCCAGTAGACCCCTTAACGGCGGAAGCACAAACAATAGTGACTCACAAAGGGGCATTCAAATGTAACAGACTCCAATTTGGAGTAAGCGTAGCCCCAGGCGTTTTCCAGAGCCTCATGGAACGCCTGTTAAATGGCATAAGAGGGGTCGTGCCATACTTTGACGACGTCCTAATTTCAGCCAAAGATGCAACACAACTAAAGAAAAGACTCAAAGAGGTCCTAAATAAATTCAGAGAATCTGGCCTTAAAGTAAAGAAAGAAAAGTGCTGCCTAATGATTGATCGCGTCGAGTTTTTAGGATATTTAATTGATGGAGAGGGCATACACCCCACTGAAAAAAAAGTAAGAGCTATAAAAGACGCACCAGAATCAAAGAATAAAACTGAGCTGCAGGCATTTTTGGGACTGATAAACTTTTATAATGTGTTCCTACCCCAAAAAGTCACAATAGCGGAACCACTGCATCAATTACTGGACAAGAAAACAATTTGGACATGGGGGCTCAGAGAAAAAAAAGCTTTCCAAGGAATAAAAGACTTATTAACATCAAACACCGTTCTTATCCAGTTTAGCAATACACTGCCATTGACGGTGACCTGCTTCTAAGACCCTGTCCAAAGCCGAGCGTAATTACAGCCAGTTGGACAGAGAAGCTCTAGCAATTGTCGCCGGAGTGAGACGCTTCCACAAGTACCTATATGGAAGAACTTTTCAAATCGTAACAGATTACAAACTGCTACTAGGAATTTTGGCGGGAAACAAACCTACACCAAATATTCTGTCCCCACGAATGACTAGATGGTCAGAGTTCCTGGCAGCCTATTCCTATACTCTGACACATCGCCCAGGGAAACAAATTTCCCATGCAGACGCTTTGAGCAGAGCACCATTGCCATCAACAGAGGAAGACCCGGCACCAACGATGACAGCATTGCAGATAGAGACTTGCCCCGATCTACCCATATCTGCGAATGATGTCGCCAGAGCCACCGCAAAAGACCCATTGACTGCCCACGTACTTAACTGGGTAGGTAAAGGCTGGCCGGAAAACCAAAAAAACTAAGAACTTTAAACCTTTCTGGACCAGACAAACTGAACTCTCAATCCAAAAAGGTTGTTTATTGTGGGGTGATCGGGTAATTATTCCAAAAGCACCCATAAGAGACTGGGAAACCCCAAGAGGCCCCTGGTCACGAATCCACATCAATTTTGCGGGTCCTACCAAGGGGCATACGTTTCTGATTGTCATGGATGCATACTCTAATTGGCTGGAGGTAAAAATTATGCCATCTACGACAACAGAAACCGTTATAAAACAACTTGACAAACTCTTTGCAATCCATGGCCTACCGGACGTCATAGTGTCCGACAACGGGCCACAATTAACCAGTCTCCAATTCGAGCAATACCTAGCCTCCCTAGGTATAAGACATGCCCTAACCGCGCCGGCCCACCTGGCTGCAAACAGTAGGGCAGAGAGAATGGTCAGGTTTACCAAGGAGGGTTTAGAAAAAATGGACACTGGGGATGTCCAAAATAAAATAAATCGATCACTCACCCTCCAACATATCACACCCAGTACTACAACCAACAAAATCCCAGCAGAATTACTGATGGGAAGGAAACTAAGGTCGCATCTAGACAGATTGCACCCAAATTTCACACCAGAAAACCCCCCTGACTCCTCCACTTGATACAGAACCTTTGCAATAGGTGACTTAGTTTATGCTAAAAATTTTACCGGGGACCCATTATGGCTACCCAGACAAATTACACAAATAACAGGCCCCAAATCCTACCGACTAACGGTAGACGACGGCAGGGACTGGAAGCGGCACATAGACCAGATTCGCTCCTGAAACATAGAACGAAATGCAAACACACAACCACACATAGAAAAACACGACGAAATTCAAACCAAAGGGGGGGGGGAAATGCGAGAAATCAATAAAGAACCGTTTAAATTAAACTCCGAAAACAATAACAATCAAAAAGAGCAAATAAAAGACTCACTGTTTGAAGAAAGTTGCGAGAAGAGTCCATCCGAAGGGGCCAGCCAGGCCAGCTCGACCTGCCCGGAGGAAACGGGAGGGAGTGGCAAAACCGCCGGCCTAAGAAACTCAGTAAAACGGCAGTAAAATGGATGACTCACCCTTCCAGATGGTTCCATGGAGAAAGACTGGAGAAACAGCAACCCCATCCGAACCGGTCGAAGTCTCCGACAGAAATGAACCGCGCAAGTCCAGTCGAATCAAAAGAAGCCCCACCTACCTGCGCGACTACGTCACTACGTAGGACTGAACTAAGAGGGGAGGGGTGTTCTGTATAAATAATAGTAGATTCCAAATACTTCATTCCGATTGGTTAACAAAACCTAAAAGGGGATTGGTTCAATAGGAACCAATCCACGAAGCCGCCCAAGGGCGGAAAACACCAAATGCTTGTCATTGGCTACAAGCCGGCAGACAGAAACATATAAAAGGGTTGTTGCGGCTTGAGCCAATGTTCCGTTTTGCAACTACACTTGAAATAAAGACTTGTTGTTGGAACCCGGTCTACCTCGCATTTTTCCGGACGGAACACATAAGCCCACATGAGGGCAGTTGATCCAGAAACTGATGATGATGATCCAGAAAACACCCCAGTTAGTATAAACATGGCAGGATTTAGCAACTATTAAGCAAATGTTAAGTAAATGATTAATTGTTAAGCATATTACTATTATGGAGAGAGACTGTGAGCCCAGGCAACATTCTAAAAATCATCTGAGAATTTTCCAATGCTCATTTTAACCAATGGGGCAGTGATGAAGGTGGGAAGTTTTGAGGTCTTGAGTGTATAAAACTCTGTACAATCATTTGTCTCATTGCCCCTTTGTGCCTTTACCCAGAAGAGGACGTGCTGGCTTTTGCAAAAGTCAATAAAGCTCTGGAAATTGTTCATGATGTCTCCTGTTGATTCAAAACTGAAAATTTACATACTGAGCACAAATCCTCCATGAACAAATTGCCACTGTCTTTTTTTAAACATTTTTTTTATTTTTTAGACAAACACACAAACACAACATAACAACATCAAGCCATCTTCCACTTACATACATACATTGTGTCGGTTGGTTACAAATTTTTTTGTGCATCCACTCCACAGTCATAATTTACAATTACTTGCATATATTCTCATATTATCAATCAGATATTCCTAAATACATTATTATCATTGTTACTCAATAATTTGACTATACTATTATTCATTCATATTATGCGAGATATTCCATATTTTTAAATTGATTTATAGGAATTCATATTATCATCCTAAATCCATCCCGTAGTTAAATAATAATACATCTTTATATATTCTATATCGTTCTATTCTAAAGTTCTACATATTTCATTACCATATTTTATTTTCTAAACATTGATAAAACAAATCCCAAATCTTATAGAATTGTTTAGCTTCTTGTTCTGTAATGTCAAATGTCAGTTTGCTCATTTCAGCACATTCCATTATTTTCTTGATAACTTCCTCCTGCGTTGGTATTTTCTCATTTTTCCAATTTTTGGCAAATACAATCCTAGCCACTGTTAATACACTTACAATCAAATATTTCAATTCCCTCCTGTATATTTCAGGTAAAATTCCCAATAAAAATATTTCTGGTTTCAAGTCTATGTGTTCTTTGGCATTTTTTCCAACCAAGTGTGGATTTTAGTCCAATATCTTTTAGCATCTCCACCACATATGGTAAAATGAACCAGGTGTCTGATGACATTTCCAAAATTTTTCAGGTTTGTTCTTAAACTTTCTTGCTATTTTTGTTGGGGGTAAGTGTCACCTGTAAAACATCTTATACAAGTTTTCTTTATATGCTGTTGACATTGTCATTTTATAATTTTGAGACCACAATTTTTGCCATTTCTCTAAGTCAATCCCATTTCCAAAATTTTTCCCCCAAGCAAACATTGTTTCTTTAACTTGTTCTTCTAGCTTAATTTCTAAGAAATATCCATACAGTTTTTTAATCACCTTATCATCAGTTCCTGTCAAAATTTTATCTAAGTCAGTCAGTTTATCATAAAAACCTTCTGTTTTGGAATCTTTATCATATCTAGAGCATATTTGCGCATATTTACGCATATGAAAACCAATTCATCTTCATACCTTGTTCTTCTAGTTTTTGCATAGATTTAAGTCCACCCCTTTCATTCAATATTTTATCATATCTAACTGTTTGTTCCTTTTTATATGTTATAGAATAAGAAAATGCTTCAATGGAATTTTCAAATAACATAACATTGCCTTTTAGTTTTCTCCCAGTTTAACAGCAAAGCCTCACATATATAATGTCTTCTAGTTCTCTTGTACCATAAGAAGCCGTGCCAACCCAGCAACAAATCATGTCCTTCTAATGTCAACAATCTAGTATTTCTTACTGTTATCCATTCCTTAACTCACATCAGATTTGTAGCTTGATAGTAAAACTCCCAATTAGGAGGCCAAATCCTCCTTTTAATTCTAGCATCTTGCAACAGTTTTAATTTTATTCTCGCTTTCTTTCCCTGCCATATATACTTCAGCACTATTTAATTTAAATCTTCAAAGTAGTCTTTCCCTAACCTAATTGAAATGGTTTGAAACAGATATAAAATTCTAGGTAATATATTCATCTTAATTGTTGATATTCTCCCTATTAATGATAACTATAAATTTTCCCATTTCACCAAGTCTGTTGCAATCTGTCACTTGAGTTTAATATAGTTATTCTCTTTAAGTGTGCTACACCTTGCTGTCAAATGTATCCCCAAGTATTTAACCTTATTTATGATCTGGATTTTCAAAACATCCGTCAATTCTTCCTTTTGTCTTAATAACATATTGTTTGTCAAAATCTTCGTTTTATCTTTATTTATTTTCAAGCCAGCTACTTTTCCGTATGTCTCTATCTTTTTTACCAGTTTAAATGCTGTTTCTAATGGATCTTCTAAAATGAAAACTAGGTCATCTGCAAATGCTTGCCATTTAAATTCTTCCTTTTTAATTTTCATCCCTTTTGTTCTGTATGTAAATTGGTAGGTTCCAAGTTCCCCCTGCTGATTGGCCGAAAAGGCCACTCGCGGATTGGTTATTTAAGAACAGTCAAAACAGTGTCATTGGCCACAAGCTGCAGGCAAGCCACTATAAAAAGGGCTGCCGCAGCTTGGGCTCTTGTTCCGTATTCGATTGCCTTGCGAGTTAAATAAAATAGGTTTTGTTTGGAACCCGGTCTCACGCGCTTCTTTCCGGACGGAACACCTTTTATGTCTTTTTCTTCTCTGATGTTTCTATTTAACACTTCCAAAGTTAACACAAACAACAGAGGTGACAATGGGCAGCCTTGTCTTGTCCCTTTTCTTATATCAATGGAATCCGTCAATTCTCCCTCTATCATTACCTTTGCTGTTAGTTTATGATATGTAGCTTAAGGGCCTGTCACATTGGCCGACGGATGCAAAACGTTTGTAAAAAAGACACAGCGGATGAGAATATGTTCCATCCGTTGTTATCCGCTCTCAAAAGTGCCCCGAATTTGCATAAACAGAGTGGACAATGGAAAGGAACGGATGGGGGGAGGACGTAGAGGGGATGTAAAACGGATGCTCCACGGAAGCCTAGCGGATGGAAGCGGATGGGAGTGGATGTCACATCTACAGGGCTTCCGGGGGAGCACAGCGAAGCAGACGCGCAGCGGAAGGAGCGGATGCAGAGCAGATGCCGAGCGGATGAAACAGATGCAGAGCGGAAGCCTAGCAGATGCCTAGCGGATGCCTAGCGGATGCACAGCGTGCACTGCGCATGCGGGGAGGATGCATTGCGTCAGCCCCATGGATATAAAGGGAAGCAGCTCGCAAGCAGGTCACCATTCATAGGAAAGACCTGCTGCGAGACACATCTCCAGCCAGCCATCCAACAGCCATGGGGAAGAAGAGGAAGCCTCTGCCATCTGCTGCCAGCCCTGGCAAGAGGGACAGGGCCACCATCCCACCCCCTGGCCCTCACTCTGCTTCTGCTGGGGCTTCTGCTGCTGGGGCTGACTCTTCTGGTGCTGGGGCTTCTGCTGGGGCTTACTCTGCTGGTGCTGCTCTTGATGCTGGGGCTTCTGCTGGGGCTTACTCTGCTGGCACTGCTGCTGGTCCTGCTGGTGCTCCTGGTCCTGTTGGTGTGCTGGTGCTCCTGGTGCTGCTGGTGCTGCTGGTGCTGCTGTTGGTGCTGCTGGTCCTGCTTTTGCTGCTACTGTTGTTGTTGCTGCTGCTGCTGCTGGTGTGGAGGAGCAGCCCCTACAACCTCGAAGCCCCTCTGATGAGGGCCCAGATGGCCCTGCCAGAGGGAGGAAGAGGTATACGTGAGAACGAGAATGGGAGAGGAGGCAGTACTCCATCGAAGAAGAACATGAGGATGAGGTGCTCGAATGGCTGAGGGAGAATGAATATCTTTGGCGGAAGGGACACAGGCTCTATCGAGACACCAAAAGGAAGCAGGCTGCTTGGAGAGAGAAGGCGGAGAGCCTGGGCTACACTTCGGAGTTGCTCCTCGGCTGGTGGAAGCACATGCACACCTGGTACAGCAAGCTGCACCTCAAGAAATCTGGCCAGGCCACGGTCAAGCTGACAGACCGAGACACCTACGTGATGGCCAAGTGCAGCTTCTTGGAGGGTGAGATCCTCTACCGAGGAGCAGCCCCTCTCACAACCCTCTCTCTCAGGCAGCCCACAGAGAGCCAGTCCTCTTCTGGCCAAGAGTCAGCTCCTGTGTCCAGGCAGGTATCTGTGGAGCGTGCCACGACGGAGACCCCCCCCAACAGCTGCACTACCCATGCCGGAGCGCGTGGAGGACCCCCTGACGCAGTGGGAGCAAGGAGAGGGTACTTCCACCAGAGGCCAACCCACATCCACCCCCAGCTCCACCTCCACAGAAAGCAGGCAGAGAGCCAGACCGGAGGGGCAGAGCCCCACTGTCCTGCTGGAGATCAGGACACCATCAGAAGCATCGTAGATCTCCTTTCTCAGCTGGTACACACCGACGTCCCATCCTCCAACCGCAAGCCCTTCCTCACCTATGTCAACCAGACCCTCATGAACATGTCCGAATCACAGTACCAGGTGATAAAGGACAGGTTCACTGGTCTTCTGCACAACCCTCCAGACCCAGCTGAACCTGCACCCACCCAGTCCAGGCCTGCTCCTCCACCCCAGGTGATGTCACTGCCCTTCCAAGGCTTTCCACAGGCCCTCACCTATCAAGGCTACGGCTACCAGGAGCTCCAGCGGCACAGGCAGCCCTTCCCAGTCCAGGCACAGGTACATCGGACGCCACCGGTGCCACCGATGCCACTGATGCCACCGACGCCACTGATGCCACCCACGCCACAGATGCCACCCACAACACAGATGCCACCCACGACACAGATGCCACCGATGGCTCACCTCGCTCAGCTGCAGACCAGACATCCCCATTACACTGCTCCTTCCTCCACCCCACAGCCAAGCCTGGCCTCAGAACATCTGTCATCAGTATTGGGGCTGACACCCCATGTCCTGGAGGAAGGGACTCTCAACATCACAGGACTGAGCCAGCTCTCGGAGAGCTTCCTCTGCACACCGTCCCCTGTTGTCCTCTCGGGGCCAGGCACCCCAATGATGCCTCAGACCAGCACTCCAGTGGTAGCCACCTCCACAGAACCTAGACCCTTCACCCCTGAGACTGGGCACGCCTCAGAGTGACTAAGAAGAGTGCCAGAGACTGGGTGGCTACCTGTTGACTTTATCTTTGCTTGGGACATTTGAGTCATTTTGCTTTTACAGCTTGTTATTAATAAAGATTCTTTTAGTCAATAAAGTCTTGGTGGAAACTTTTAGAAATGGTTTAAGCCTTTGCATGCTTGTGGGATGGGTTAAGACAGCAATGGGATGTTCTACAGGAAGAAAAGGAGGTGGCCAAGAAGTGTCTGGGTCTGAAGATGGATCGCGAGAAGAGCCGAGTACGGACTGTATAACAAGCTGATGGTGGAGCTGAGGAATGAAGACCCTTGTGCATTCCATCACTTCATGAGGATGCCACCAACCATGTTTGACGAACTTGTACAGCATCTGAGACCCAGGTTGACCAAGCCTAGCACCAACTTCTGGCCCAACCTGGACCCTGGAATGAAGGTGGCACTGGCCCTGCAGCACCTGGCCTCTGGAACCACATACAGAAACATTCAGTATGCATGGAGGGTGCCACACAACAGCATCAGCAAAGTCATCATTGAAGAATACGTGGAGGAGCTCCTCAGGTGCCCCACCACTGAACAAGGCTGGAGAAAACTTGCAGAAGAGTGGTATCATAGATGGAACTTTCCCCACACCATTGGAGCCATAAATGGGAAGCACATGGCCTGCAAAGCTCCAGCCAACTCAGGGTCCACTTATTACAGTTACAAGGGCTTCTTCAGTATCATCCTCTTTGCCATGGTTGATGCTGACTACAAGTTCATCTACATCGATGCTTCAGGCAACGGGTCAGCTTCAGATGGCCAGGTATACAACGCTAGTGACCTCAAGGATGGGCTGGAACGCAACCTCATCATGGGTTTTCCAGGTCCAGACCCCCTACCCAATGACACACAAGACGTGCCCTACTTCATCATTGGTGATGACGCGTTCTCCCTCAGAACATACTTCATGAAGCCATACAGTTCAAGATGCCTCACCTGTGAAGAGAGGATCTTCAACTACAGGCTGTCCAGGGCAAGGCGGGTGGTGGAGAACGCCTTTGGCATCCTGGCCAACAGGTTCCAGGTACTTCTCACCACCATGCAGCATGACCCAGAGACTGTAAGGAGCATCATGGAAGCTTGCTGCATCCTGCACAATCTCATGTGCACCCGCTACCCAGTGTTGCAGAACAGACTTATGGACCGTCAACAAGGGAATGGGGACATGGAACCTGGTGAATGGAGGCAAGGATGTAACCTGATAGACAGTGTGGATGTACAAGGCCCCAACAGAGCTTCACATGAAGGGAAGAAGCAGTGCAACCTACTGAGACACTGGTGCAATTCCCCAGCTGGAGCAGTGGAGTGGCAAGACGGGATGATAGATGATTAATGGATGCTTCCTTGAGGCTGTCGCATAACACTGATGAGATTGTGCCATGTGTGTTGAGTGGTCCTACAATGAATAGGGCATTAATAAAGAGAGCTTTGTTTATTTTAAAATGTGTTGATCAATGAATAAATTGTTATTGATAATAAAGGTCCATATGTGTGGCAGCTAGGAGGGTGGACCATACAGTCCCACTATGGTTGCACTGGAGGTTTATCTATCCCACAAGCATGCAAAGGTTTAACCATTTTTTCAAAGTTTTCACCAACACTATTAAGTAAAAAAAATGAACCAAGTAAACTAAGTGTGTTAAGCAAAGATAACCTTTATTAACTTTCTTAGGTAAACTTTATGACGTTCTTAAATAAGCAAAATGAACCAAGTAAACTGTATTAAGTGTCTTAAGCAAAGATAAACTTTCTTAGGTAAACTTTATGACTGTATTAAATAAGCAAAATGAACCAAGTAAAGTGTCTTAAGCAAAGATAAACTTAACAAGTAAACAACTCAGTCTCTGACACTATTCTCA